>JZKD02S0311908.1:0-19702 GCA_000966675.3 Picea glauca | reverse complement strand
AAATTTAAATTTTCAATGGCGACTCCACTCAATTTTCAAATGTAATTCAAAGACTCCACTGAGAAATGAGATCCCTTGAAAAAGGTATGAAAAGACATTATGGAAGAGAACAAGTACTTAAAATTGGATTTTTTCTAAGGCATTTTATTGTTTGTTATATGTTGCCTCTGCTTTTTCCTTGAACATGCCAAACAAAATTTTCTTTACCTGTTGCTTTCTAATGATGATCATGAAGATCTTGCAATCATATACCATACTCTTAAATTTGTGCATGCATATCCTCACTATATCACCGATGTTGATAAAAATTTCCCATCTGGGCCATGTAATGACCACAACCAAGTTGATAAGTCTCACAAAACTAGGGTTGATATTTCATCCCCTATACTTGACTCAACACCCTCCAAGATTCAGCATAGATATAAACCCTTAAAGCTACCCCACATCCTTCATGACTTTCCTTCAAAACACTATAAGTACCTACCTATGTTTGATGGGGAACCCGATACCATATTAGCTCAAAATCACATCCAAGGCTTTGAGAATTTTATAGAGTTGTTTGAGATCGACCATGATGATGTTTGTATGAGGGCCTTCTCTCAATCCTTGAAAGGATACACCAAAGACTGATTTCAACATCTGCATCCAGAGACAATTAGCTCATGGGCAGAATTGAAGGATGTATTTTTAAAGTTTTGGGGTAGGAAGAAATCTTTGGAACTACAACTTACAGAGTTTTATGCCTTGAAATGGTAGAGAAACGAAGCTATCTGTATATTCAATATAAGGTTTTCCAGTATTTACTACAAATTTTCTGAAGAGATTCAACCCACTGAAGTTGTTGCCATGTTCCATTATACACAACTCTTCATCCAGATTTGCCTTTCCTCCAGATGGAAAGAAGACCCAAGTCCTTACATCAAATGTTTGATGATGCTAAAGATATTTAGCACAACATTCAAGCATGTAAACAGATCCAAAATGAGGAGTTAAACACTAAAGAAAATAAAAGAGAATATGAACAGGAAATAGTCGATTGGAATCTTAAGCATAGAATTGACAATATCATGGGCCCTCTTGAAGTCTCAAATGCTTGTGATCGTGCTAAAAATTATATTCCACTTGTTAAAAGAAGAGGTGTTGTTCTAGATTTTGAGCCATCTCATGATAAGCAGGGAGCTTGTCATTTTGTAGACAGTCAAGAGGATGAGTTTGCAAACCAGTTTGTTGAAGAACAGATTAATGTTACAAGTTTTCTCTTATTAGATGGTGTTGCACATGATGTTGATTTTCCTATATATGAAAAATACAAGGATGATCATGATATTGAATACTCTCTTCTTCAGCAGTACCGTGAGGCGAAAAATTTCAGATCAGCTGAAGAGACTTCTCTACCCCTATGCTTCACTACATTCAAATTGTTGAAAGAGAATTCTCAAATCATTGTTGAGGCGATCAAATTTGTGCTGATGCAAAGTCCCACCAAACCAACAAAACATATTAACAAGATATTGGAACACTCTTCTCATATGTTTGATGACCCTATTCTTTGTTCTGAGGAATACCTTGTATATTTATAAATACAATCATTGGTCGAAGACAAAGCTGAAGGTGAGAATATCAAAAAAACCAAAGAGATGGGAAAATGTACCTATGATCATATTGGAAAGAATGAAGAAGGTTGTGAATCAAGTAACAAAACCTTTCCATTGTGTTTTTCCTCATTCGAACTGTTGAAACAAAATGGTGTTTCAAATCAAAAAATATCCAAGCATGAATTCGAAAGTGAAGAAAGCATCGGGCTTACAGATAAAAACTCTCTCCCCTTATGTTTTTCTTCCTTTGAATGGTTAAGAGAAAATTATGAAATTTCAGAAAAAAAAATAGGGACTTATGACTATATTCACAGTAGCATTGTTTTACGTGAAAAGTTTGTCATCATTAAAGAACACCAAATGGACTCACATGCATTGCAAGATCATTACTTGGAAGGGTATTTCAATTCAGAATTTCAATCAGAGCTTAATCATTAGATCAAAGAAGAAGCTGATCGAGAAATTTTTATCAAAGGTATTTTCCTTTCTCCTAGAACTAATGCATATGTTCAAAAATATTACCAGCAAGACAAGGTATTTCAAGGTTTCCTTTCTTCCCCCCAAAATGACATAGTGATCCTATTTCTGAAAATCCTAGATACGGATGAAGATTTTGAAATTTTACCTATGAAAACTCCGAACAGTGAGGAAACCCTTGTGGGGGAATCTGGCTCTTCTACCTTGATTCCTGAAAATGAATCATTCTTCCATATGATTCATGATCTCGAGACACATTATATGGGAAAGGTTTATGATCAAAATCTACCAATAATAGTGGATTACAATGAATCAATGTCTATAGCAGATATGAATTTTTTTACACTAAATGATGTTCTCTAGCCATGGTTTCTTTATGACTTAGGAAATCCCTACTACTAGACTTCTCAACAAATCTGTCAGTTTTTTAGAAGTTAACAAGTTGAATCACCTCAAAACAAAAATGCAGTGGAAGGAATGGAACATGATGACTATTTTACGCATATTTTAAAAGATCCATTTGCAATCCTATTAGAAAAAATAAACAGTCCAAATGTTTTTAATTTTTTGAAAATTATGGATGAATGTTTGAATGAATTATCATTCAGCAGGATTTGGAGCAAGCTTATGCAAGGTAAAAATATGGTGGATAAAATGCTCACATGGTTGCATTGGCATTTTGATTTCACTTGATTGATGGTTCATTTCAGTAGTTAGAGTAGATAAGAGTGTGCAAATAAGCTTGTTGGACAAGAATTTTTCAGTTTATATTTCCAATATTATGTACAGACAGTTTCAATAGTATATTCAGTATCCAGTTCAGAGCATCATGTTGAGTTTGGACTTCAGCAGACACTAATGATATGGCAGGATCAGGGTACATTCACATGTTTTGGGATCAGCCCAATGGATCAGGCACCGGGTCTACAAGTTCTTTGCTACCTCACAGGGAGGATAACATCCCTAGTTTGAGCCTATGTTACCACTATAACATATTTTCAGACAAGATCCAAGTCTTGGGAATTTAGCAAGAGCTACATCATCACAGAAGCTGGATAGTTTGGAGAATGTATAATTTGGAGGACCAGGACATGTCTGGTGGCGTATAGACAAATATAGTAGAGGCACAAAAGGTATAACTCGACAGACTGTCGATTATAAAATGACCTAGATTGACGGCTGGAGCCCATATCGAGTGGTAAAATTGCACGGGCTTAACCATACAAAGGCAGACTAGGGAAACCATTGTGGTTTTTAAAATGGATGCACATCGCCTCTAGAGATACGTCGGGGAAAAAGGTAGATTGTCTGAAACCACTTTTGCCAAAGCCCCATTGTCACATGTTCCTATACGTCAAATCAAACACTTGTGGGGTGCCGGTGGCGGCTGGTCAAAATCAACCCATTTCACTCATTCGGTACTTCACAACCATATAATTTTAGGTGAATGTTTCCATATAACGAACTTGAAATCCAATCATTTGAAATGGATTGGCCAAGCGTGGTAAATCAACATACCTGTCAGTGAATCTATCAATGATTCATGATTGGAAATCTATAATTACTCAAGTATGAAGGAATCATTTCATCCATAAGTGAAGTAATATCCAATTCTCTCAACTCTATGATTTCTATAAGAACGTTTCGGTGTCTACGAAATTGGGATACATGGACCAAGCTATATCCTATGAAACCGGTCATTCAAGCAACATGGCAGATTTACCTACAAGCAGGAAGGAAAGGGTAATTGTGTGTATATTGGAAACTAAATTCCACACAAAACCTGTTATAGACTCAGGATTGGAAGTCAAGCTAAATCCCGTCACAAGGGACCTAATTATCAACAAGCAAGTTGTAAAAAAGAAACGGAGAAAATGACAGAAGAAAGAAACCATAGCTGAAACGATTGAAATTGTTGGAGAGAATCAATCGACTTGGTTGGACACTCTAAAGGAGGATATCGCTAAGATAAAATAAAATCTCAGGTGGATACGAGTACATCCCAAGAAGTTTTGGACAAATGGCACCTAGATACGATGAACCTGTTCCTAACATTACCTCTAAAATAGGGTAACAGTTATTATAAATCATTTCTCATTTGTAACTGATTTCTAATCTTAGAATGATCAGAAGTCTGAACATTTTGTATTCCACGAAGAAACCTTCTCTCTCTCTCTCTCTATATATATATATATATATTAGCCCGAGGATATAGAGAGGCATGGAGAAAAAGGGGAGCCTACCCTCTGTGCAGGAAGAACTTTGCAAATTTTGGGGCTAGAAAGAACATGTAAATGTAGAAACGGATTTTGGATTGTTTATGAATAGACTCTAACTGGTAGTGATATGGGTCGTGTTTTCTTTTCATAGTATGTGTTTCATGTGATCCTTTATTCCATACATATTTTCTTCCTATCTAAATTGGAGAATTTAAAGGCCCATAATTCATCATTTGATGCTCTTGGTTTAGCAATTTAGAATATGTTTATCTCTTCTAGACTAATTCAGAATTTATTCATATAATGGTATGATGAAGTTATGTGTCCTTTTTCTTCTGATTCCATGTAAATTTTTCAGATATAAACTCAGACTCACTACCTGATTTATCTGTTTCCTCTTAATACTTTGCAAGTTTGATGACACATTATTTATTCTAGACTCCATAGCCAAAATGTCATCTTCATTCCCCCAATCATTTTATAAAAAAAAACCCAAAACAAACAGAATCTAGGCACCTAATTATCAAAAAATACCCAGTGACATGAGAGATCCCTCTCCGAGTGGAGCAGGCCAGTTCGTCAACTCTAAAGAAAGTTGAAATAGTTACCTCTGTCATTTGTCTATTCAGCCGAACAAAATTTACAGAGTGCTAACATTCTGGTGTCATTGTCGGGGTCAAAATTAAAAAAATTTCCCTGGGAAGAATGACATGGTTGAGTTCTAAGGTTTGAGAGACGAAGACACTTAGGCACATATTGGCTTTATTCCTACTCTCGTGACTCCAAACATCAAAAAATTAGTTTGAAGGTGATTCCACTGGTAGAAGAATCCATAAATTTGAATTTTCAATGGCGACTCCACTCAAGTTTCAAATGTAATTCAAAGACTCCACTGATAAATGAGATCCCTTGAAAAAGGTATGAAAGACATTATGGAAGAGAACAAGTACTTAAAATTGGATTTTTTCCAAGGCATTTTATTGTTTGTTGTAGGTTGCCTCTACGTTTTCCTTGAACATGCCAAACAAATTTTTCTTTACCTATTGCATTCTAATGATGATCATGAAGATCTTGAAATCATATACCCTCCTCTTAAATTTGTGTATGCATATCATCACTATATCACTGATGTTGATAAAAACTTCCCATCTGGGCCATGTAATGACAACAACCAAGTTGATAAGTCTCATAAAACTAGGTTTGATATTTCATCCCCTGTACTTGACCCAACACCCTCCAAGATTCAACATAGATACAGACCCTTAAATATTCCCCACATCCTTCATGACTTTCCTCCAAAACACTATGAGTACATCCCTATGTTTGATGGGGAACCTGATACCATCTTAGTTGAAAATCACATCCAAGGGTTTGATCATTTTATAGAGTTGTTTGAGATTGACCATGCTGATGCTTGTATGAGGGCCTTCTCTCAATCCTTGAAAGGAGACACCAAAGACTGGTTTAAACATTTTCATTCAGAGACAATTATCTCATGGGAGGAATTGAAGGATGTATTTTTAAAGTTTTGGGGGAGGAAGAAATATTTGGAACTACAACTTGCATAGTTTTATGCCTTGAAATGGAAAATCAACGAAGATATCTCTACATTCAGTTGAAGGTTTTCCAGTATTTACTTCAAATTTCCTAAAGAGATTCAACCCACTGAAGCAGTTTCCATGTTCCATTATACAACAACTCTTCATCCAGATTTGTCTTTCCTCCTAATGGAAAGAAGACCCAATTCCTTATAGAAAATGTTTGATGATGCTCAGGATATTCAGCACAACATCCAAACATGTAAACATATCCAAAATGAGGAGTTAGATGCTAAAGAAAATAAAGAGAATATGAATAGGAGATAATTGATTGGAATCTTAAGCATAGAATTGACAATATCATGAGCCCTCTTGAAGTCTCAAATGCTTGTGATCATGCTAAAAATTATATTCCACTTGCTAAAATAAGAGGTGTTGTTCTAGATTCTGATCCATCTAATGATAAGTAGGGAGTTGTTCATTTTGTAGACAATCAAGAGGATGATTTTGGAAACCAGTTTGTTGAAGAACAAATTAATCTTCCAAGTTTGTTCTTTTTAGACGATGTTGCATATGATGCTTATTTGCCTATATATGAAAAATGCAAGGATGATCATGATATTTAAGGCTCTCTTCTTCAGCAGTACCATGAGTAGAAAAATATCAGATCAGCTGAAGACAATTCTCTACCCCTATGCTTCACTACATTCAAATTGTTGAAAGAGAATTCTTAGATCATTGTTGAGGCGAGCAAATTTCTGTTGATACAAAGTCACACCAAACCAACAAAACAGATTGACAAGATACTGGAACACTCTTCTGAGACGCTTGATGACCCTATTCTTTGTTCTGAGGAAGACCTTGTAGATTCAAAAATACAGTCATTGGTCGAAGACAAAGCTGAAGGTAATCATATCCAAAAGCCCAAAGAGATGGAAAAATGTACCTCTGATGATACTGGAAAGAATGAAGAAGGTTGTGAGTCAAGTAACAAAACCTTGCCATTGTGTTTTTCCTCATTCGAACTATTGAAACAAAATGGTGTTTCAAATCAAAAAATATCCAAGCATGAAGTCAAAAGAGAATAAAGCATCGGTCTTACAGATAAAAAATCTCTCCCCTTATGTTTTTCTTCCTTTGAATGGTTAAGACAAAATTATGAAATTTAAAAAAAAATAGGGACTTTTGACTATATTCATAGTAGAATTGTTTTACGTGAAAATCTTGTCATCATTAAAGAACACAAACTACACTCACATGCATTGAATGATCATTACTCCGAAGGGTATTTCAATTTAGAATTTGAATCAGAGCTTAATCATCAGATTAAAGAAGAATTTGATCGAGGAATTTTTATCAAAGGTCTTTTCCTTTCTCCTAGAACTAATGCAAATGTTCAACAATATTACCAGCAATACAAGCTATTTCAAGGTTTCCTTTCTTCCCCTAAAAATGACATAATGATCCTGTTTCTGAACATCCTAGATATGGATGAAGATTTTGAAATTTCACCTATGAAAACTCCGAACAGCGAGGAAAATCTTGTGGGGGAATCTGGCTCTTCTATATTGATTCCTAAAAAGGAATCGTTCTTCCATATGATTCATTATCTCGAGACACATTATATGGGAAAGGTTTATGATTAGAATCTACCAATAACAATGGATTACAATGAATCAATGTTTGTACCAGATATGAATTTTTTTACACTAGATGATGTTCTCCATTCATGGTTGCTTTATGACTCAGGAAATCCCTACTACTAGACTTCTCAACAACTCTGTCAGTTTTTTAGAAGTCAACAAGTTGAATCAACTAAAAACAAAAATGCAGTAGAAGAATTGGAACACGATGATTGTTTTATGCATATTTTAAAAGATCCATTTGCAATCCTATTAGAAGAAATAAACAATCCAAATGTTTTTAATTTTTTGAGAATTATGGATGAATTTTTGAATGAATTATTGGTCAGCAAGATTTGGAGCAAGATTGTGCAAGGTTAATAGATAGTGGATAAAATGCTCACATGGTTGCATTGACATTTTGATTTCACTTGATTGATGGTTCATTTCAGTAGTTAAAGTAGATAGGAGTGTGCAAATAAGCTTGTTGGACAAGAATTTTTCAGTTTATATTTCCAGTATTGTGTATAGTCAATTTCAGCAGTATATTCAATATACAGTTGAGAGTAGCATGCAGAGTTTGGACTTTAGTAGACACCAGTGATGTGGTAGGAGAAGGTTACACACAATGTTTTTGGGCTTAGACCAATGGATCAGGCACTGGGTCTACAAGTTATTTGCTAACTCATAGAGAGGATAGCATCCCTAGTTGGAGCCTATGTTATCACCGTAACATATTTTCAAACAAGATCCAAGTCTTGGGAAATTAGCAAGAGCTACATCGTCGCAGAAGCTGGATAGTTTGGAGAATGGATAATTTAGAGGACCGGGACATGTCTGGTGGCATATAGACAAATATAGTCGATGCACAAAAGGTATAACTCAATAGACTGTCGACTATAAAACAACCTAGATCGATGACTGGAGCCCATATCGGGTGGTAAACTTGCACGGGACTTAACCATACAAAGGCGGACCAGGGAAACCATTGTGGTTTTTAAAATGGACGTGTGTTGCCTCCAGATATACTTTGGGGTGAAAGGCAGATTGCCTGAAACAACTTTCACCAAAGCCCTGATGTCATATGTTCCTATACGTCAAATCAAACACTCGTGGGGTGTCTATGGCAGTTGGTTGAAATCACCCCATATCACTCATTTAGTACTTCACAACCATATAATGTCAGGTGAACTCCGCCATACAACGAACTCGAAAGCCAATAATTTGAAATGGATTGGCCAAGTGTGGTAAATCAACATACATGTTAGTGAATCTGTCAGTGATTCATGATTGGATCTCTATAATTAATCAAGTATAAAGGCATCATTTAATCTATAAGAGAAGTAATATCCAATTCTCTCAACTCTCTGATTTATGTAAGAACGTTTCAGTGTCTATGAAATTGGGATACATGGACCATTCTATACCTGGTGAGACCGTTCATTCAAGTAACATGGAAAATTTACCTACGAGCAGGAAGGAAACGGTAATTGCATGTATATTGGAAAATAAATTCCACAAAGAACCTACTACAAACTCAGGATTGGAATTCAATCTAAATCCCATCATGAGGGACCTAATTATCAACAGGCAAGTTGTAAAAAAGAAACAGAGCAAACAACACAAGAAATAAACCGTAGATAAAATGGTTGAAAGTGTTGGAGAGAATCAACCGACCTAGTTGGATACTCTAAAGGAGGATATCGCTAAGCTAAAACAAAATCTCAGGTGGAGACAAGTACATCCCAACAAGTTTTGGACAAATGGTTCCTAGATATGATGAACCTGTTCCTAACGGTCCCTCTAAAATAGGGTAACAATTATTATAAATCATTTCTCATTTGTAACTAATCTCTAATCTTAGAACGATGAGAAGTATGAATGTTTTGTATTCCACGAAGAAACCTTCTCTATATATATTATCCCGACGATATAGAGAGGCATGGAGAAAAAGAGGAGCCTACCCTCTGTGCAGGAAGACCTTTGTAAATTTTGGAGCTAGAATGAACATGTAAATGCAAAAATGGATTTTGGATTGTTTATGAACATATTCTAACTGGTGGTGATATGGGTCTTGTTTTCTTTTCATAGTATGTGTTTCATGTGATCCTTTATTCCATATATATTTTCCTTCTGTCTAAATTGGAGAATTTAAATGCCCAGAATTCATCATTTGATGCTCTTGGTTTAACAATTTAGAATATGTTTATCTCTTCTAGACTAATTTAGAATTCATTCATATAATGGTATGATGCAGTTATGTGTCTTTTCTCTTCTGATGCCATGTAAATTTTTTAGATATAAACTCAGACTCCATAGCCCAAATGTCATCTTCATTCCCCCAATCATTTTATAAAAAATACCCCAAAACAAATAGAATCTAGCCACCTGATTATCAAAAAATACCCAGTGACATGAGAGAGCCCTCTCTGATTTGAGTAGGCTAGTACCTCAGCTCTAAAGAAGGTTGAAACAATTACCTCTATCGTTTGTTTATTTAGTCGGACAAAATTTATAGAGTGCTAACACCATGCATCCAAAAAATGGTTTATGTTGTCGGATAAAAATGCACATGATTGAGTGGAAGGGATCTGTGGAAGAAAAGAACTATGGATGAAAGCATATAAGGGAATTTTTAGGCCATGGAATCAAAATAAGGTGTTTATTTCAATATGGTTAGGGACAAAGGAAATCGAGATTGCACAGAAGGACAATAGAAACCCTAAATTTACATTTCCCAAATATATCGACAAATATCTGTTTAGCGACTTGCATGACGTATTTGTCTGTTATTTCCTGCACCTGTTGCAGGAGTGGTTATTGAGGTTGAATTAAAAACAGCCTATGGATCGAATCCAATAGTTATATTGGGCTCAAGTGGATATCAGGAAGTTATAGCGAGTCAATAATAAATTTACACGCGCAATAGATTTTTTGTTAGAAAATATTAATGTAGGGTTTATCACTGAGTTTGTGGTTGATAATGTGAATTCTTACACTATTACAGAGAAGGAATTTATGAAGGGACCCATAGGTAGGTACGTCATATCACTTTATACATCTATAAAAAAATTATTGTATGACAAAGGTGTGATGACCATGGAATTAGACAACTAAACTTCCCTGTGCGCATGGGGGAAGGGGGGAAGCAATGATAGGAGTTTTAGATTTGGACAGAGAGATGGATAAGGGGAAGAAGAAGGAGGATGTGGACCCAATCATGAGGGAATACGACCAGATAAATCATATAATGGAAAAATTTGTAAATACGCGTAGCAGAAGACCTTACGAATATAAGATGAATAACAAGAGGTTCATAGATGACAGAGAGGGCTTGGTGAATGATGAAGAAGAGGTAGAGGATCTACAAGATATGGATAAGATTGAGGAAATATTGTGCAAAACATATGAAAGAAAACAAATAGGTCTAGGGTCAAGAACAAAAGGTAGAACTCCAGTCCAGATTACAGTCAGTGTGGAACCTACAACCCCATGTGCAACTAATACACCTGAACGAAAACTAATGTTTAGACAACTAGATTTTAGTGGAAGAGGAGAAATAGGCTAGGGGTCCAATCAATGAAAACTAACTAGGGGAAATTTTTTAGGAATTAATAGTCAATTATCTACACCGTTCGGAGGCAGTAGTTCGACAAAGTTCAAAATGGCAGGACTAGATTCCACCATCAGATTACCAGAGTTTCAGGGCGAGGCATCTAAGGACCCTGAAAATAATTTATTTATCTGTGAAAATATTTGGGAACCAAAGAATATCAAATATGAGGATACAAAATCCACGTAGTTATATATAACACTCATATACCATGTGATATATTGGTACATGAGCCTTGATTTAAAGAGTCCACAAGGAGCACCTAAAATTGTCACAGAGGTGAAAAAGTTATGGGTAAATGAATTTCATAAGCCAAGATCAGAAGACCATTACATGAATGAAATGATCAAAATCAAGAAGAAACCAAGGCATTATCTGTAGGATATTGATCAAAGGTTCAAACATCTCAAAGGTAAGTTGAAGTATTATATTACCAGCATGCAACATAGGTAGTTATTTGAGAACTCATTGTTACCTCAATTGAAGTATTCTTTGAAAAAGGAGAAGTTCCAAACTCAAGTAGAGGCTCTACAAGAAGCCTTGCAGTTGGAAGAAAACTAGTATCACTAGAAATATCTATCAATAGAAGATTTCAAAGAGGATCTAATGAATCTCACATTTCATTTGAACCAAAATAAGGGAAAAGAGAAGAAATAATTTGTTTGATGTACGTTATGCAAGACAGAAGGACATCATAATAATGAATGTTCAACTTTTCCGAAGTACTTGGCATCATGGGTGCCAAACCCCTTGCCAATAGGAGGACCATGGTGCAAGATTTGTAAGACACATGGACATGATCCATATCATTTTCCAATGATGCAGAAGTATAAGACAGTGCTAAAAAGTATGTACTGTAATTTTTTCAAAGCAGTGGGTCATGATGATAAGGATTGTAGAACGTTGAAATTGATGAGGGAAATAAATTAAAAGAATTCCAAGGTGAAAGCAGAGATGATGACAGGTTAATATGCACCACATTTAAACAATATTCCACCACAATTCAATCCTTCACAGTTGCAATACAACAATTCACATCCATAGTATAATGCCACGCAGTATAACAAAGTACCCCAATACAATGCACCATGAGAAGATAGAGGTGTATTCAGAGGTGGAGGTCGAGATAGAGGAGGATTTGGATGAGGAAGAGTTCTAGTAGTATGCCACAATTTTCAACAACCATGACATTATGCAAGAGTTTTTCCAGTTCCACCTGCAACATGTATGTATCGTTGCGCAACAAACCATGACACAGAATATTTCCCAACAATATTGGAAAAAATACAGGAAAAAAGGAACCAGAACAATCAGAATGTCCAGTGTATTTCTACATAAGACAAGGATGATGGGAAAAACATCAAAATAGTTACTTGAGAAGGAGACAATATAGGAGTTGATGCAGCAAAAAAAGATCCAGCTTAGCACCAATGGGTCAAAAGGAATACCGAGCCATGGAACCATTTTGACACATGGAAATATAAGGAAGCATTTAAGGAATCTCGATAGGAAATTCTCAAGGAGAACATTGCATCTACATTAGTTGCGTAGAAAAATCAAGATCCAACAATGTACAAGATGCCATCTTCAATGGATCACACCAGCAAAGGATAAGCTTTAGAGCAAGTAACATAAATACTTTTCTACAATCATGTGTTAATTTATTAAATAATTGATCATTCGTTAAGGTCTTACAGAATTTGTTAGAAAGATACAACACAGAAGTAGAAGGCAACTTAGAGTAGAAGATAGTCAATCATATCCATACAAGAAGAAGAATAGGTAGGGAATTCAGGCTAAATTCCAACATTGGGGATTTCAACATGGAAGATATCATACTTGATTTAGGCTCTGCAGTAAAATTCTTACCTAAAATTACATGGCAATGTATGGGGGAACCCACATTAGGATATTCACCTATANATGCTTCACTACATTCAAATTGTTGAAAGAGAATTCTTAGATCATTGTTGAGGCGAGCAAATTTCTGTTGATACAAAGTCACACCAAACCAACAAAACAGATTGACAAGATACTGGAACACTCTTCTGAGACGCTTGATGACCCTATTCTTTGTTCTGAGGAAGACCTTGTAGATTCAAAAATACAGTCATTGGTCGAAGACAAAGCTGAAGGTAATCATATCCAAAAGCCCAAAGAGATGGAAAAATGTACCTCTGATGATACTGGAAAGAATGAAGAAGGTTGTGAGTCAAGTAACAAAACCTTGCCATTGTGTTTTTCCTCATTCGAACTATTGAAACAAAATGGTGTTTCAAATCAAAAAATATCCAAGCATGAAGTCAAAAGAGAATAAAGCATCGGTCTTACAGATAAAAAATCTCTCCCCTTATGTTTTTCTTCCTTTGAATGGTTAAGACAAAATTATGAAATTTAAAAAAAAATAGGGACTTTTGACTATATTCATAGTAGAATTGTTTTACGTGAAAATCTTGTCATCATTAAAGAACACAAACTACACTCACATGCATTGAATGATCATTACTCCGAAGGGTATTTCAATTTAGAATTTGAATCAGAGCTTAATCATCAGATTAAAGAAGAATTTGATCGAGGAATTTTTATCAAAGGTCTTTTCCTTTCTCCTAGAACTAATGCAAATGTTCAACAATATTACCAGCAATACAAGCTATTTCAAGGTTTCCTTTCTTCCCCTAAAAATGACATAATGATCCTGTTTCTGAACATCCTAGATATGGATGAAGATTTTGAAATTTCACCTATGAAAACTCCGAACAGCGAGGAAAATCTTGTGGGGGAATCTGGCTCTTCTATATTGATTCCTAAAAAGGAATCGTTCTTCCATATGATTCATTATCTCGAGACACATTATATGGGAAAGGTTTATGATTAGAATCTACCAATAACAATGGATTACAATGAATCAATGTTTGTACCAGATATGAATTTTTTTACACTAGATGATGTTCTCCATTCATGGTTGCTTTATGACTCAGGAAATCCCTACTACTAGACTTCTCAACAACTCTGTCAGTTTTTTAGAAGTCAACAAGTTGAATCAACTAAAAACAAAAATGCAGTAGAAGAATTGGAACACGATGATTGTTTTATGCATATTTTAAAAGATCCATTTGCAATCCTATTAGAAGAAATAAACAATCCAAATGTTTTTAATTTTTTGAGAATTATGGATGAATTTTTGAATGAATTATTGGTCAGCAAGATTTGGAGCAAGATTGTGCAAGGTTAATAGATAGTGGATAAAATGCTCACATGGTTGCATTGACATTTTGATTTCACTTGATTGATGGTTCATTTCAGTAGTTAAAGTAGATAGGAGTGTGCAAATAAGCTTGTTGGACAAGAATTTTTCAGTTTATATTTCCAGTATTGTGTATAGTCAATTTCAGCAGTATATTCAATATACAGTTGAGAGTAGCATGCAGAGTTTGGACTTTAGTAGACACCAGTGATGTGGTAGGAGAAGGTTACACACAATGTTTTTGGGCTTAGACCAATGGATCAGGCACTGGGTCTACAAGTTATTTGCTAACTCATAGAGAGGATAGCATCCCTAGTTGGAGCCTATGTTATCACCGTAACATATTTTCAAACAAGATCCAAGTCTTGGGAAATTAGCAAGAGCTACATCGTCGCAGAAGCTGGATAGTTTGGAGAATGGATAATTTAGAGGACCGGGACATGTCTGGTGGCATATAGACAAATATAGTCGATGCACAAAAGGTATAACTCAATAGACTGTCGACTATAAAACAACCTAGATCGATGACTGGAGCCCATATCGGGTGGTAAACTTGCACGGGACTTAACCATACAAAGGCGGACCAGGGAAACCATTGTGGTTTTTAAAATGGACGTGTGTTGCCTCCAGATATACTTTGGGGTGAAAGGCAGATTGCCTGAAACAACTTTCACCAAAGCCCTGATGTCATATGTTCCTATACGTCAAATCAAACACTCGTGGGGTGTCTATGGCAGTTGGTTGAAATCACCCCATATCACTCATTTAGTACTTCACAACCATATAATGTCAGGTGAACTCCGCCATACAACGAACTCGAAAGCCAATAATTTGAAATGGATTGGCCAAGTGTGGTAAATCAACATACATGTTAGTGAATCTGTCAGTGATTCATGATTGGATCTCTATAATTAATCAAGTATAAAGGCATCATTTAATCTATAAGAGAAGTAATATCCAATTCTCTCAACTCTCTGATTTATGTAAGAACGTTTCAGTGTCTATGAAATTGGGATACATGGACCATTCTATACCTGGTGAGACCGTTCATTCAAGTAACATGGAAAATTTACCTACGAGCAGGAAGGAAACGGTAATTGCATGTATATTGGAAAATAAATTCCACAAAGAACCTACTACAAACTCAGGATTGGAATTCAATCTAAATCCCATCATGAGGGACCTAATTATCAACAGGCAAGTTGTAAAAAAGAAACAGAGCAAACAACACAAGAAATAAACCGTAGATAAAATGGTTGAAAGTGTTGGAGAGAATCAACCGACCTAGTTGGATACTCTAAAGGAGGATATCGCTAAGCTAAAACAAAATCTCAGGTGGAGACAAGTACATCCCAACAAGTTTTGGACAAATGGTTCCTAGATAYGATGAACCTGTTCCTAACGGTCCCTCTAAAATAGGGTAACAATTATTATAAATCATTTCTCATTTGTAACTAATCTCTAATCTTAGAACGATGAGAAGTATGAATGTTTTGTATTTCACGAAGAAACCTTCTCTATATATATTATCCCGACGATATAGAGAGGCATGGAGAAAAAGAGGAGCCTACCCTCTGTGCAGGAAGACCTTTGTAAATTTTGGAGCGAGAATGAACATGTAAATGCAAAAATGGATTTTGGATTGTTTATGAACATATTCTAACTAGCGGTGATATGGGTCTTGTTTTCTTTTCATAGTATGTGTTTCATGTGATCCTTTATTCCATATATATTTTCCTTCTGTCTAAATTGGAGAATTTAAACGCCCAGAATTCATCATTTGATGCTCTTGGTTTAACAATTTAGAATATGTTTATCTCTTCTGGACTAATTTAGAATTCATTCATATAATGGTCTGATGCAGTTATGTGTCCTTTCTCTTCTGATGCCATGTAAATTTTTTAGATATAAACTCAGACTCCATAGCCCAAATGTCATCTTCATTCCCCCAATCATTTTATAAAAAATACCCCAAAACAAATAGAATCTAGCCACCTGATTATCAAAAAATACCCAGTGACATGAGAGAGCCCTCTCTGATTTGAGTAGGCTAGTACCTCAGCTCTAAAGAAGGTTGAAACAATTACCTCTATCGTTTGTTTATTTAGTCGGACAAAATTTATAGAGTGCTAACACCATGCATCCAAAAAATGGTTTATGTTGTCGGATAAAAATGCACATGATTGAGTGGAAGGGATCTGTGGAAGAAAAGAACTATGGATGAAAGCATATAAGGGAATTTTTAGGCCATGGAATCAAAATAAGGTGTTTATTTCAATATGGTTAGGGACAAAGGAAATCGAGATTGCACAGAAGGACAATAGAAACCCTAAATTTACATTTCCCAAATATATCGACAAATATCTGTTTAGCGACTTGCATGACGTATTTGTCTGTTATTTCCTGCACCTGTTGCAGGAGTGGTTATTGAGGTTGAATTAAAAACAGCCTATGGATCGAATCCAATAGTTATATTGGGCTCAAGTGGATATCAGGAAGTTATAGCGAGTCAATAATAAATTTACACGCGCAATAGATTTTTTGTTAGAAAATATTAATGTAGGGTTTATCACTGAGTTTGTGGTTGATAATGTGAATTCTTACACTATTACAGAGAAGGAATTTATGAAGGGACCCATAGGTAGGTACGTCATATCACTTTATACATCTATAAAAAAATTATTGTATGACAAAGGTGTGATGACCATGGAATTAGACAACTAAACTTCCCTGTGCGCATGGGGGAAGGGGGGAAGCAATGATAGGAGTTTTAGATTTGGACAGAGAGATGGATAAGGGGAAGAAGAAGGAGGATGTGGACCCAATCATGAGGGAATACGACCAGATAAATCATATAATGGAAAAATTTGTAAATACGCGTAGCAGAAGACCTTACGAATATAAGATGAATAACAAGAGGTTCATAGATGACAGAGAGGGCTTGGTGAATGATGAAGAAGAGGTAGAGGATCTACAAGATATGGATAAGATTGAGGAAATATTGTGCAAAACATATGAAAGAAAACAAATAGGTCTAGGGTCAAGAACAAAAGGTAGAACTCCAGTCCAGATTACAGTCAGTGTGGAACCTACAACCCCATGTGCAACTAATACACCTGAACGAAAACTAATGTTTAGACAACTAGATTTTAGTGGAAGAGGAGAAATAGGCTAGGGGTCCAATCAATGAAAACTAACTAGGGGAAATTTTTTAGGAATTAATAGTCAATTATCTACACCGTTCGGAGGCAGTAGTTCGACAAAGTTCAAAATGGCAGGACTAGATTCCACCATCAGATTACCAGAGTTTCAGGGCGAGGCATCTAAGGACCCTGAAAATAATTTATTTATCTGTGAAAATATTTGGGAACCAAAGAATATCAAATATGAGGATACAAAATCCACGTAGTTATATATAACACTCATATACCATGTGATATATTGGTACATGAGCCTTGATTTAAAGAGTCCACAAGGAGCACCTAAAATTGTCACAGAGGTGAAAAAGTTATGGGTAAATGAATTTCATAAGCCAAGATCAGAAGACCATTACATGAATGAAATGATCAAAATCAAGAAGAAACCAAGGCATTATCTGTAGGATATTGATCAAAGGTTCAAACATCTCAAAGGTAAGTTGAAGTATTATATTACCAGCATGCAACATAGGTAGTTATTTGAGAACTCATTGTTACCTCAATTGAAGTATTCTTTGAAAAAGGAGAAGTTCCAAACTCAAGTAGAGGCTCTACAAGAAGCCTTGCAGTTGGAAGAAAACTAGTATCACTAGAAATATCTATCAATAGAAGATTTCAAAGAGGATCTAATGAATCTCACATTTCATTTGAACCAAAATAAGGGAAAAGAGAAGAAATAATTTGTTTGATGTACGTTATGCAAGACAGAAGGACATCATAATAATGAATGTTCAACTTTTCCGAAGTACTTGGCATCATGGGTGCCAAACCCCTTGCCAATAGGAGGACCATGGTGCAAGATTTGTAAGACACATGGACATGATCCATATCATTTTCCAATGATGCAGAAGTATAAGACAGTGCTAAAAAGTATGTACTGTAATTTTTTCAAAGCAGTGGGTCATGATGATAAGGATTGTAGAACGTTGAAATTGATGAGGGAAATAAATTAAAAGAATTCCAAGGTGAAAGCAGAGATGATGACAGGTTAATATGCACCACATTTAAACAATATTCCACCACAATTCAATCCTTCACAGTTGCAATACAACAATTCACATCCATAGTATAATGCCACGCAGTATAACAAAGTACCCCAATACAATGCACCATGAGAAGATAGAGGTGTATTCAGAGGTGGAGGTCGAGATAGAGGAGGATTTGGATGAGGAAGAGTTCTAGTAGTATGCCACAATTTTCAACAACCATGACATTATGCAAGAGTTTTTCCAGTTCCACCTGCAACATGTATGTATCGTTGCGCAACAAACCATGACACAGAATATTTCCCAACAATATTGGAAAAAATACAGGAAAAAAGGAACCAGAACAATCAGAATGTCCAGTGTATTTCTACATAAGACAAGGATGATGGGAAAAACATCAAAATAGTTACTTGAGAAGGAGACAATATAGGAGTTGATGCAGCAAAAAAAGATCCAGCTTAGCACCAATGGGTCAAAAGGAATACCGAGCCATGGAACCATTTTGACACATGGAAATATAAGGAAGCATTTAAGGAATCTCGATAGGAAATTCTCAAGGAGAACATTGCATCTACATTAGTTGCGTAGAAAAATCAAGATCCAACAATGTACAAGATGCCATCTTCAATGGATCACACCAGCAAAGGATAAGCTTTAGAGCAAGTAACATAAATACTTTTCTACAATCATGTGTTAATTTATTAAATAATTGATCATTCGTTAAGGTCTTACAGAATTTGTTAGAAAGATACAACACAGAAGTAGAAGGCAACTTAGAGTAGAAGATAGTCAATCATATCCATACAAGAAGAAGAATAGGTAGGGAATTCAGGCTAAATTCCAACATTGGGGATTTCAACATGGAAGATATCATACTTGATTTAGGCTCTGCAGTAAAATTCTTACCTAAAATTACATGGCAATGTATGGGGGAACCCACATTAGGATATTCACCTATACAGTTGAAACTAGCAAATCAGCATAGAGTGTTACCAATTGGAAGACCTAAATGTGTGACAGTAGACTTGGATGGAGTGAGCATTGTGATAGATTTCAAGGTAATATAGATAGTAGATATCACATAACCCTACCCAACATTACTTGGATTGGATTGGTAAATTGATAACCAAGATGTAATCAACTTGAAGACAAGGAAAACGAATTTTGAATTGGGCGGGTATAAAGTGATTGCACCATTTGATCCTTTATAA
>JZKD02S0311875.1:0-19702 GCA_000966675.3 Picea glauca | reverse complement strand
ATTGACATATTGCACACACATAAAATAAGAAAACACATACACATGCACATACATTTTTAAAAATGTGATCCATAAGACATAAAATATGTAAATATATATATGTCAAAAAGTATTAGAGTACATAGGTGGGCGTGAATGCCTCAAAAAATAATAATCCGGTATACATCACGAGGCTTATGCCCTCAAAAAATATACAAAAAGAGTGCCCTTAGCACATGAAAAGTCCATCCTATCTAAGCTCGGGGCCTGTTGTCCCTCTCGTAGCGAACGAAGACATTTTCCAAATACAGGAAGAGTTGGACCCAAGTTTGTGGCACCCCAAATACATGAGGTTGCATCGCTGGCGGGAGATCCTAGATCTCAGCCATGGGAACTGCATGAGTGAGCGCAGTGAGGTTCCACTCCACCCATCTCAACACTCTCTCAACCTCTCTGGCTGGAGGTCCCCCTATGGCTACTGGTCCACCGATTGCCGCTGGTACTACCTCTGGTCGAGGATGTTTCCTGGTTCTCGAGAAGTATGCTGGGTGCACAGGTCCCACATATGTACATAACATATACATAGTTGTCAGATACTCTGATACACATAAAAATGAGATATATAAAAGAAATTGAAAATTAAATAACTTTAAAAACACATGTACCTATCTCTCCTCACTCCTCTCCAAGAGATATTGGCATATCTGGATCTATAGAGAAGTTGATTCCAACATAGGGGTATTCCTCTATCACTGGAATCTGCCATGCCCACCAATAAAAAAATGTGTTGTCAAAGGTCTCTATGGTCCTTCCTCCCCCCTATTGTGGCAACAATGCCGCCCATCTACATACTGCTGGGAAGGAGGCCACATGCCCCCACACTGTCTCTCTCAGACTCAGTCTGGGTACCCTCTCAAAGAATGACAAGCATAGAATAGTCCTAAACCCGAAGTTCTTGTTGCTACACTCATGACAATCCGTAAGCTACCTCTTCATGCAAGTAAGCATGGTCATTCTCCAGTCAAAAATACGTGCATCAAGGCACTGCATTTCACAATACATATGTGCCCAGGAAGCTTGGTGGACAGTCGTGGATCCAATGATCCACCCAATGAGCACTAGGATCACCTTCAGTGACAGGTTGGTGATCTTGCTGATGGGCACCTGAGAACCTACTTTCTCAGTGCCTACCTCACAGTGCATCCCAATGTAGTCGGCGATGTTGAAGGGCCCAGGAGGAAATGTGCACAGGTTGACTGGCTCCCCTCTCCTCGAGAGGCCAGTCAAGAAGTAAACATCCTTGGTTTTTGGAGTCAATGAATTCCCCTCAATCATGAACGCCTATGTGTTCGGGTGCTAGTAATCCACCAGAGAATTCAGAAGCCTGGGTTGTTCCCTCATAAGCGGACACTGGTAGAAATTCCATAGTCCACATTGTTTTAATGGAACAATGGAAATAGGGTCCTCATCGACCAAGACATGGATCTCCTCATGTTCCCTCTCCCTCCAGTGGACATACATCCTGTTACATGACAAGTTCAAGGGGGAGTTAGCTCTTGCATATTGTATTTTTCTTTTCTTTTGAGGGTGTACACAATTTTTTTTATACACAGTCGCGTACATCCACGGGTAGACCATTTTTTTCTTGTGGATGTACATGGGCTGTCCTTGGACATCTTGCATACACGTAGGGCCGCCCTTTTTTAAGAGAGCGTGCCCACCCAAAAACTAAAAACAATACAAAATCAAAGTATAGAAATGCAAGAGGGATGAGTTTATACTTACTTGGTTCGAGCGGAAGTTCGTTTCATCCTTTGAAGCTCCTGGAATCAACTCTTATAGCAAAGGGGTGTTTTTTACTTCTTGGTTATTTTTCAAATTGCAATGGTGAAAATGAGCTGTCAACTTCTATTTATAGACTTTTTTGTCCCTTTTTGCCACTTTTTTGAACCCTTTTGTCATTTTTTCTGCCTTGGAAATCATTTAATGTGGTTCTTAAGTTTCTTATTGGATGTTATGATGCACTTCACTTTTGGTTTGGTAACCTTTTTGGGAGATGGGTCACTTTTAAAGGTCCTTTGGTAAAAGATATTTTTCCAACTTTTTTTCATATAAGTTAGGATTCCACCTCCACTTTCTGCATCTCGTTGTCTTTTCCGCTTTTCCATAGGATCGATCCCACCGAAGTATGACACAGAATCATCTTTGTTGTTTTAGAAGTGTCATTATTAGGTGGTAGAGCCTACCTTTACATGGATGCCCTAGATAGATCTTTGCTATCTTTTGGCGTCCATGCTGTCTCTAATGGCTTTAGGCTCAGAAGTCCTTATTAGTCCTGTCATGATTACAATATTGAGCCTCATTCGCTTGATGCATCATCACTCTTGGCCTCACCCTAAGGAGTCCCAAAAAATGAGCATACTTTGTTGTATTTCAATCTCGCTTTGAAATCTGAAAGCAACATCCGATGAGACTACATTTATGATTTTTCAATCTTGTCTGGATTAACTGAGAAAAGTGACCTCTTAGAGTCTTCTTTAATCCCTTTTTAGAATCTATAAACATGAAAATATTGTCAAGCGATCTTTTTGTCCTTCACGCTAGCCAAACTAAAACTTGAAGGCACATCTGTCTGACAATAGTTTACCCAATTTTCAGTCCGGATGGTCAATTTTATGAACAAAGGTATACTCTAGGAGCTTCGGTTCGCTAGAAGAGTATTCTCAGGTATAGGTTTAACCCTTTTTCGGGCCTGAGGGACTAAATTTATGAAAACAAAACATTCTCCTTGGTTTTGGTTTATCACCTTTTTCGGGCCTTGGAGATTACTTACAAAAAAGGAACCCCCACAGAGTCCATAGTTAAGCTCTTTTTAGACTACCTAAAATTGAAAAGATTTTCGAGTGACCTTGTTCCTTCACACTTGTTAAATTGGTCCATAAGAACATCTACTGGCATGAGTTTACCCCTTTTTCTGGCCTGTAGATTATGGAGGAAAAAGGTACACCTCGGGAGATTCGTCTCGCCGGGAGATTTCTCCTCAGTAAATTTTATATTTTTTGGGACAAGGACATTAAATCTAGAAAAAAGAAGTGAGTCCATAGTTAATCTCTTTTTAGACTCCTTAAAATTGAAAATATTGCTGAGTAATATTGTCTTTGTCACACTTGTTAAAATGGTTTTGAATAGATGTCTTTTTGGTGCTAGTTTATCCCTTTTTCGAATCGACTAGACTATTTCCAAAAAAAGGTACCCCAGTGGAATCTTATGTTAGGTTTTTTCAGAATCTCTAAATGTAAAAAAAATACCGAGCTTACCTTCTCCGGGCTCGCGAAAAATACATTGAAGGCGGTTTCATCGTGTCTTGATAATCACATTTGCATCTCTGCATCTTTGGCCTAATGCCGACTCCATGTTTCTCTCAACAGAACCTTTGAAGCATGCCTTATACGTAAGCCTTGTAGCACTTTTCCTGCACATGTCTCCTTGCTCTAAGAATTAGTATGTTCCTTGCACTTGGAACTAGTATGCTTGCGACACTCATTCCTCGTTTGTAACATAGCATTATTTTATTCCTTTTCAATCTCTTTAAAAAATTGAAAAAGACAAAAATATAAAAAAACAAAAAAAGAGGGGATGGGAAATATATATTCTTTTTTGGTAGTACAATGAGTTGGCCTTGGACAAAGCACATCCTTCCATTTGTTCGTCAATATTTGGGATCTAATATGACATTAGGAAGATATTCTTGCTACATAGAGCTGTCCTCCTTTTGGTTACTCTTCCAAACACATGGAGAGTTTGTGTTGCCTCCTGCATCGTAAACTTATGTCAATGTCATGCTGCCTGAGTCTGATCATCTTTCGTGCTCTTTTCCAAGGGAAGTTTCTCCCAACCTGAGTCGACCTTTCTATAGTTGTCTCTTTCCCTCATGTCCGACCATCCCAAAAGTCCAATCAAGTCCTTGTTTGAAATCAATGAAGTTCTTTGCCTGATCACCGAGATCCTCTTGTCTATTCCTGATGAGCCATCGAAGACCTTTGGGTAGTAAATTCGTACACTCACATTACACTCCTACCTGAGTTTTGAATATGTTGAAGTTGTTTCTCAAGCTCTGAAGACCTCATATCTAGCCATTAGGCATCGTTGGCTTCTTGAAGATGCATAATAATTGTATATATTTGAGTTTAAGTTGTAGATCTGTTGTGTATTGCTCGCGACTACACTTTATATATTTATATGACATGGATATGCAGTGTATTTGATTGGAAGCAATGATTTATTTTCATCCCAAGCATGGGTATGCCTACCTCAAAGAGACAATTGTTATTTTTGCAGATGGCACCTCCCGAACTCTGGTCCCGAGATCACTCGCTTCGTACATTGGTGAAGATTTTGTAATGTATTTTGGCCATCGGATGCTGTTCTAACCTCACACATTAGGGGGCATATGTTATAACCCTAAATTTCTCTACATATGCATACCTGGAATTTGTCCCTCTTACTTGCATTTTTTGCCAAGCCATCACTAAGTTGCTCTTCTAAAAAACCAATTTTTTCAAGATGTATGCGCCTTGCACAAATAATGCCCATGTACATACACCTACTGCACCAATACAACCCATGTATGTACACATGTTGCACCACTATAGCCCGCGTATACTTACAAAAGTTGAAAAAATTAAAAAGTTGCAAGGAATTTGTTAAGATTACGGGCTATTGGGTAGTTTCCCAACTAATCCACCACATATAGACCATCACCCAACCGAATAACCATCCTTTTGTCATATAAAAGGAGGTTTTGGGGTCTCATTCCACATATAGACATAAGAACAATGAAACTCTGCCCATTTCACATCCCCTCCTTGCCCTAAGAATTTGCAGCCTTGTTGTGAGAATTGTCTTAGAATTCCTCATTTTTCCCTTTTTCCTCCATAAGAACCCATTCCATTTCCCAAGAAGAAGGTTGAGAGGAGAAAGATATGCAGAGGTGCACTTGGAGCTTGGTGAAGAGGAGCCCAGACTAGGTTCGAGGAGTATTAGCCGACTTTGGTTGTAAGTGATAATTGTATTATCAGTAAAATAAGTACTTTTCCTGTCCCAAAACATGATGTGTTGAATATTTTCATTTGTTTTGTGCTTTTATTCTAACATCTAACCCTTATTTATGTATGAAATGTATGCTTGTAGCTTTCTGTTTGTCTATCTTTGAATGCAGGCCAACCTTGGGAGGAAGCTTGATAAATCACATCCTTTCATTTGTTTGGGATCTAATATGACCTTAGGAAGCTATTCTCGCTACATAGAGCTGTCCACTGTTTGGTTACTCTTCCAAACACATGGAGAGTTTTTGTTGCCTCCTGCATCATAAACTTATGTCAATGTCATGCTGCTTGAGTTTTATCATCTTTCATTCTCTTTTCCAAGGGAAGTTTCTTCCAACCTGAGTCGACCTTTCTACAGTTGTCTCTTTCCCTCATGTTCGGCCATCCCAAAAGTCCAATCAAGTCCTTGTTTGAAATTTATAAATTTCTTTGCTTGATCACTGAGATCCTCTTGTTTGTTCCCAAAGAGTTGTTGAAGACCTTTGGGTAGTGAAGTTGTACACTCACATTACACTCCTACCTGAGTTTTGAAGATCTTGAAGTTGTTTCTCAAGCTCTGAAGATCTCATCTCCAGCCATTAGGCGTCATTGGATTCTTGAAGATAGATACTATACTTGTATATCTTTGATTTTGAGATGTATATCCACTATGTATTTATCACAACTACACTTTATATAGTTATATGACATGGATCTGCAGTGTATTTGATTGGTAGCCATGATTTATTTTCATCTCGATCATGGGTATGCCCGCCTCGGAGAGACAATTGTTATTTTTGCAGATGGCACCTCCCGAACTCTGGTCCTGGGCTCACTTGCTTCGTACATTGGTGAAGATTTTTTAATGTATTTCGGCCATCATATGCTCTTCTAACCTCACACATTAGGGGGCATCTGTTATAACCCTAAATTTATCTACATATGCATACCTGGAATTTGGCCCTCTTACTTGCATTTTTTGCCAAGCCATCATTGAGTTGCTCTTCTAAAAAACCAAAATTTTGAAGATGTACGTGACATGCACTAATACTGCTTGCGTACATACGTCTTTTGAACCACTAAAACCCACGTACGTACACATGCTGCACCACTATAGCCTGCATATACTTGCAAAATTTGAAAAAATAAAAAGTTGCAAGGAATTCATTGAGATTACGGGATATTGGGTAGTTTCCCAACTAATCCACCGCCTATAGCCTATCACCCAACCAAATAACCATCCTTTTGTCATATAAAATGAGATTTTGGGGTCTCATTCCACATCTAGACATAAGAATAGTGAAACTCTACCTATTTCACATCCCCTCCTTGCCCCAAGCATTTGCAACATTGTTGTGANGTAAGGCGGATAAGAAACCCAACAATGATTCTTATGGGGGCAACCCAGAGAAGAGAAAGTCGAAGTATCCATGTAACCTTTGCATGAAGGACCATCTAACTCACCTGTTTCCTCAACTTGCGGAGGCCTAGAAGTTATTGGCACAAAAACAACTTATTGTGTTAACAAACCCATTTCCACATGGGAAAAATATGACTCAATCCTCTTCAAGTGCAGATGGGGGCAGTTAGGGAACCCCCACGTTTTCTAGTAATCCCTCGGTCATGAACGTTTATATGATGAAAGGTGATGCTTACATAGAAACTAGAGCACACAATTACGAAATGCCATAATTTGCTGAAAAGGGTAATGAAGACATAAACCCATATGATCCTCTCCAGATTGAGAAGACGATGGGCGAAAAAATGACACACATCCCGAAAGGGGCATTCAAGAAAGCTTCCCATAATTTGAATGCGAGGGCTGCCCAAAATTACTCTATGGTGGAGTATTTGTCACAAACCCCTTGCATGATGTCTTCTTTGGAAGTCCTCCAGAGCTTCCCTTCGTAGAGAAAATATCTGTTATCTTCCTTAGGATCTGTAGAGACATGCAATCCATGAACGATCGTTCTCGATACGACCGACTTGAAACCTCATCTCCCATACCAGTTGCGTTTTAGATAGTAATGACTTACACCATGAAAAATTTTACCCGAAATATTTTCCACACGGTGGTGGATGAGGGTGCATCAAATTGCATGATGTCATTGGTGTGCTGGAAGGCCATTGGCCAACCCGTTTTGTCTCCATCACCTACTATGCTTATCGCTTTCGACGGTCGGTCTTTCAGATCACATGGAATCATCCCTTCTTTCCCCATGAAGTTAGGAGGGAAGATCGTGTGCGAAGAAGTTGAAGTGATCGATGTGCCTCTTGAATAAAACCTCATGTTAGGAAGGAGTTGGAATTATGCAATGCATGCAGTGCATGCCACAGTTTTTCGGGTCTTGTTGTTTCCACACGAGGGCTGAATCGTAACCATTGAATAATTGTCCTTCTCCAGGTCTGACCCTTCATTGAGGGCATCCACGATCCCGATGATTGATAACCCTCAGCCTGATGTCGTCAACGTGGGGGTTGGTTTGTGCCCATCTTTGATGGGTACTTTTGATTACTTGCCTCCTTCTGGCGATGTCATGTTTATATCGGCTGCCCCCAACTAGCCTAGGGCTAAAAATTTTCAAGTGTCATCGTTCCAAATGAATTACTTTAACGATCCATGGAATATTCCTTCCCCATCAGCCTTGATGTAAGGGATAGGGAATCCTGGCATGGCCATGCCCTTGTCTACGACATAATTTGCATACAGTATTGACCAACAAGCTTCGACCAATCCCGATCCGACTCCCGCACATGAGTTAGATCCAATTCTTGAGCCTATTTGGGCTCAAGGTTCCCTCGTCAATACAGATTATTTATACTTGGTCTTTCCCTTTGATGAGGTGATTATAGAGGCATTGAATGGTCTGGATAGACCCTGGGATGTTCTCCATCACATATCTTATTTTCTCCTGGAGTTAAGAAGAATAGAGGCAAGTGAATTTGTGTTGACTATGGCTGGAGATAGGTCTTGTCCTGTTAGTCCTCTGGCTACGCACGCAGTTTATGCTGAGTGTAATATGGCAAGTATTGCTGAAAAGATTCCAGTAGATATCTCTAGTGATGGAAAAACAACAACCCCTTTCATTTTTAACCAAATAGTAGCAAGTTTTGACATCTCGAAGGAGATTGTCACTGACCATGGCAGTCACTTTCAGAACAAAATGATGTCTGAGTTAACATCAAAGCTTGGGTTGAGGCAAGAACATTCGTCACCCTACTACCCATAAGAAAGTGGTTAGGTGGAATCTATGAATAAGTCCCTCAAGACTATTCTGCAACAAATGATCAATTCTGCCAAGTCAAATTGGCATTTGATGTTGTACTCAACGTTATGGGCCTATCGAACATTTGTAAATATTTCCATCGGTTTCTCACCTTTTCAACTTGTTTATGGGCTGGAAGCAGTATTTCCTATAGAGTGCCAGATCTCGTCTTAAATTTGGCAGTAGAGTTATTTACAGACACTTCACCACTTGAGGAAAACCTATTATATATCGAGAAGCTTGATGAGCAACAACATGATGCAGCCTTGGCCAACGAGGCTCACAAGAAGCGAGTCAAGTGTCAATATTATTGGTCCATTCATCCTCAGATTTTTTTTGAAGGTGACCTTGTCTTCATCTACGACTAAGATAAGGATCCCTTGGGGGCAGGAAAGTTCAAACCCATGTGGTTCAGACCTTTCATTGTGAAAGAGGTCTTAAAGAAGGGCACTTATCATTTGGTTGACTTTGAGTGAAATGCTTTGGTAGAGCCTAGAAATGGGCTCTACCTCAAGAAGTATTACTCATAGGTTGGTCACCTAGGTGACTTCTTGTACATATGTATAGTTCTTATACAGTTAGTTTTCTATCTTTTTGTTTTATGGACGTGTCGTTATTTATGTCATATTTTTCACTGTGGCAGATGTCAAGTGAATCAGAGGTGTTCTTTGGGTTCGCAGACGACGCTAGATGAAACACTCAGAGGCTTGCTTTTGCGACTTGGGTGATTTTCACATCTCAAGGTGAGTTGCTATCTTCGGGAGGTATATGTCTAGGTGACGCCACAAACAATGTCGTCGAGTACAATACAATGATAGATTTTCTTAGTGACACTTTGTCACATGGTATCTCTCACCTTCGGGTCTATTTAGATGCTCAGCTGGTTGTGTCCCAGTTAAATGGGGTTTATCGTGTTTATGATCCTACTTTACACCGAGATTTCCTTAGGGTACGTGTCTTAGAACACAACTTTGATTACATTACATATATCCATGTTCCTAGGAGATTAAATCAAATGATAGATACTATAGCTAATCAAGTATTAGATTGACATATTGCACACACATAAAATAAGAAAACACATACACATCCACATACATTTTTAAAAATGTGATCCATAAGACATAAAATATGTAAATATATATATGTCAAAAAGTATTAGAGTACATAGGTGGGCATGAATGCCTCAAAAAATAATAATCCGGTATACATCACGAGGCTTATGCCCTCAAAAAATATACAAAAAGAGTGCCCTCAGCACATGAAAAGTCCATCTTATCTAAGCTCGGGGCCTGTTGTCCCTCTCGTAGTGAACGAAGACATTTTCCAAACACAGGAAGAGTTGGACCCAAGTTTGTGGCACCCCAACTACATGAGGTTGCATCGCTGGCGGGAGATCCTAGATCTCAGCCATGGGAACTGCATGAGTGAGCGCAGTGAGGTTCCACTCCACCCATCTCAACACTCTCTCAACCTCTCTGACTGGAGGTCCCCCTACGGCTACTGGTCCACCGATTGCCGCTGGTACTACCTCTGGTCGAGGATGTTTCCTGGTCCTCGATAAGTATGTTGGGTGCACAGGTCCCACATATGTACATAACATATACATAGTTGTCAGATACTCTGATACACATAAAAATGAGATATATAAAAGAAATTGAAAATTAAATAACTTTAAAAACACAYGTACCTATCTCTCCTCACTCCTCTCCAAGAGATATTGGCATATCTGGATCTATAGAGAAGTTGATTCCAACATAGGGGTATTCCTCTATCACTGGAATCTGCCATGCCCACCAATAAAAAAATGTGTTGTCAAAGGTCTCTATGGTCCTTCCTCCCCCCTATTGTGGCAACAATGCCGCCCATCTACATACTGCTGGGAAGGAGGCCACATGCCCCCACACTGTCTCTCTCAGACTCAGTCTGGGTACCCTCTCAAAGAATGACAAGCATAGAATAGTCCTAAACCCGAAGTTCTTGTTGCTACACTCATGACAATCCGTAAGCTACCTCTTCATGCAAGTAAGCATGGTCATTCTCCAGTCAAAAATACGTGCATCAAGGCACTGCATTTCACAATACATATGTGCCCAGGAAGCTTGGTGGACAGTCGTGGATCCAATGATCCACCCAATGAGCACTAGGATCACCTTCAGTGACAGGTTGGTGATCTTGCTGATGGGCACCTGAGAACCTACTTTCTCAGTGCCTACCTCACAGTGCATCCCAATGTAGTCGGCGATGTTGAAGGGCCCAGGAGGAAATGTGCACAGGTTGACTGGCTCCCCTCTCCTCGAGAGGCCAGTCAAGAAGTAAACATCCTTGGTTTTTGGAGTCAATGAATTCCCCTCAATCATGAACGCCTATGTGTTCGGGTGCTAGTAATCCACCAGAGAATTCAGAAGCCTGGGTTGTTCCCTCATAAGCGGACACTGGTAGAAATTCCATAGTCCACATTGTTTTAATGGAACAATGGAAATAGGGTCCTCATCGACCAAGACATGGATCTCCTCATGTTCCCTCTCCCTCCAGTGGACATACATCCTGTTACATGACAAGTTCAAGGGGGAGTTAGCTCTTGCATATTGTATTTTTCTTTTCTTTTGAGGGTGTACACAATTTTTTTTATACACAGTCGCGTACATCCACGGGTAGACCATTTTTTTCTTGTGGATGTACATGGGCTGTCCTTGGACATCTTGCATACACGTAGGGCCGCCCTTTTTTAAGAGAGCGTGCCCACCCAAAAACTAAAAACAATACAAAATCAAAGTATAGAAATGCAAGAGGGATGAGTTTATACTTACTTGGTTCGAGCGGAAGTTCGTTTCATCCTTTGAAGCTCCTGGAATCAACTCTTATAGCAAAGGGGTGTTTTTTACTTCTTGGTTATTTTTCAAATTGCAATGGTGAAAATGAGCTGTCAACTTCTATTTATAGACTTTTTTGTCCCTTTTTGCCACTTTTTTGAACCCTTTTGTCATTTTTTCTGCCTTGGAAATCATTTAATGTGGTTCTTAAGTTTCTTATTGGATGTTATGATGCACTTCACTTTTGGTTTGGTAACCTTTTTGGGAGATGGGTCACTTTTAAAGGTCCTTTGGTAAAAGATATTTTTCCAACTTTTTTTCATATAAGTTAGGATTCCACCTCCACTTTCTGCATCTCGTTGTCTTTTCCGCTTTTCCATAGGATCGATCCCACCGAAGTATGACACAGAATCATCTTTGTTGTTTTAGAAGTGTCATTATTAGGTGGTAGAGCCTACCTTTACATGGATGCCCTAGATAGATCTTTGCTATCTTTTGGCGTCCATGCTGTCTCTAATGGCTTTAGGCTCAGAAGTCCTTATTAGTCCTGTCATGATTACAATATTGAGCCTCATTCGCTTGATGCATCATCACTCTTGGCCTCACCCTAAGGAGTCCCAAAAAATGAGCATACTTTGTTGTATTTCAATCTCGCTTTGAAATCTGAAAGCAACATCCGATGAGACTACATTTATGATTTTTCAATCTTGTCTGGATTAACTGAGAAAAGTGACCTCTTAGAGTCTTCTTTAATCCCTTTTTAGAATCTATAAACATGAAAATATTGTCAAGCGATCTTTTTGTCCTTCACGCTAGCCAAACTAAAACTTGAAGGCACATCTGTCTGACAATAGTTTACCCAATTTTCAGTCCGGATGGTCAATTTTATGAACAAAGGTATACTCTAGGAGCTTCGGTTCGCTAGAAGAGTATTCTCAGGTATAGGTTTAACCCTTTTTCGGGCCTGAGGGACTAAATTTATGAAAACAAAACATTCTCCTTGGTTTTGGTTTATCACCTTTTTCGGGCCTTGGAGATTACTTACAAAAAAGGAACCCCCACAGAGTCCATAGTTAAGCTCTTTTTAGACTACCTAAAATTGAAAAGATTTTCGAGTGACCTTGTTCCTTCACACTTGTTAAATTGGTCCATAAGAACATCTACTGGCATGAGTTTACCCCTTTTTCTGGCCTGTAGATTATGGAGGAAAAAGGTACACCTCGGGAGATTCGTCTCGCCGGGAGATTTCTCCTCAGTAAATTTTATATTTTTTGGGACAAGGACATTAAATCTAGAAAAAAGAAGTGAGTCCATAGTTAATCTCTTTTTAGACTCCTTAAAATTGAAAATATTGCTGAGTAATATTGTCTTTGTCACACTTGTTAAAATGGTTTTGAATAGATGTCTTTTTGGTGCTAGTTTATCCCTTTTTCGAATCGACTAGACTATTTCCAAAAAAAGGTACCCCAGTGGAATCTTATGTTAGGTTTTTTCAGAATCTCTAAATGTAAAAAAAATACCGAGCTTACCTTCTCCGGGCTCGCGAAAAATACATTGAAGGCGGTTTCATCGTGTCTTGATAATCACATTTGCATCTCTGCATCTTTGGCCTAATGCCGACTCCATGTTTCTCTCAACAGAACCTTTGAAGCATGCCTTATACGTAAGCCTTGTAGCACTTTTCCTGCACATGTCTCCTTGCTCTAAGAATTAGTATGTTCCTTGCACTTGGAACTAGTATGCTTGCGACACTCATTCCTCGTTTGTAACATAGCATTATTTTATTCCTTTTCAATCTCTTTAAAAAATTGAAAAAGACAAAAATATAAAAAAACAAAAAAAGAGGGGATGGGAAATATATATTCTTTTTTGGTAGTACAATGAGTTGGCCTTGGACAAAGCACATCCTTCCATTTGTTCGTCAATATTTGGGATCTAATATGACATTAGGAAGATATTCTTGCTACATAGAGCTGTCCTCCTTTTGGTTACTCTTCCAAACACATGGAGAGTTTGTGTTGCCTCCTGCATCGTAAACTTATGTCAATGTCATGCTGCCTGAGTCTGATCATCTTTCGTGCTCTTTTCCAAGGGAAGTTTCTCCCAACCTGAGTCGACCTTTCTATAGTTGTCTCTTTCCCTCATGTCCGACCATCCCAAAAGTCCAATCAAGTCCTTGTTTGAAATCAATGAAGTTCTTTGCCTGATCACCGAGATCCTCTTGTCTATTCCTGATGAGCCATCGAAGACCTTTGGGTAGTAAATTCGTACACTCACATTACACTCCTACCTGAGTTTTGAATATGTTGAAGTTGTTTCTCAAGCTCTGAAGACCTCATATCTAGCCATTAGGCATCGTTGGCTTCTTGAAGATGCATAATAATTGTATATATTTGAGTTTAAGTTGTAGATCTGTTGTGTATTGCTCGCGACTACACTTTATATATTTATATGACATGGATATGCAGTGTATTTGATTGGAAGCAATGATTTATTTTCATCCCAAGCATGGGTATGCCTACCTCAAAGAGACAATTGTTATTTTTGCAGATGGCACCTCCCGAACTCTGGTCCCGAGATCACTCGCTTCGTACATTGGTGAAGATTTTGTAATGTATTTTGGCCATCGGATGCTGTTCTAACCTCACACATTAGGGGGCATATGTTATAACCCTAAATTTCTCTACATATGCATACCTGGAATTTGTCCCTCTTACTTGCATTTTTTGCCAAGCCATCACTAAGTTGCTCTTCTAAAAAACCAATTTTTTCAAGATGTATGCGCCTTGCACAAATAATGCCCATGTACATACACCTACTGCACCAATACAACCCATGTATGTACACATGTTGCACCACTATAGCCCGCGTATACTTACAAAAGTTGAAAAAATTAAAAAGTTGCAAGGAATTTGTTAAGATTACGGGCTATTGGGTAGTTTCCCAACTAATCCACCACATATAGACCATCACCCAACCGAATAACCATCCTTTTGTCATATAAAAGGAGGTTTTGGGGTCTCATTCCACATATAGACATAAGAACAATGAAACTCTGCCCATTTCACATCCCCTCCTTGCCCTAAGAATTTGCAGCCTTGTTGTGAGAATTGTCTTAGAATTCCTCATTTTTCCCTTTTTCCTCCATAAGAACCCATTCCATTTCCCAAGAAGAAGGTTGAGAGGAGAAAGATATGCAGAGGTGCACTTGGAGCTTGGTGAAGAGGAGCCCAGACTAGGTTCGAGGAGTATTAGCCGACTTTGGTTGTAAGTGATAATTGTATTATCAGTAAAATAAGTACTTTTCCTGTCCCAAAACATGATGTGTTGAATATTTTCATTTGTTTTGTGCTTTTATTCTAACATCTAACCCTTATTTATGTATGAAATGTATGCTTGTAGCTTTCTGTTTGTCTATCTTTGAATGCAGGCCAACCTTGGGAGGAAGCTTGATAAATCACATCCTTTCATTTGTTTGGGATCTAATATGACCTTAGGAAGCTATTCTCGCTACATAGAGCTGTCCACTGTTTGGTTACTCTTCCAAACACATGGAGAGTTTTTGTTGCCTCCTGCATCATAAACTTATGTCAATGTCATGCTGCTTGAGTTTTATCATCTTTCATTCTCTTTTCCAAGGGAAGTTTCTTCCAACCTGAGTCGACCTTTCTACAGTTGTCTCTTTCCCTCATGTTCGGCCATCCCAAAAGTCCAATCAAGTCCTTGTTTGAAATTTATAAATTTCTTTGCTTGATCACTGAGATCCTCTTGTTTGTTCCCAAAGAGTTGTTGAAGACCTTTGGGTAGTGAAGTTGTACACTCACATTACACTCCTACCTGAGTTTTGAAGATCTTGAAGTTGTTTCTCAAGCTCTGAAGATCTCATCTCCAGCCATTAGGCGTCATTGGATTCTTGAAGATAGATACTATACTTGTATATCTTTGATTTTGAGATGTATATCCACTATGTATTTATCACAACTACACTTTATATAGTTATATGACATGGATCTGCAGTGTATTTGATTGGTAGCCATGATTTATTTTCATCTCGATCATGGGTATGCCCGCCTCGGAGAGACAATTGTTATTTTTGCAGATGGCACCTCCCGAACTCTGGTCCTGGGCTCACTTGCTTCGTACATTGGTGAAGATTTTTTAATGTATTTCGGCCATCATATGCTCTTCTAACCTCACACATTAGGGGGCATCTGTTATAACCCTAAATTTATCTACATATGCATACCTGGAATTTGGCCCTCTTACTTGCATTTTTTGCCAAGCCATCATTGAGTTGCTCTTCTAAAAAACCAAAATTTTGAAGATGTACGTGACATGCACTAATACTGCTTGCGTACATACGTCTTTTGAACCACTAAAACCCACGTACGTACACATGCTGCACCACTATAGCCTGCATATACTTGCAAAATTTGAAAAAATAAAAAGTTGCAAGGAATTCATTGAGATTACGGGATATTGGGTAGTTTCCCAACTAATCCACCGCCTATAGCCTATCACCCAACCAAATAACCATCCTTTTGTCATATAAAATGAGATTTTGGGGTCTCATTCCACATCTAGACATAAGAATAGTGAAACTCTACCTATTTCACATCCCCTCCTTGCCCCAAGCATTTGCAACATTGTTGTGAGAATTGTCTCATAATTCCTCATTTTTCCCTTTTTCCTCCATAAGAACCCATTCCATTTCCCAGGAAGAAGGTTGAGAGGAGAAAGATACGCGGAGGTGCACTTGGATCTCGGTGAAGAGGATCCCGTACCAGGTTCGAGGAGGAATAACTGACTTTGGTTGTAAGTGATCATTGTATTATCAGTAAAAAAAGTACTTTTCATGTCCCAAAACATGATGTGTCGAATATTTTCATTTGTTTTATTTTTTTATTCTAACATATAACCCTTATTTATGTATGAAATGTATGCTTGTAGCTTTCTATTTGTCTATCTTTGAATGCAGACCATCCTTGGGAGGAGGCTTGCAGTCAATGAAGTTATCAAGCACGAGAGGATCATCACCGGACACAGAGTAAAGGTATATTTACCTGATTCTTCTCATTTTACTTTTCTTGCATGAGTCTGGGGTATGTTTGGGGTAGTTAAAGAAGTAGGAGACTTTTAAATGGTTTTTGATGTGCCTACATTGTAAACTCTGGTGTAGCCATAAGGGTTTTTTTTTTGCTCGTAACAGAGGAAAAGGAATCCAAAGAAGAAACAACAAAAGAACAAAGAAATAAAGATGAAGAGGAAATAAACAACAATGCATCCCCCATGGAAACAAACATTCCAGGGTCGTCAACTAAAACCCCACTCATGGGTGGGCACTTGTTGAATNTGTTCCCAAAGAGCTGTTGAAGACCTTTGGGTAGTGAAGTTGTACACTCACATTACACTCCTACCTGAGTTTTGAAGATCTTGAAGTTGTTTCTCGAGCTCTGAAGATCTCATCTCCAGCCATTAGGCGTCATTGGATTCTTGAAGATGGATACTATACTTGTATATCTTTGATTTTGAGATGTAGATCCACTATGTATTTATCACAACTACACTTTATATAGTTATATGACATGGATATGCAGTGTATTTGATTGGCAGCCATGATTTATTTTCATCCCGATCATGGGTATGCCTGCCTCGGAGAGACAATTGTTATTTTTGCAGATGGCACCTCCCGAACTCTGGTCCTGGGCTCACTTGCTTCATACATTGGTGAAGATTTTTTAATGTATTTCGGCCATCATATGCTCTTCTAACCTCACACATTAGGGGGCATCTGTTATAACCCTAAATTTCTCTACATATGCATACCTGGAATTTGGCCCTCTTACTTGCATTTTTTGCCAAGCCATCATTGATTTGCTCTTCTAAAAAACCAAAATTTTGAAGATGTACGTGACATGCACTAATACTGCTTGCATACATACGTCTTTTGAACCACTAAAACCCACATACGTACACATGCTGCACCACTATAGCCTGCATATACTTGCAAAATTTGAAAAAATAAAAAGTTGCAAGGAATTCATTGAGATTACGGGCTATTGGGTAGTTTCCAAACTAATCCACCGCCTATAGCCTATCACCCAACCAAATAACCATCCCTTTGTCATATAAAATGAGATTTTGGGGTCTCATTCCACATCTAGACATAAGAATAGTGAAACTCTACCTATTTCACATCCCCTCCTTGCCCCAAGCATTTGCAACATTGTTGTGAGAATTGTCTCATAATTCCTCATTTTTCCCTTTTTCCTCCATAAGAACCCATTCCATTTCCCAGGAAGAAGGTTGAGAGGAGAAAGATACGCGGAGGTGCACTTGGATCTCGGTGAAGAGGATCCCGTACCAGGTTCGAGGAGGAATAACTGACTTTGGTTGTAAGTGATCATTGTATTATCAGTAAAAAAAGTACTTTTCATGTCCCAAAACATGATGTGTCGAATATTTTCATTTGTTTTATTTTTTTATTCTAACATATAACCCTTATTTATGTATGAAATGTATGCTTGTAGCTTTCTATTTGTCTATCTTTGAATGCAGACCATCCTTGGGAGGAGGCTTGCAGTCAATGAAGTTATCAAGCACGAGAGGATCATCACCGGACACAGAGTAAAGGTATATTTACCTGATTCTTCTCATTTTACTTTTCTTGCATGAGTCTGGGGTATGTTTGGGGTAGTTAAAGAAGTAGGAGACTTTTAAATGGTTTTTGATGTGCCTACATTGTAAACTCTGGTGTAGCCATAAGGGTTTTTTTTTTGCTCGTAACAGAGGAAAAGGAATCCAAAGAAGAAACAACAAAAGAACAAAGAAATAAAGATGAAGAGGAAATAAACAACAATGCATCCCCCATGGAAACAAACATTCCAGGGTCGTCAACTAAAACCCCACTCATGGGTGGGCACTTGTTGAATTCCATATGTTTTCCCTTCTTTCCTCTCATTTTCCTTTCATGGATTTTCCCCTCCCTTAAAATTTCTTGGCCATCTATCATACACCTCCTTCATCCCTTTCTTTATTTTATCAGTCTTACCATACTTAGCCATTTCCATCATACTCGTAGACTTGTTTTTGTTTCCTTTTTTTTTTTCATCTGATTCAACACTTAGTTTATTTTTCTTATCGTGGATTTGTAGAATTGCACTTGATTACTTTTCTACCTCTCACGAGTTGTTTGAAAAATCTTGATAGTTAGCCATTTTTCTCATCTCAAACTCTCAAACTCGTGAACTCATGAACTTTCATTTTCATTTGAAAACTTCCACTTTGAATCCCCTCTATGATGTGTCCCCTTCTTTCACATTTCTTGAGTCACATTAAATTCTATTTTTACGAACTCAAATACTAAATTTATTTTTGAAAAGGTCATTAATTAATGATGTTTATATCGAGGCAATTTACATTTATTTCAAATTGATGCTTTCACCAAGAAAATGTAGCTTAAGGGTTATTTTACCATGCTAAGTGATATTACGAAGAAGTTTTCAACTTTATGAAGATGGCTGTGAGAAAATGACATTTCTACAAGGATAATTTGAACTTGTTTTTTGGAGAATACCATAATTACCATTGGTCTATGTCTTATCAATACTATTCAACATTGCCAGACAGACAAAATAATAAGGTGTGGACATCAAGAATAGCTATCGTTGGTTACATTCCAAAGATTTTCGAATGTAAATATATCATTACCTGGTCCATTGACAAATTTGTCCAAAAGAGAAGAACCATCCCATTGCAAAGTGGCTCCCTTGTTTCATTGACACCTTCGATTTCTAAGAATATGTTAAAATTTCTAGAGCCAAACTTGGTTTACAAAGGAGAAGAGGCCATAAATTTCCTGAAGGGAAAAAACAATGGAATTAAACTGTTGCAAGAATATCTACAAGATCTTGCCTCAATGCCAAAAGAAATATCCAATATTCAGGTGGGTTCTTTGAAGAACCCCTTATAAATAAATTGCTTGGTTGTTTACTATATTTTCTGGTCAAGACTATACACCAACTATTCCTTGGTTGACATTATACATCTTGCATTTCACAGTCCATGAGAACACAATCTTCAACTAGGCAAATATTATATCAAATGAGGTTACTGCACAATTGATGAATTTTAAAACTGAAAATAAATTTTATATGACATCCTATTTGATTTTCGCTATCATGTATTGTCATGTTTTTAAAGGTTTAAGTATCGACAAAAGGGTAAAATTAAAGGTGGACCCTGCAACTATGTTGTATCAAGCTCTATGGAGGAAAAAGGTTGGCCATTATTTTTATGAGGTATATAATAATTTTGTGTCTCAATTCAAGAAATTACTCTTTGGAGATGATACTTCTAGGATTTCCTTGGAAGCATCGACTTTTTTGAATGGAAAGGGAGTTCTCGAAAAAATGGATGATTATAACATCATCATGATTTTTTTGTTCTCACGGAAAACCTATATTTATTCCTTATTATGTGCCTGATAAATTATTTTTCATATAGGTGTCGAGATAGTACAAATTCTAGTTTCATACCTTTTACAAAAAAAGGAAAAACA
>JZKD02S0311864.1:4733-15848 GCA_000966675.3 Picea glauca | reverse complement strand
CACCAACAGAGATGCATATCCACTAGTAGAGATGGGTCCTGGGATTTTCAAATATCCATCCTTGTTAGGGACGTACCATGGAGCACCACCACTCCTTCCCCCTAATCAGGTATGCATCGTATCCTCTAATGGAACTCACATGGAGGATGCTCATCCTCCTCAAGAAGCTTCTGTCATTCCTGACGTCTCAACAGTCGCAGCATCACTCTCACAGGAGCCTCCTGCGAACTCGTCGACCCCCACAGTCCACGAATCCACACCCCCTCAAGGGCCTAGTCCCATTTGGTAGATAGTCCCCCGACCCCTCACTCAAATTCCCTTATTTTACCCTCCACCCGGTATAGAAGCTTTCCAGGTAGACGAAATGCTCACACTACCCAATATGGTGTTAGTAATCCCAGTGTGGTATTTACATCCACCTAAGATGGTCCCTCGCCCACAGGAAGGCCTCCCCATGAAAATTCTTGTCCTCACCCCCACTCCCCCCATACTCCCTACCCCCCCTGCTACAGCTGGGGGTAGGAGAAAGAAGATGGAGCCCACGGCTCCACTTCCTCCGCGCATTCCACCACCTTGCACATTATGTGAGAAAGAGGGTCACCAAACCAACAACTGCCCATCACTACCGGAATTACAAAATTTAATTCCAATCAATCCAACCCCCACCACACCCATCACTACTGCTAGTCCTACTGCTACCACCCAACCTTCCAGTAGTAAAGCATTGAGGACCAAATTCGTGTGTGCTATCTGTTCTGAGTATGGCCATTACACTCATCATTGTCCAGCACTGCCACGTTTCTGGCAGACATTAGCGGCAGTACACCAGAACTTCCAGAATAGCCCATGCCCTGCTACGTCCTCTTCAAACATCACTGACATTCGCTACGTCACCACTACAGTCAATGAACGTGTGAGATGCCCTTGTTCTCTCTACAATTTATTAGCTCACTTTGCATACCAGTGTCCAATAATCCTCGCACACAGGCAAATTCAATTGACCCTGTGTCGCCAACTCACAGTGGCGGTAATTGACCTTACCTCGCCACTCGAGGATTTTCATGTCATTTCACTTGAACCTGAGGCACTCCCAACACCTCCTTGGTTATTAGATGGCGTATCTGAGGATTTACCCCGTACCCCACCCAACTCTCCTGTTCATTCCCCTGTGGAAATTATCCATCCAACCACCATGGGTACCCCTCAGTGCTTCAACATATGGTTCATGACGAGTGAACCCTCCTCATCTGCTCGCACCTCACCCCTTGCTTTCCCAGCAGGGGGCAATCACACTAGAGTTGAGATCACTCCTCGTGATCCATTATATTCCTGTCGTTTCCAATGTGATGAGGAAATATTGGAAGAGATACATCGCCCAGACTCTCCCTGGAACGCACTACATCATCGTGCCCTCTTCCTTCCATAGGAATCCCTCATGCCTCCTAACCAAAACCCCATTTACGCGGTCGAAACCAAATATTTTATCCCATCCGGGCCTATCGATTGGTTCAACAATCCCATTCCTGCCCCTGACACTTTTGAAGAAGGTAATCTGGCTAACATTTCCCCCACCATCAAAATCGACATTTCCATTAAAGAGGGCATCGTCGAAGAGATCATCATTGGAGCTGCTTGCACTCCTCAAGAAATTGCCGCATATAAAGCCCTCTTCCAAGAATATAGGGATATTTTTGCCTGGTCATACACGGAGATGCCTGGCCTCAATCCCTCTATTGTCGAGCATCGCATTGATACCTGGCCTGACATCACACCAGTTCGCCAGAAACAACGACCGCTACACCCATCCAAGGCCGCGGCTATCAAAGCCGAAATTGATAAATTACGTACGGCCAAGTTTATTTACCCCATCGCTTACACTTCATGGGTTTCCAACCCTATACCCATCGACAAAAAACAGGGCTCTATCTACATTTGCACTGACTTTCATGATCTCAATAACACATGTACCAAGGACAACTTCCCAATGCCTTTGATCGATCATATTATTGATGACTGCGCCGACCACGAGGCTCTTTCCTTTATGGATGGATTCTCTGGCTATAACCAAATTCAAATCCACCTAGCCGATCAATATAAAACCACATTCATTACCCCGTGGGGTACGTTTTCATATCGTGTCATGCCCGTCGGCCTCAAAAAATACGGTGAAACCTTCCAGCACGCGATGACATACATATTTCATGATCTGGATGCCATCATCCTCGCCTACTTGGACGACCTCACCGCTCGATCTAAGAAGCGCACCCAACACCTCGATGATTTACGAATCATCTTTCAATGGTGTCGCCGGTACAACATCCGCTTGAACCCTCTCAAGTGTGTATTCTGTGTCACCGTGGGGTGCCTCCTCGATTTTATCATTTCCCAAAGCGGTATTACCATGGACCCCCTTAAAGTCAAAGCTATCATCGAAATTCCACCTCCTCGGAATTTACGACAACTGCAGAGTCTACAGGGAAAAGCTAACTTCCTTAGACGCTTTGTTCCTGATTACGCCATACGCGCACACGGTTTCCTTCGCTTACTATGTCACGACATCCCCTTTCACTGGGACGACTATGCCCAACAGTCGTTTGACGATCTTAAAGCAGTGCTTTCCAATGCACCTATGATTAGTGCACCTGACAACAATCGCAACTACATCCTCTACGTATCAGCATCAGCTGTATCAGTAGCCAGCGTCCTTGTCCAGCTCGGAGATGAAAATCGTGAACACATCATTTACTACGTTAGTAATAACCTCTCAGGGTCACCCTTGAAGTATAAACATGAAGAGAAACTTGCTCTTCCAGTTGTCCTCGCAGTCCAGAAATTGCGCCATTACATTCTGCTTCGCACCTCAAAGGTCGTCGCAGATTCCAACCCTATGCAATATTTTCTCAGCCGACGACAATTCAACGACAAATTCGCCTGATGGATCGTTATCCTTTAGGAGTATGACCTCGAGTTCTCAACACCTAAGAGTAAGAAGGCCCTCTTTCTCGCTGAACTTGTCATAGCCCTTCCCTCTGACATCACCAGTGCCCCCATCAACACCGACTTTCCTGGCAAACATCTCTTTTACATCGCCTCCAATGATCCTTGGTATGGCGACCTTTTCATCTACCTACGAACTCAAAAGTTTGGTAACCATCTATCATGAGATGATCGCCAATGTATTTGCCATCAGGCCCCTCGCTATCTCCTCATCGGAGACATCCTATATCGGTGGGGCGTCGACACCATTCTCTGTCATTGCCTGACTATTGACGAGGTCGATAGAGTCTTAAATGACTGCCACAGTGGCGCATGTGGGGGCCATCTTTCAGGTATCTCCACTGCTCAAAAGATTATCTGGGCCGGTTAATTTTGGCCTACCCTGTTTCATGATTGCATTCATGCCATGAAACGATGTGAGCAATGTCAGCTCTATGCCAACAAAGCCCGTGCTCCCCCCGCTCTTCTGTACCCTGTCATTACTGCAGACCCCTTTTACAAATGGGGCATTGAATTTATGACTTGTAATCCCCCCTCCAGTAATGGTCACAAATACATTGTTGTCGCCATTGATTACTTCACCAAATGGGCCGAAGCTATGCCCACCTTCAACAACACCACTGACACTGCAGCGGGTTTTTTCTTTAACAACGTCATCTCCCATTTTGGCGTACCACTCCAACTTGTTTCTGACCACGGGAAACACTTCGAGAATGAGATCTTCGTCGAACACTCATATCGGTTAGGCTTCTCTCATGAGTTTTCCTCACCATATTACCCTCAGTCAAACGGACAGGTCGAGGCAGTGAACAAAGTCCTCAAGACCATGTTACAGCGCACGGTTAATAAACATAAGACCAATTGGCATCATATGTTATTTTCCACGCTATGGGCTTATCAAATGGTAGTAAAGACCGCTACGAGTTTCACGCCATTTCATTTAGTCCATGGGGTCGAGGCAACTCTTCCCATCGAGTGCGAAATTCCCACCCTACACACCACAATTGAGATTTTACCTAACACTGCTCCGATGGAGCAGCGCTTGCTGAAATTGGAGTCTCTGGATGAAGATCGTCGATCTTCATTACAGAACAACGAGGCAACTAAAAAATGATCCAAGGCTACGTTTGATCGCCATGTCAACCTTCGATCATTCTGCGAAGGCGACCTTGTCCTAGCCTACGATATCGCTCATGATACCTTTGGCCATGGAAAATTCGAATCACTTTGGCATGGCCCTTACATCATCCAACATTGCCTCACTAAAGGCGCATACATCCTAGCCTCCCCAGAAGGCCTCTCGCTCAAGGAACCCGTCAATGGGTTATACCTCAAGAAATTTTATGCTTAAACGTACTCAAGCTACTTTAGGTTATTTCTTTTTCTAGTGTTTTTAATATTTTTTCTCTCACCTCTCTCGTCTAAACTATCCTTTGTGCTATTGACAGATTCTTCCTCCACCAGCCTACCGCATTGGGTACACCGACGACGCCAGCCGTTGGACATAAAATCTCCCTTCGGTGGCTTGGGCTTTATATAACCCCTCACATGAAATGCTACATTCAAGCGGCATCTGTTTGGGACTAGCAACCAACAACCAAGACTAATACACTGCTATCATTGGCCTCCTAACCGATTCCCAACATCATCATATTCGTCACCTTAGCGTCTTCCTCAACTCACAACTAGTCGTTCTCTAGCTCAACAATGTTTACCATGTACACGATCCGTGCCTCTTTCACAAATACCCGTAGGTTAGATTCTTATCTCGACATTTTGATTCCATTACATTTACACATATTCCAAGACAATTGAATCAAACAACTGATAAAATAGCTAACACAGTGTTAGATTGGCATATATCACATCAAGCTACACATACATAAACATCTCATACATCCTGTCATAGCATATAGATAGAATCGAAAACATCATCATCAACACAAAAGAAACATGTAAACAACATTTGGATCTCAAAATATGTATACTCATATATATATAAGAGCCTATCCGTCCATCCGAATGTTTACATACAAAAATACATCGGCCCGCAGGCCCGTGCCACATCTCGGTACAAAAATCGGCTCACCAGCCTATATACAATCAAAAAATATACAATATACAATCAGGGTGCCTCTATCACACCCCCAGATACCCCTCCCTCAAGAGTCGGTGGTGGCCCACCCCCACCTACCCAAGGCAGTGGTGGTGGAACACCTGCAGGACCCTCCTGCCCCGGCGACAGGCGTCCACTAGTCATTGCGGCGAGCACAACTGCTCGACACACTATACCCTGTCATGGTGGAGGTAATCCGATGCACTGCTCATGGAACCCCTCGTCCTGGATACATATCCACATTCCCTCAGGCACGTCCTGCAACACCGTCTCAAGACGACGACGTATATCATCCAAATCTACTCCGGCTGCCGCCAGAGGAGCATGTGATGGCCCCGCACCAAGGTCATCATATTGGCGCCTCCTCGCCGGTCTCTCGGGCTTTGTGGGTCACCCCACGGGCTCATCCTGCCTATGCCTCTCTCCACGCGGCAGTATCTCCGGTTCCCGCTTCGCCGGCGCTCTCTGCAACTCCACTTCGCGCCCGTGAAGTGCCAAATCTGCACAGGCACAAAACAACAAACAAACGATCATATCAACGTTTATATCACATATGAACTGGTATACCAAAAACATAACATAAGTCAAAAACATACATAAACTCAACATACCTCGGTGATCAAAAACCTCCCTAGGAGGCAATAACATGCCCGGGTCCCCTCGAAAGTCCACCCCAGCATAGGGGTATCAAAGTATGACCTGCGGCATCTGCCGCCAGATCTGTGCCGCCTGCGCCGTGAAATAATGCCCGCCTTCGCCACCACCATGGAAAACCAAAACTACGGACCACCGCCTTAATCGAGGCTCTCGGGCCCCAAGCACCTCTAGAAGAACCCGTGAGCGCAGCATCGACACCCTCTCCGGAAACCAGGTTACCAGGATAGAGCCGAACGCAAACTTTCTGGTGCCTGTGGACCGACAATGGTCCAACTGCGCGATCATCCACGTGTGTAGTGTCAACCCCCATGCGAACCTCTCACGACCCACCACCACCCTCTCCATCACCAGGAGCTGGCCACCACTAATCCATTGGGTCGCCAGTGACCCATACACACGGACAATCATCACCGTTATGCAACGATGCAACAGGGAATCTAGACCGCTCACACTCACTACAGTCCCAGACATGTAGTTCTCGCCTGAACAATATCGTCGGGCGATATCAACCAGGTGTGTATCCCTCGACAGCACAGGCTCTGCCAGAAGCGGCGTTCCCTGGAAGGGGAGCCCAGTCAAGAAATATATATCCTCCACCACAGTGAAGGGGATATTCTCTCCTCGCACGAGGAAGCAGTGTAGATATGGGCTCCACATCTGGAGCAGGAACTGGAGTAAGTACTCCTGTGCCCGTATCAACGGGCACTCAAAGAACTTTAGCAACCCAGTGGTTGCTAAAGAAGCTTGGACCGCAGGCCCTGCATTGGCCACAATATCTCGTAACTACGACCAGTCTCGCTCACGCCACCACACATCCATAATCACTGCTATCCACCTGCACACAACACAGAGTCCTATATCAGCTTATGCAACCATCCAATGCATTAAAATGACTCCCTTTTTACCCTTCAACCTTGCCTCTTAGGCACGGTTTTACCACCCACGGGTGTGCTCACATATGCACGCCTATTTTTCCCACAAGCGCGCTCGTGAGCACGCCTGTTCACCATACAGGCACACGCTAAGGCGCGCCTGTCAAACCCATAGGCGCGCTTTGATGTGTGCCTGTTCACCGCACAGGCGCGCACTAGTGCGTGCCTGTCCACCTCACAGGCACGCCCCTAGGGCGCGCCTTAAATTGCCCCTCACGTGCACCAATGCACATTTATTCAGTGGACAGGCGCGCACATATGTGCGCCTTCCACTGAATCACCCACGCATGTGGGCTGACAACCTACTAAAAAACCCCTCAAAACCCCTGTACGCCCCCCCCGTACCTACCCTGCCCAAAAATTAGAAACCTATTTCTATGCAGGATGATCAGACCACTAACCTGAAACTTGCACACCGTCGATCGGATACCTTGTGCTCCTTGAATCACCCAATCTCCTCTGAATCTGCTCGGAAAGTCACTGTAGAAGCGGGTACAAATGAGGTGGCAATGTGGGCCCTACAGCTATATATAGGCCTTTTTCCAAACTTCCACTCACCATTCCAGGAGCCCACGGTGTCCATTTTTCGAACCGTCTTTAGACACAGGATCAACATCCCGCCGCCTACATCACAGCTATCCCTGGGCCACTTTTCATCCTGAGCCCCCAGGGCGCCTTCCATATCATGGTCAGGTACGAACGCGCATAGTCACATTTGTTAAATACATGCTCATATCTTTGATTCTCTTCAGATATAGTTCACTTTGGGTATTTGGTTGTTCTGTGCGCAGGTACTTGGTCATCGGTCACCGGCATCATCCCTTCAGGTATATATATTCAACATTGGCATGTAGTCTCCCCCGTTGTATTTCATTTCCATTTCCAGTCACACCCTCTGATATTTGCCTTTAGGATCATCTTTTCCGGCTCTGCAGTACTCACACCTCCATTTGCATCTTCAGTACTGTAACCCGGTAGCATTCTCATCCACATGAGTTGTCCCATTCATAGCACCTTTTGGCACTTTTTGACACTCATGCTTTTCTTCATTACCCTTTAGGGATGGGAGTTCCGATAGTGTTTCATCATGTTATAGATTAACCACATACTCCTCCTCATTTTGCTAGCTTTCCCATCTAGACTCCCAGATCATCACTTTATGGTTCTATTCTTTTTACCTGCACCCCCGCAAGATCATGAACCCTTCATTTCATCCACCATCATTTTTCCCATCTGCGAACCTATCTTCATTTCACCTACCTCATACAAAAACTCACAAATGGCCCCCCCACCCTTCATCTATTTTCCCAGAAATTTCTGCCCTCCCTGGGGCACTCATTTCACACTGGGGCACCCATTTCTGTATTTGTACATTTTTCCGACATTATTCATTATTTATTGTACAAACACCTTTATTTACAGTCATTACATTTTCTTTTGTCATCACCGTTGGCGACTTGCTTCCTTTTTGGCCACACGCAACCCATATCGCCCTTGGTTGGATCATTACTTATCATTTACCCTTGATGGCATCGTCCATATCTTCAGAGTACTCCACAGGTCACTTACCTCTACCCTCTGAATTTTTTCACCTTGTCCTGCCTCTGGCACAACTTATCTTCGGTCTTGACGTCCCCCTGACACTTGACCTTGTCACACAGTTGTAGCCACTATTTGTCTCATAAATCCTCCAACCAAGGGCAGTCTTGAGTCTCCCCACTTCTTGACTTTGTACCTCTGCCACTTCCTCACCTCAGTAGATTACACGGAGCCCTTTGCTTCTGGAAGTCGCATCCCCCTTTTGTCGACATCAACACAATTTTCCAGAAGGGCAGCAATATCTTTATTCTCATTTTCCATTCAATGAGAGATCTTGGACGGCACAGGGGGAAACACCATTGCTCCTTGATGTCATTGACCCCCATAACATTCAACACCAACACTTTCTCATGTTATGGTGGGTCTTACTTTGCGACTATTGTAGTTATTATTATCACTTGCCGAATACCTCTGAACTCGGTCGGGCCATCAATGCCCACATCAGCATCGCTGCTTATTACCGCGATCATTGACTATTGTTCAGAGTATGTTCCTTTGCAGAATTATTTTCTGCCATTATCATTACCGCCCCCAAGGGTGTTGTAGTTGTCTACACCAACACTTTAGTCATATTTTTTCAGAGTTACATAACACAAGCATGGGGCATGCCTGCCTCGTTTGTACACAGTTGTATATTTTTACACACCTTATGGAAGGTCGGGTTCTACCAGTTCCTTTCTTCTCCAAAGGATTACTCTACATGGTCCCACTCTTGCTCTCTCTTACCGCAACATTCTCAGAAAAAGAAACGTTGATGGATTTCGGCTATACATATGCTCCTAACCTCATCCATTAGGGGGCATATGTTATCACTGAAATTTTGTCCGCACATGGCAACAAGAACTCAACATCGTCAAAATAGGAATGAAGCTATTCATGGCACTGAATCACATTCACAGCATTGCAAAAGGGTCAAAAACTATACAAAGTAACCAAAAATTGAAGGGCTCTTTACAGAATCTGGGTGCGCGTGCACATGCGCAGAACAACAACGTACAATTAGCACATGAGCGCACGACGCGCAGCTGTTGGCGCAAAAACTCACGCACCTGCTAAACAACGCATTTATTGAAATTGGTCGGCCTCCCAACCACTAATGGATCAGCTCCCAAGACGATTTGACATCAAATCTGAGTTGAATCCGCATGGTAGGCTGGTCAAAGACCTAATTGATCCCTAAAGAGCCCCTTTTCACACCTCAAAGGAGTTACATAATCACCCAATGCTATTCTATAAAAAGCCATGAAGAAACATCATTTTATCAAGGAATTTCATGTAATGTTATGCTTCTTAGATTGTTTTAAGGACTCACTCCTTGACAATAACACATTAGCACCATTTCATTGAGCTATCCACCCCTCTCTTGAGTGGATATGCTTTGAGTTCTTTCACCACCATTCTCATTTTCTCATTGTAAGGAGAGCAAGTTTGTGAGGGCCTCAAGAGCCTTCCTTTGAAGGAAGAAGGAACCACAGTTCCTTTTCTTCATTGTGCTTTGGATTTCATCAATTGATTAGCCTAAAAACATTGGTGATATTGGTCCATTGTGTTTGTTATTTATTTTTCCATATGCTCATAGTTTTAGTTTGTTTTAGTTTAATTCTTGTTTATAGTTTTGTTGTTATTTTCCTAACCCTTTCCTCTACAGCTCTTATGCCTAGAAAGACCCGACTGGGCATGTAAGCACCCTTTATTTTCTCACCAAGTGACGAATTGGGTGCAAACACTCAACATGTTCATGCTCATAGGGGGCACGTTTGTTCATCAGTCTTCACTTGGATATGATCCAATGTGGATCATATTGTCTTCCCTGTAGCTATGCAAATCCAAACTCCTTGATCTTTTCTTAGATCTGAGATAAGCATGGTCTAGTTTTTACAATGAAGGGTCCAATGATGAAACATAATTTGAGGGTGGATTCCTTATGTAATTTGAGGAAGTGATCTGTCTCTGATATGATTCTTTTCCTAAGGAGCTCAAGGGAAAATACTCTGAGTGTCAAAAAAATAGGTAGAAGATAGGGGGATTCATGACAACCATAAACCCATATCACTGTTGAATGCATGAACAACACCCAGTCCCCCACTCTGTTTTTTGGATTTGGCTGTAAATAACTCCTCATGTCATCCATGACTCTTGGTAGGCTGGTGCTGAAAATCAAGTTGTAAACCCTGGATATGACCTTGTTGATAAAAATGAGCAATGTGATTCTTTTACATTCAGTTGATATGAATGATTCTTCAGGGAAATCTCTCTTGTTTTTTTTCTGGGGAAATCTTCAACAAATGTGTGTAGAATCTGAAATGTCTTAGTGGATGAAAATTCACTAGATGCTTGTGGATATTATCAGCTATGAATTTATCGAAGATGATACTAATTGATTGAATGAACTTTGACTAAAAAAATTCCAACAAAAAACCTAACATAACCTCGACCACATGATTATCATTATCTAGACCTAAAATTTGACTCAGTATGGAATAGACCCATTGGATTCAATAACCATGACATTAACACTCATTGGTAGGGACAGATTTCTGGAAAGACGCTCTAGTTTGACAATTGTTTGTAAGAATAGGTATTTGACTTCTAAAGGGCATTCCCTGTAAACCATAATCAAATTTTGTTCTTTGAACAATTCAGACACTACAGAGACAAACTCTGGTCTATCGAGGGTGCCTCGAATTGACAGAATCTCGACCCTACACAACACTTTGGACTGCTATTTATTGATGACAACTTTTTCTTCCTGTGAATATTTCTTTGCGCACCAACCTATGAATTCGGGAAAAGGGAATGCGACCTCGAAAGTGT
>JZKD02S0311853.1:4538-19704 GCA_000966675.3 Picea glauca | reverse complement strand
ATCTAACTACCATAGTGGGCCTTATTTAATAATATAGTGGACCTAGTCCACATTACATTGAATGACCTCCACTATTATCACTATGGGCCCTCTAGGCCCCCCCACTACCTCTCTAACTACCTTACATAATTTTTCTTTTGCCTTGGGAAACATGTCACATTTTGCCTCAATTTTCGTATTACCTCGATTTTCATGTCCATTGTTGGGAGGTTTTTCGACACATGGATTTTTTTCAATGGTTTTCTTTTTCTACTTAAGGAATTAGGGTTTTTGACTAATCCAGGTCATTGGGTTAGGGTTTTGGATGTCGTTGGTTCCTATATGTATATTGTATTGTAAACAATGTATCACTATGAATGGATATAAAATATGCTGGTTTTCTCGATTTGGGTTTCCAGGGGAAAAATATCTGTGTAATGTTTGTATTTGCCATTGTATATTTTCTGTTCTTTTACTGAAAATGTGTTTGTAGTAAATATTGTACAAGGTTAAAATCTACACCAACTTTAAGAATGGAAACTAGCCTTTCCAATATAGAGAGCGCTCTCTCTGAGACTTAATCTTTGATAGACAGGTTGTTCAAAATGATGGCTAGATTTAGAATTTTAAGATAATTTTTCAAGGTCTGCTGACAAAATATAGTGCTTCTAGGGCTATGCAGTCAACCCATGAAAACAAAGAAAAAAATGCTTGGTAGATAGAACTCCTCAGAGGAACAAAGGATAAATAAAGTGATGAAATTCAATGTTTATTTTGATCATGTAGGGTGAAAGAAGAAAGGAAACACACAACAGGATCAAAGCACCACAAAGGATGAATTCTGACCTTAGCTGAGAATATAGATATAATTTAAATCGGTTAAGTCTAGAGCACCATTAGATGATTTTTGGACTTTTAAATTTACCAATTTAATGAGAAGAAAAGTGAAAATGAATATAAGTACAAAGGAAATACATACAAAGAAGAGTACAATCTTTAGATTACCACCATTAGAATCTTTTTCTTAAGGAATTGAAGACTTCTACATTTGTATTTCTTTAGATTCAGAAAATTACATTGAGGATCAAAATGTCTGTACTTTTGCTTGCACACCCCCATTTTACATAAAAATAGTCCATATATATAGAAAATAAAGCTACACTTAGCTGCTAGGATTCGAACTACTATCTCCTAGAGTTATGGATCTGGTTGTTTTCAAACATAACAACAACCTCTACAAAATTTACCAAAAGTTGGAAAGACGATTTGTCAATTATAACCTATCCGAGATGTTATTTACAATCATAAATTCTTAAGAAAATTTCAAACATACGGTTCTGATGAATCATCATGTGTATCATTGGACAACGTTGTCACCGTTGCGCAGTAAATTCTGGTTTCTCTTGCACAAAATGCTGGCTGTGAAATCTGTGCAATGATTTCGCGTGGTGGATCCAGTTGGCAGCAAAGGATGGGGTCATTCAGTTTGTCCATAGATTCCTTGTAGAAACTCACTTGCAGTCGCAAGGCCCTGTTTGTCCTTCTTAATGACAAATTTTGTCTCTTCAAACTCCTCACCTATCTCAAAAAAGCCGCATTTCTTTTCAATTTTGATTGAGCGTGAGAGAGAGTTGCACATGCATCATCAATAGCTAGTCTGCATTTCTTGAAATGTTCCATGATTCTTTCCTCTGGTATTCTTTTTTCCTCCCTGAGATTAATGATCACATCTTGAGCATATCTTAGTTTCTTTTTCAGCCAATTTATATTATTTTCTCCTCATGTTGGTGAGGTAGGAGATCTCTGACCTACTTTACTTTGTGATGTTGGTGTTTTAGAAATTATTTCTACCAGTTGCCTCCTCAATTCTCTGTTCTCTTGACATAATTGGGCTATAACATGTTGAGCTTTCTTTAGTTGTTGTTTCACCTCCTTAATATCTGCATCTTCCTGAACTAGTTCCACTTTCTTTTCATCAATATTTTGGGTTGCACATTCAACAAGCCTTGGCTAAATTGTGGGTATGGGAAATCTCTTGGCAGAGGACCTGGTGCGTGGTTTACTGGGAGCTTGAGTATCCGTAGTTTTTTTAGTGAATCTTAGTTTGCTTCTCTTCTTGGATGTTGGTTGATTGAGTGATGAATCTTCAATTTCCTTTCCTTTTTCTTCTTTCAACAACATCTCCTCCCCTCACCTATGAACTATGAAGTGATGATTTCTTAGTAGATAAGGGAATATCTCCTTTAGGGTATCTGGGAATGTTTGTTGAAATCAAGAAGGAATTTCAGTCCATGTTTAAATTTCTGAGCACCTCAACCACCAACACCTTAATCAGGGAAAAATGGAATAGGTTTTTCTTTGGCTGGTCAACTTTGGCGTGGACATTGTCTGCCATCTTTCCTAGGATTGTCGGGGCTGACTTTGTGTGAGGAGGTGGTGGGTTTGGGAGCTATGATGTCAGGTGTGATAGGATTGAATTTTACTTCGGTGGGTGAGATTCCTTTTACCGAAGGTTTGGGGTTTTTTGAGGGTTGGGAGGAAGCATACACACAATACTCCGGTTCATGGGTGGTATTGAAAGGGGTTTGGGGAATGATAAGGGGGTGATTTTCTCAGGAGATTGTGTATCGATTTTGGGTATCCTGGAGGAGGGATATTTGTGTGGGCCTGGAACGGTTTCAGAGGGGTTTAGTTCACCATTGGCGTTCTCATCGTCTGATTTGTTGGTAGATGACTCTCTGGGTGGTGACAGGGGAGTTGTGGGCAACATGATCGGGGATGTTTTTGAAGGTATTGTGGGTAAGGTTCTTGAGAAAAGAGGGGAAAATCCTTCAAGAGACTCACGACGGTTGGAGAGGCCTCTAAAGGGACATAAAGGAGTAGAGGGACGTCTCACTTTGTCCTCAAAACCCATCTGGTGTTCTCGCGATAGGACTTACTCTGAACAACTTGTTTTTGGGGTGGATATTGACATGGATAGGGTGGTGGATTTCTCAGAACGGGCAGTGGTTGGTCGGGTAAGGGGAAATAAGTTGGGATGGATTTTATAAAGGATTGGATAACCAAGAACTGGTTAAAGGATATTGCTAAGATTCCACACATTCCCTTACTAACACGGGGTTGGTTTGATTTCATTTTTTCATCCATGAAGGATGTTAAATGGGTTTTATTGAAGGTTTGGAGCATGGCAGATATGCCCATTATCCTTAAGTGTTGGACCCCTACTTTTGATGCAAAGAAGGAAAGGATTGATGAAGAACCGATTTGGGTCAGGCTTCTGGGTCTTCCAAGGAAGTTCTAGAATCCTCGTCGCTTTTCTTCCATTGGAAATATGTTGGGGAGTTACATAGATGCGGATATGTCTTTCGAAGAAACTAGGCATATGACAGTGGCTCAGAAATTGGTCAGGCTAAATTTGCGCCTGGGTCTACTACAAAAGATAACTATAGAGGCGACAGTCAGAATGTTTGTTTAGATTCTGGATTATGAAGGGATTCCTTTTCAGTGCCATATCTGTCATGTATATGGTCATGGTATTTTCAAATGTACTCTTCCTTTCAAAGGGAAAGGTTGTAAAACCAAAGGATCATTATCTCCTACTTCTCCTTCGAGGAAGTCTTTGGAGGAGCAGCTAGACGCTAGAGAGAAAAAGGAGGGGTTGAGGAAACCTTTTGCAGGCAAGGAATCAAAGGGGTTTCTTCCAGTCAACTCGGGATGTTGTACAACTTTGACTATTGTTGTTGGGCCAAAACTTTTGCCACCTTTGGTGGAAATCTTTGTCAAGAGCGGGATTTCTCAGGTAAGTCTTTATTGGGTGTCTCTCTGTCTTCTCCTTCTCCTTTTAAAAATATGGGGTTTGATGTGGAGGTTCATAATGGTGTGGGCACTCTCTTATCAAGTGGTGGGAAGTGTTTATATGTGGAATGTTTGGCCTCTCTTTCATTCCCTTTGACCTCTAGTGGGTTTGTTTTTTCTCCTCCTTTGGTCACACCTTCCTTGAACATTGGGGGGTGGGGGGCACTTCGTTTCTTAAGGATTTTCCTTTGCCCGTTCAGTTTCCTTTGCAAGAGGTAGGTGTCATGGAACCCTTCCCTGGCCTCCCCCCATGCACTACATCCCCATCTCCCTCAGCTGAGGTACCCACTACCTCTCTCTCCTCTTATTTTTCCACCCTCTGCTTCTACAGACTCCTCATTAGAAGAAAGCAAGGTTCGTTACCACCTTAGGAGAAGGTTGGTGGTCAAGGGAGAAATACTAGAAATAGATGTCCAGGCTTCAGATGGACGAGGGCTAGGATCATTTCCTCGGACTACTCCTGTGGGTAAAGGAAGGGGCCAGAAATCACATCTCCTCTTGGCTCAAAATCGGGCTAGGATTGATTTGGCATCGGGGAAGAAATATTCTATTGAATGGGCACTTAGAGAAAAGAAAACCCATGAGGTAGTAACCTCATGAAAGTCTTGTCTTTCAACTGTCAGGGGTTGGCGAACCCGTAAAAAAAATCGTCTTTACGAAGGCTAGTGGAGGTGAATTCATTGGATGTCATTATGTTACAAGAAATGTTAGGGGATAGTGATCCAGTGGTAAAGGTTCTTGAGTCCTTGTTTCTAGGATGGATGTTTGCAGCGGTGGATGCCAGGGGTTGTTCAGGGGGTTTGGCTACTGGGTGGCATAAAAATAATTGTAACTTGGAAAGTGTTTTGGGGGTTTGCCTCGGAAATTGGTCTATCGATTTTCTCTTCCACACTGGGGCGTAGTGTGACAACTATCAATGTTTATGGGCCTTACCAATATTGAAAATGATACTGGAATTATTTAGCAGAATGCTCGTGGTTGAGGGGTAAGGATCTTATTCTTGGAGGAGATCTTAACTTCTCTTTAGGGTCCTTAGAGATTTGGGGTCAGCGGGCTGCCCTAGATTCCTTAACCAACTTCTTTCTTAATTTTTTGGACTGGGTGGGGTTGGTGGATGTTGAACCACAAAAACTAACCCCTACTTGGTGTAACAAAAGGATTGGGGATGACAGGGTGGCTAAGCACCTGGATAGATTTTTATTGGCAAAAGAGTTCCTGGATTCTTTTGAATTGGTTAGACAGTGGGTTTCTTATGTTGGGGAATTTGACCATTTTTCGATTATGCTAGAGTTAAGGGATAGAAGCAGGAGGGTTTCGAGCCCTTTTAAATTTTTTGAGGGATGGATCTTAGACCCCTCTTATCAATAATTAGTGAGGATTTTGTGGTCTTCAATCACTGATGGGACTCAGGTGCACTGCGACGGTCTAGTTTGTGGGGAACCTCAAAAGGTTGAAACAAGTGACCATGAGTTGGGATAGGGAGACAAATCTCAAGGATGATCATGATTTGAGAGACATCGAAACAACATTGTCGGAGATCCAAGGAGGGGCAGGGAAGGGGTTTACTATTCTTGATTCCAAAGAATTACTTTGTGTTTTGGCGAAAAGATGTAGGGTTTTACTGGAGGAAAAAGAGGTTATGTGGAGACTTAAGAGTCGTGCAATTTGGCTCTCTTGTGGTGATGAGAACACTAAGTTTTTTCAAGAGTTTTCCAAAGGTAGGAAAATGGATAATACTATTTGGGGTCTAAGGGATTGGACTGGAGAGGTGGTTTCTTCTTTTGAAGGCTTGGCAAAGTTGGGTACTGAACATTTCAGTGAGTTATTAAAAGTGCAAGAGGGTTTGTCTATTGCAGAAATTGTGAAGGTGGCTCGATTATTCCCTCGGTTTGTAGAGGAGGAAGAAAATGGGTATTTAATGGCAAAAATAACTGAAAAAGAATTACTGGAAGTTCTTTACTCTTTTCAAAAAGGGAAAATTCATGGGCCTGATGAATGGCCTATTGAATTTTAATTGGGTTTTTTTGATCTAATTGGACTTGATGTTCTAAAGGTGGTCGAGGAATCAAGGGTGAATGGTTACATCCATAATCCTATAAAATACACATTCATTGCACTCATTCCAAAGACAAATAATCCATCCTCTTTTGAATATTTTCGTCCTATTTTGTTATGTAATTGTCTGTACAAGATTATCTCAAAGGTAATTAGTAGAAGGTTGAAGGTTATTTTGTCCAAACACATTTCCAGTGAACAGTTTGGGTTTCTAGAAGGAAGGAAAATCCATGAGGCCATTGGTGTAGCTCAAGAAGGTCTACACAGTATAAAAATGAAGAAGCTCAGGGGAGATGTGGTAAAAATTGATCTATCCAAAGCTTATGACCGGGTAAACTGGTTGTATTTAAGAATCCTTATGATACATCTTGGTTTTGGCTTGGATTTTACCAATTGGGTGATGGGATGTATGACTTTGGTTTATTTCTCCAGACTCATCAATGGTTCATCCTCTTCTTTCTTTCAAGTGGAAAGAGGATTGCGTCAAGGTTGTCCTCTGTCACCTTTAATTTTTCTCCTAGTGGCAGAAGGGCTCAATCGTTTTCTGGCGGGGGCAAAGAATGTTGGGAGATTCACAGGTATAAAAATTTCCAATGCACTATACATCATACACTTACTCTTTGTTGACAATATCCTAATTTTTTGTGATGGTAAGAAGCGAGAAGATGGTATTTTAATTGAGGGTCTCACTCTTTTTAAAAAAACAACCGATATGTTGGTTAATGAACACAAATTTATTCTACTCTTTTCCTTGGTCGAGGAAGAAGTTATTCAACATTTCTTGGCTCAGCTCCCTTTCCAGATTTAGGGGTTGGGCGAGGGGCTGAAATATATTGGTTTTCAGTTAAAACCCAATGATTACCGAAAGACTGATTGGTTGTGGATTTTGGCTAAATTGGAAAAAATATTAAAAGTTTGGAGCTATAAATGGTTGTCTAGGGCCGAGATATTAGTTCTGATCAAGTCAGTACTGGAGGCAGTCCTAGTTTATTGGATTTCTCTCTCTTGGATTCCAAAGGGTATTCTAGAAAAATCTAGAAAATTGTTATTCTCTTATCTGTGGAGGGGAAATAAGGAGAATTAGGTGTTGCCTTGGGTTCATTGGGAGAGAATTGAAAAACCAAAATCTCTTGGGGGTTGGGGTCTAAAGAATATTTTCTTGTTTTCTAAAGCACTAACAACAAAATGTGTGTGGATATTGATTACCATAAAAAACTTATGGACCAAAGTAGTCATCCAGAAATATGTGGCTCCTCTCTCATTATTGGAGTGGCTCGGGCATCCAGGACTAAGTGTGACAAGGATCTATGTTATGTGGAAGGCAGTTCTTAAATATTTTGAGGTGGCGGGGAATGGTTTATCCTGGAGATTTGGGTCTAGAAACTTGCTTACGATTGGTTTGGACCCTTGGGTGGGTAGTTATAGAGAGGACATACTCGTTGCAGGTTTACGCTCCAAATTGGATCAAGGGGGGTTTTTCTACCTGGCATAGGTTGGGGACCCTCTCACCACAAATATTTGGTGCCAAGGTTGGAAAAATGAGAGAATGTTGAGCTTAGAAGGGGTAGAATTATTACTTTGGGATAGCTATACCCGTGCTATCAGAAGAGAGAATATTCGTCTCTTGGATCAGGATGATGAAATCCTTTGGAATGGAGACCCGAGAGGGGTATACAACCCAAAATTAGGCTATGCACAATTGATTATTGATCACTTGCAGCAAGAAGTAAAGTGGTGGTGGAAAAAATTCTGGAAACAAAGGTGCCCAGCTAAGGGGAAAATTATGGTATGGTTTATTCTGGAGAATAAAATCCCAATGTGGGAAAACCTACAGAAGAGACAATTCAATGGTCTGAGTGGTGTTCACTTTGTAAAGAATAGGAGGAGACTATCGATCATATTTTTATGCGATGTCCTTTTACCATTTCAGTATGGGCGGAAGCAAACAAATTGCTCATTTCCCTTGGTGTATGGCAATGTTTATCCTTTGAGGAGGCCTTGAAGAGTTGGCTTTAGTCGAGGAATCCTTAGGAAATCTATTCCTTCCCCTTCATTGTTGCATGGGGGATCTGGATAGATCGAAATTCCTCAAATTTTCAGGATGAGATCTAGTCACCCTCTCATGTGGCTATCAATTGTCTTAGAATCCTTACACATTTATATTATTTGGTTAGGGTGGGTCTTGGTAATNAAAATAAAGCTACACTTAGCTGCTAGGATTCGAACTACTATCTCCTAGAGTTATGGATCTGGTTGTTTTCAAACATAACAACAACCTCTACAAAATTTACCAAAAGTTGGAAAGATGATTTGTCAATTATAACCTATCCGAGATGTTATTTACAATCATAAATTCTTAAGAAAATTTCAAACATACGGTTCTGATGAATCATCATGTGTATCGTTGGACAACGTTGTCACCGTTGCACAGTAAATTTTGGTTTCTCCAGCACAAAATGTTGGCTGTGAAATCTGTGCAATGATTTCGCGTGGTGGATCTTCATGCTGAGGTTTCACGCGTGAATCCAGTTGGCAACAAAGGATGGGGTCATTCAGTTTGTCCATAGCTTCCTTGTAGAAACTCACTTGCAGTCGCAAGGCCTTGTTTGTCCTTCTTAATGACAAATTTTCTCTCTTCAAACTCCTCACCTATCTCAAAAAAGCCGCATTTCTTTTCAATTTTGATTGAGCGTGAGAGAGAGTTTCACATGCATCGTCAATAGCTGTTCTACATTTCTTGAAATGTTCCATGATTCTTTCCTCTGGTATCCTTTTTTCCTCCCTGAGATTAATGATCACATCTTGAGCATCTCTTAGTTTCTTTTTTAGCCAATTTATATTCTTTTCTCCTCATGTTGGTGAGGTAGGAGATCTCTGACCTACTTTACTCTATGATGTTGGTGAGGTAGGAGATCTATGACCTACTTTACTCTATGATGTTGGTGAGGTAGGAGATCTCTGACCTACTTTACTCTATGATGTTGGTGTTTCATAAATTATTTCTACCAGCTGCCTCCTCAATCCTCCGTTCTCTTAACATAATTGGGCTATAACATGTTGAGATTTCTTTAGTTGTTGTTTCACCTCCTTAATATCTGCATCTTCCTGAACTAGTTCCACTTTCTTTTCATCAATGTTTTGGGTTGCACATTCAACAATCCTTGGCTAAATTGTGGGTATGGGAAATCTCTTGGAAGAGGACCTGGTGCATGGTTTACTGGGAGCTTGAGTATCCGTAGTTTTGTTAGTGAATCTTAGTTTGCTTCTCTTCTTGGATGTTGGTTGACTGAGTGATGAATCTTCAATTTCCTTTCCTTTTTCTTCTTTCAACAACATCTCCTCCCCTCACCTATGAACTATGAAGTGATGATTTCTTAGTAGATAAGGGAATATATACTTTAGGGTATCTGGGAATGTTTGTTGAAATCAGGAAGGAATTCCAGTCCCTATTTAAATTTTCGAGCTCCTCAACCACCAACACCTTAATCAGGGAAAAATTGAATAGGTTTTTCTTTGGCTGGTCAAATTTGGCTTGGACATTGTCTGCCATCTTTCCTAGGATTGTCGGGGCTGACTTTGTGTGAGGAGGCGGTGGGTTTGGGAGCTATGATGTCGGGTGTGATAGGATTGAATTTTACTTCGATGGGTGAGATTCCTTTTACCGAAGGTTTGGGGTTTTTTGAGGGTTGGGAGGAAGCATACACACAATACTCCGGTTCATGGGTGGTCTTGAAAGGGGTTTGGGGAATGATAAGGGGGTGATCTTCTCAGGAGATTGTGTATCGATTTTGGGTATCCTAGAGGAGGGATCTTTGTGTGGGCCTGGAACGGTTTCAGAGGGGTTTAGTTCACCATTGGCGTTCTCGTCGTCCGATTTTTTGGTAGATGACTCTCTGGGTGGTGACAGGGGAGTTGTGGGCAACATGATCAGGGATGTTGTTGAAGGTATTGTGGGTAAGGTTCTTGAAAAAAGAGGGGAAAATCCTTCAAGAGACTCACAACGGTTGGAGAGGCCTCTAAAGGGACATAAAGGAGTAGAGGGACGTCTCACTTTGTCCTCAAAACCCATCTAGTGTTCTCGCAATAGGACTCACTCTGAATAAATTGTTTTTGGCGTGGATATTGACATGGATAGGGTGGTGGATTTATCAGAACAAGCAGTGGTTGGTCGGGTAAGGGGAAATAAGTTGGGCATGGATTTTATAAAGGATTGGATAACCAAGAACTGGTTAAAGGATATTGCTAAGATTCCACACATTCCCTTACTAACACGAGGTTAGTTTGATTTCATTTTTTCATCCATGAAGGATGTTAAATGGGTTTTATTGAAGGTTTGGAGCATGGCAGATATGCCCATTATCCTTAAGTGTTGGACCCCTACTTTTGATGCAAATAAGGAAAGGATTGATGAAGAACCGATTTGGGTCAGGCTTATGGGTCTTCCAAGGAAGTTCTGGAATCCTTGTCTCTTTGCTTCCATTGGAAATATGTTGGGGAGTTACATAGATGCGGATATGTCTTTCGAAGAAACTAGGCATATGACAGTGGCTCAGAAATTGGTCAGGCTAAATTTGCGCCTGGGTCTACTACAAAAGATAACTATAGAGGCGACAGTCAGAATGTTTGTTTAGATTCTGGATTATGAAGGGATTCCTTTTAGGTGCCATAGATGTCATGTATATGGTCATTGTATTTTCGAATGTACTCCTACTTTCAAAGGGAAAGATTGTAAAACCAAAGGATATTATCTCCTACTTCTCCTTCGAGGAAGTCTTTGGAGGAGTAGCTAGACGCTGGAGAGAAAAAGGAGGGGTTGAGGAAACCTTTTGTAGGCAAGGACTCAAAGGGGTTTCTTCCAGTCAACTCGGGATGTTGTACAACTTCGACTATTGTTGTTGGGCCAAGACTTCTGCCACCTTTGGTGGAAATCTTCGTCAAGAGCAAGATTTCTCAGGTAAGTCTTTATTGGGTGTCTCTTTGTCTTCTCCTTCTCCTTTTAAAAATATGGGGTTTGATGTGGAGGTTCATAATGGTGTGGGCACTCTCTTATCAAGTGGTGGGAAGTGTTTATATGTGGAATGTTTGGCCTCTCTTTCATTCCCTTTGACCTCTAGTGGGTTTGTTTTTTCTCCTCCTTTGGTCACACCTTCCTTGAACATTGGGGGGTGGGGGGCACTTCGTTTCTTAAGGATTTTCCTTTGCCCATTCAGTTTCCTTTGCAATAGGTAGGTGTCATGGAACCCCGCCCTGGCCTTACCCCATGCACTACATCCCCATCTCCCTCAGCTGAGGTACCCACTACCTCTCTCTCTTCTTATTTTTCCGCCCTCTGCTTCTACAGACTCCTCATTAGAAGAAAGCAAGTTTCATTACCACCTTAGGAGTAGGTCGGTGGTCAAGGGAGAACTACTAGAAATAGATGTCTAGGCTTCATATGGACGAGGGCTAGGATCATTTCCTCAAACTACTCCTGTGGGTAAAGGAAGGGGCCAGAAATCACATCTCCTCTTGGCACAAGATCAGGCTATGATTGATTTGGCATCGGGGAAGAAATATTCTATTGAATGGGCGCTTAGAGAAAAGAAAACCCATGAGGTAGTAACCTCATGAGAGTCTTGTCTTTCAATTTTCAGGGGTTGGTGAACCCGTAAAAAAAATCGTCTTTACGAAGGCTAGTGGAGGTGAATTCATTGGATGTCATTATGTTACAAGAAACGTTAGGGGATAGTGATCTAGTGGTAAAGTTTCTTGAGTCCTTATTTCTGGGATGGATGTTTGCAGCGGTGGATGCCAGGGGTTGTTCAGGGGGTTTGGCTACTGGGTGGCATAAAAATAATTGTAACTTGGAAAGTGTTTTGGGGGTTTGCCTCAGGAATTGGTCTATCTATTTTCTCTTCCACATTGGGGTGTAGTGTGACAATTATCAATGTTTATGGGCCTTACCAATATAGAAAATGATACTGGAATTATTTAGCAGAATGATCGTGGTTGAGGGGTAAGGATCTTATTCTTGGAGGAGATCTTAAATTCTCTTTAGGGTCCTTAGAGATTTGGGGTCAGCGGGCTGCCCTAGATTCCTTAACCAACTTCTTTCTTAATTTTTTGGACCGGGTGGGGTTGGTGGATGTTGAACCACAAAAACTAACCCCTACTTGGTGTAAAAAAAGGATTGGGGATGACAGGGTGGCTAAGCACCTGGATATATTTTTATTGGAAGAAGAGTTCCTGGATTCTTTTGAATTGGTTAGATAGTGGGTTTCTTATGGTGGGGAATTTGACCATTTTCCGATTATGCTAGAGTTAAGGGATAGAAGCAGGAGGGTTTCGAGCCCTTTTAAATTTTTTAAGGGATGGATCTCGGACCCCTCTTATCAATAATTAGTGAGGATTTTGTGGTCTTCAATCACTGATGGGACTCAGGTGCACTGCGATGGTCCAGTTTGTGGGGAACCTCAAAAGGTTGAAACAAGCGACCATGAGTTGGGATAGGGAGACAAATCTCAAGGATGATCATGATTTGAGAGACATTGAAACAACATTGTCGGAGATCCAAGGAGGGGCAGGGAAGGGGTTTACTATTCTTGATGCCAAAGAATTACTTTGTGTTTTGGCGAAAAGACGTAGGGTTTTACTGGAGGAAAAAGAGGTTATGTGGAGACTTAAGAGTTGTGCAATTTGGCTATCTTGTGGTGATGAGAACACTAAGATTTTTCAAGAGTTTTCCAAAGGTAGGAAAATGGATAATACTATTTGGGGTCTAAGGGATAGGACTAGGGAGGTGGTTTCTTCTTTTGAAGGCTTGGCAAAATTGGGTACTGAACATTTCAGTGAGTTATTTAAAGTGCAAGAGGGTTCGTCTATTGCAGAAATTGTGAAGGTGGCTCGGTTATTCCCTCGGTTTGTAGAGGAGGAAGAAAATGGGTATTTACTGGCAACAATAACTGAAAAAAAATTACTGGAAGTTCTTCACTCTTTTCAAAAAGGGAAAAGTCATGGGCTTGATGAATGGCCTATTGAATTTTATTTGGGTTTTTTTTATCTAATTGGACTTGATGTTCTAAAGGTGGTCGAGGAATCAAGGGTGAATGGTTACATCCATAATCCTATAAAATACACATTCATTTCACTCATTCCAAAGACAAATAATCCATCCTCTTTTGAATATTTTCATCCTATTTTGTTACGTAATTGTCTGTACAAGATTATCTCAAAGGTAATTAGTATAAGGTTGAAGGTTATTTTGTCCAAACACATTTCCAGTGAACAGTTTGGGTTTCTAGAAGGAAGGAAAATCCATGAGGCCATTGGTGTAGCTCAAGAAGGTCTACACAGTATAAAAACGAAGAAGCTCAGGGGAGCTGTGGTAAAAATTGATCTATCCAAAGCTTATGACCACGTAAACTGGTTGTATTTAAGAATCCTTATGATACATCTTGGTTTTGGCTTGGATTTTACTAATTGGGTGATGGGATGTATGACTTTGGTTTATTTATCCATACTCATCAATGATTCATCCTCTTCTTTCTTTCAAGTGGAAATAGGATTGCGTCAAGGTTGTCCTCTGTCACCTTTACTTTTTCTCCTAGTGGAGGAAGGGCTCAGTCGTTTTCTGGTGGGGGCAAAGAATGTTGGGAGATTCACGGGTATAAAAATTTCCAATGCACTATACATCACACACTTACTCTTTGTTGACAATATCCTAATTTTTTGTGATGGTAATAAGCGAGAAGATGGTATTTTAATTGAGGGTCTCACTCTTTTAAAAAAAACAACCGGTATGTTGGTTAATGAACACAAATATATTCTAATCTTTTCCTTGGTTGAGGAAGAAGTTATTCAACATTTCTTGGCTCAACTCCCTTTCCAGATTTAGGGGTTGGGCGAGGGGCTGAAATATATTGGTTTTCACTTAAAACCCAATGATTACCGGAAGACTGATTGGTTGTGGATTTTGGCTAAATTGGAAAAAATATTAAAATTTTGGAGCTATAAATGGTTGTCTAGGTCTGAGATATTAGTTCTGATCAAGTTAGTACTGGAGGCAGTCCTAGTTTATAGGATTTCTCTCTCATGGATTCCAAAGGGTATTCTAGAAAAATATAGAAAATTGTTATTCTCTTATCTGTGGAGGGGAAATAAGGAGAATAGGTGTTGCCTTGGGTTCGCTAGGAGAGAATTGAAAAACCAAAATCTCTCGGGGGTTGGGGTCTAAAGAATATTTTCTTGTTTTCTAAAGCACTAACAACAAAATGTGTGTGGATATTGATTACCACAAAAAACTTATGGACCAAAGTAGTCATCCAGAAATATGTGGCTCCTCTCTCATTATTAGAGTGGCTCGAGCATCCAGGACTAAGTGTGACGGGGATCTATGTTGTGTGGAAGGCAGTTCTTAAATATTTTGAGGTGGCGGGGAATGGTTTATCCTGGAGATTTGGGTCTAGAAACTTGCTTACGATTGGTCTGGACCCTTGGGTGGGTAGTTATAGAGAGCACATACTCATTGCAGGTTTACGCTCCAAATTGGATCAAGGGGGGTTTTTCTACCTGGCATAGGTTGGGGACCCTCTCACCACAAATATTTGGTGCCAAGGTTGGAAAAATAAGAGAATGTTGAGCTTAGAAGGGGTAGACTTATTACTTTGGGATAGGTATACCCGTGCTATCAGGAGAGCGAATATTCGTCTGTCGGATCGGGATGATGAAATCCTTTGGAATGGAGACCCGAGAGGGGTATACAACCCAAAAGTAGGCTATGCACAGTTGATTATTGATCACTTGCAGTAAGAAGTAAAGTGGTGGTGGAAAAAATTCTGGAAACAAAGGTGCCCAGCTAAGGGGAAAATTATGGTATGGTTTATTCTAGAGAATAAAATCCCAACATGGGAAAACCTACAGAAGAGACAATTCAATGGTCCGAGTGGTGTTCACTTTGTAAAGAATAGGAGGAGACTATCGATCATCTTTTTATGTGATGTCCTTTTACCATTTCAGTATGGGCGGAAGCAAACAAATTGCTCATTTCCCTTGGTGTATGGCAATGTGTATCCTTTGAGGAGGCCTTGAAGAGTTGGCTTTCGTTGAGGACTCCTCAGGAAATCAATTCCTTCCCCTTCATTGTTGCATGGGGGATCTGGATAGATCAAAATTCCTCAATTTTTCAGGATGAGATCTAGTCACCCTCTCATGTGGCTATCAATTGCCTTGGAATCCTTACACATTTAAATTCTTTGGTTAGGGTGGGTCTTGGTAATGCTCAAGTGGTTCTGGAGGAACA
>JZKD02S0311830.1:269542-286168 GCA_000966675.3 Picea glauca | reverse complement strand
ATCATTAACCACAACATGCATACATTTCTGATCATCTCTTTGGTGGACAATTGAACTTTCAGAAGTAACCAAACCTTCATAAACCTTAGAGGGAAAATGATCCTTATGATGGATAACTAAAGAAACAAATTCTTCAGATTGATGAAAATCAGAAGTATTATTAATAGAAGAATCTTTGGTTCCTTTATCATCCGTTTGTGGTTCGTCTTGATGAGAAGGTACAGTATCATGAAGATCATTAGAAAGGTGATGGAGAGATCCTTCCCTCTTTTCATCTTCAACCTTGTTATGCAAGTTAAATTCTTCACAAAAATTATCAAATAAAAGATCATCTGGAAAGAACTTTTTGCAGCGTTGATTGAATGCTTTGTGAAAGTCTTTCAAAGATGAAATACTTGAAGAGGGTAAAGAGAAATACCACTTACGTGCATCACCATACAATGAGTACATAAACATCTTCATACAAACATCTTCATGCTGCAGATTTAATAGCTCCATGCATTCATGAAACTTGAGGAGGTGTTCTGCAGGATTATCATCTTTCTCCTCCGGAAGACAGGTAGAAAATCTCCCCATTCTGACATATCAGGTACTGGATGTGGGAAACCAGGAACTGAAGAGAAGTCGAGAGGTGCAAACCTCTGAGCCAAAAGAGAAGAAAATGCTTTTGACATCTGAATATTGTGGAGTCGCCACTGAATTCGTCCTTCATGGATTCGCCAGATAGATGATATACAACCAATAAGTGTCTACCCCTTGTCTATCATCAAAGAGTAGATCTATGTTGTCTCCCAGGGAAGCTGAGCTTCAATCTCCTCTCCCCGACAACGGCGCCAATTTGTTATCACTCCAAGAAACTCTTTGTGGTTGCAAACCAAAGGTGCTTGGTAACTTAAGAAATGAATATTTTTGTATTTTGTAAATGTGGATCAATGGGATAACTCAATTCAGCTTATGGCATTCAAACACCAAAATGATAAACAAATAGACAGTGCTCTCAAAGATTGATTAATCAGCAGATAACTTTAAAGTGGGTGAAGAACAGATTGTAACTAAACCAGTACAATGTAGGGTATAAGAGACAATCAAGAAACTTATTACCAGGCTATGAGCTAAACATTGGGATAACAGCCATTCAAAGCTTGACAACATAGATAATAGTGCAGAAAGAAAGATGGAAAGCTGACATCAAAATTGAAAGGAACCTGTGATCTGTATTAACATAAAAAGTCTGAGTACAATAGCCAATTCCTCTATCCAAAATTGAACCCCTATCTTAGTCTTCAGAATGTATCTTTATAGCTTTTACAAGATGTTCTCAGATCCTAAAAATGTGGATCAGATATACTAAAAATAGTAACTCAAAATTCAGCTGCAAAAGAAGTGGGATGCTTCCCCAAAATGAGGACAATCCCAGATTTCTCTCTGTTGATTGTTGGTGTAGTGTAGAATAGCCTCCCAAGGATAAATGATGACTCTCCATTAGAGACCAAGTCGAATTTATTGATGTGGAAAAGTGTCCTGATATTTTGCTTCATCAAACTAACCAAAACTTAGTCAAAAACTCCTCTTTTGACTTGTCTTTCCCAAAATAGCCTTTGGATTTGATGGAATAATTCACCACTTGTCTAGTTCAAAAGGTTTCATCTGCTTTTAATTTGAAAATTCCAGATCTGGGAAAAAATCATAACATTCTAGCCATTGCAGGCTTTCCACAGTGCATAGCCCGTAAAAAACGCTCCTTAGCTGCGGAAAGTCGCCGCTTTCAACAGCTAACGGGTCATAAAATATCGATTTGCGCTGTTGAAAGCGGGAAGATTTTCAAAATCGAATTTCTCAGTCATAAAAAATCCATTTTTCATGTATGAATAGTCGATCGACATCTAGAGAATATAATCTATCCAATGGTGTTTTCAGATCTTCATTTGGAGCTTAGGAAGGTATTTAAAACTTCCCTTCAAGTTTAAGTATCATTCTTTCCATTTGCAATTCAAAACTCTAAATGGTCTTTTGTGAACAATGTTTGATATGGAACCAAAGATTTGATTTGATGTTGCCAACCCGGGAGTACAACCTCTTTTAGTTGTTGATAATATTGACTTTCCTCAGCGCGTGACTTTGTGAAAACCGCTCAATAGCTGTGGAAAGTATGCACTTTCAACATCGCGCCTCTTTGTAAAAGGCACTCCTTAGCTATGGAAAGCATGCACTTTCAACAGTGCATGACCTTTGAAAAACCGCTCCAAAGCTGCGGAAAGTATGCACTTTCAACAGTGCACCATCCGAGAAACCGATTTTGGCACCCTTTGAAATTCGCCACTTTCAACAGCGCAAAGACTTATGGAAAGTGTTCCTTAGCTACGGAAAGCATGCACTTTTAACAGCGCACGCTCAACTTTTGGACACATGTTAGCTGATGAAAGTGTAAAATGAAAATTTTGAAAAGAAGACTTTATGGGTCAAATTATTTTCTTAAGACAAAACCAAAACCTAAGTTTTGCATCTAAAAAGACTCAACAATGAATTGAGGAAACTATCAATAGCCATGCTATCCACCATAAAACCCGACCAAAATGACAGTGCTATTTTGGGAGATAACACCTGCGATCTCCACTTCAACTTGCACTCAACCTTTGACAGCCTGTCAAAGTCCTAAAATAGGTCAAACCTGACCAAGGATCCTCAAAACTTGGTCAAGGGCCAACACATTATATGAAAAATAATTAATTATTCAAATCACAATCATTCCACTAATCATATTTATGTATTTTTGTTGCTAAACATGTTTAATTAGCATATTGTATCTTGCTAAACAACATATAATTCACCTTGAAGAAGAGTTAAACATTATATGACATTAATGGTTATAAGTTTTTGCAATCACGATCCAAATTAAATGATTTTATAAAAGTAAAGTTAATCATTATATGATAACTGTAAATTTAAATAAGTGATACATCTCAAATTTAATTTAAAAATGGAGAAATCATTAATAATTTTTATCATTAGCATATTCATATTACATTTTATAAATCAGACAACAACAACAACATGATATGAAAAAACATAATATACATGAGCAATATATGTATCAATATACATGTCAAATATACATCTCATCAAAATCAATAAACATGTCATATATACATCTCAAGACAAATATAAAACAATCAATATACATGTTAAATAGTACCACTACTAGCTAGATCCACCTCCAGAGCCAAAGGCATCAGTGCTTCTACTACCAGAGGTAGGGGGTCTATCAGTATCTATGTCAAAAATAAATGACGAAAGTATACTCTCATATGTCTCTCCAACAAGATAAAGTTGTGCAACACTCGATGTGAACATAGCGTCCATAACATCAATAGCTTGTGACACATGTGGATGAGGAGGAGGAGGAGGAGGAGGAGGAGGATCGATAGATGGTGATACATTTCAAGGAGAAGAACAAGTATTGGTGTATGGTGACACAAGTGGAGCAAGATCAATGGATGGTGACACATGGGGAGGAGAAGGAAAAGGATCAGTGGATGGTGACACAAGTGGAGGAGGAGGATTGGTGGATGGTGACACATGTGAAGGAGAAGTAGGAGGATCGGTGAATGGTGACACATGTGTAGGATAAGGATGGGGATTGGTGGATGGTGATACATGTGGAAGAGAAGGAGAAGGGTCGGTGCATGGTGACACATGTGGAGGAAAAGAAGGAGCAGGAGGAGGAGGAGGGGGATCATGAGAAACATATGTCAACATCTCGATGTGGTCGAGGGCACTGAAAATATGATGCATCAGTGATGTCATACCATGAGGCAAGGTCACCCATATCATAGACATATCTAGTATCCATAATATCTATTGAACCAGTACGATTACCACTCCACGCCTAACCATCAAACCACATAGGTGATTTTCCTCCTCTGTCGGACTCTCTGATCCAACCTACGTGGAAAGTCGGGTCTATGTACTAGAGGTTGCTTCATTACCTCCTACATCTCCTCATCTCATTGGGGAGGCTCATCCCCAACATATGTGCCAATATTTAAAAAAAAAATAGATAATAATAATCAAATAATTGAAACAAAATGTCACAATAAATTGCATGTGCATTAAATAAGACATAAAAAAATGCAACTAGATTTATCAAAACATAACGATAAAATTACCTCTCTCACATGTTGGCTCGACTGCAGTAAATAGGATGTGTGTAAATCCTCTCCAATTCATCCCTGTGTACGGGTGTTATACAAGATCGAGGATAAAATTGTCCTCTCCATCCAAAAATTCACATATCTCCCTACTGACAGGAGTACACGGCCACTCCAATTAGACCCTTTGGGAAACAATTTCCCCCATATGCACATACATGCATCAATCATAGGCCTAAGAGACAAGCGAGGTATTGTCAATCAAGTGGCATGAAACCTCTCAAAAATTAATGTAAATAACTCTGAAATGAATGGGAAGAATAGCCTCCCATAAAAAACAACATGATAGTGATCCAACGCAAAACAAAATTGTCTCAAAAAAATATTGGACCACCTAATCAATCGAGGCCTTTGTACTAAACTATCTACATAATACATCAAAGGGAAACTAATGCATTGACCATCAGAGGAAGAGTGTGGCAGTGTTGAGAGAATAAGAGAAAGGAACTTAACCTTCTCTATACCAAATGAATCTATCCATAGTTGACCACTAGAAACCTAGAATATTGAAGCGGAAATAATGTCCAGACTGACATATCTTTGAACATATTCTAGTTTTATCTCTCCTACAGTTCCAAGTGGTAGATTAAGGAACTAAGGCCAAACCTCCCCCCTCTTAAATAACCTAGTGATAAAATAGATACCCTCCTTTGTCGGTTGATACCACATATCAGGACTATAACGTTCCCCAACACCGTTGAGGTCCATTACGTGCGGAAATACTCGTAAAAAATAAAATTTTCTCTACTAACTAATTTCTTATAGCTTACCAACTTCGAATTACACACATATTTAACTATTATCTAATATCATAATTAAATGAATATACAACATGCCAAAAATGACATGAATAAAGTTTAAATAACTCAGCACAACAACATATAAATCGTTCTCAAACTCATAGTTAGTACACAACAATTAAACTTATAATGCAATATGGACAAGATAAAACACTTATCTTTTAAAAACAGTTGTGAAAAAAGCTACTTGGGATGGACGTTCCATCCAACCATAGACTTGTTCTTCCAAACATCAACAACAAGTCACCCCCAATATAGGACTAGGAACCCACAAAAGAGAGTGGTCTCTCATTGTCCACTCACAATGCAGAAAATCCCACAACCCATTGGTATTATCCTACAACTATCTCAATTTTCCACTAGCTCTCTTCCTATTGACCTACCCAACCCAAGGAATTTACCCCTTCAATACTCTCAGTCCATCAAGCATCCCATTCATTTAGCAGGGTCTCTCTAGCACAAGTAACCATGAATCTCTATGTTGGGAAATCAAGGGAAATCACTACAAAGAAAATTACTAGCAAACAACAGAAACCACTTGTTGTTACAATGAAAATCTTCCCAGAAATTCATGCTTCAGGCCTAATACCTAGTTCTTGAATATTCAACTCCAAAACACTCCAACATGCTCCAGAATTCACCCAACCTCCTTTCTCTAGGTCTGGAGCTCTTTTTCACTGCTTTTTGCTTGTTGCTAATGCAAAAACGGAATGTCTAAAACTGTTGTAACTCCCCATATAAATTTCCTCTCCATTGGCTTGTTTTTCTTGACACACACACTTCCCCAAGCTAATTGTACTCATCCCCCATGCTCCCAATAACTATGGGATATGAATTATCACACCCACCCTCTTACATGTATTCAATGATTGGCTTTGGGAACACTCAACAACAAATTAGAAGGTTCATATACCAATAGTAATTTTAGGAAGTGGGTTGAATTAATAGACATGGGTAATTCCCCCTTGGCCCCATCTTAGACATTCTCTTAGAACCTCCCCTCTCTTGTGGATTAATTCAGCCCCCATTTATGTCCATATCCCCCAACAGTTGGCTTCACATTTTATTATTAAAATTCAGAAATACAATTTGCATATACATCGTTTGGTCGTAGCCATACATTATATATGCATTAAGAATTAATTAAACTAGGGATTACATCAAGGATGTTACATTCCTCCTCCCCTACAATTTTTCATCGTCCTCGGTGCACACTATGTCAATATACATGCACAAATTTACATCATAATACTAAGAAATAAAAATTTTGCAATTTTACAACTCCAACAGCAGTTCCAACCAAAATCTCATGTTCCTCTCAACCCACTGACCAAAAGAATGTACCCCCTTCACTGCTCTTAGTCCATCGATTTTTACCGTTCTTTTATCAGGGCCCATAATGTAGGTTGGCTAGGACTTTGAGATGTGGTTTCAGAACTTTAGCTGCTCAAAATGGACTCTTGCATTCTTATATTTTGTTTTCTTCAAAATTGTCAAAAATTTGTGGGTATTCTTCTCGCATGTTTTCTTCATCCTCCCATGTAGCATCTTCAGGACCGTATCAGGTCCATTGAACCTTTATCAACCCTATGGATTTTTTCCTAATCACTCTAAATTTTTGTTCCAAGATGCATACTAGTTCCACCCAAAAATCCCCTTCGAGTTCCACCTGGATCACAGTCCAATCAATATGTAGTTAGGGTTAGACACATATTTATTTAATAATGACACATGAAATACATGATGTACTCTCAAGGATGCAAGAAATGTTATAATGTATGCAACTAGCCCTATCATTTCTAATATTTCAAAAGGTCCAAAATATCTTCCTACCAACTTTAGGAAACTTCCTAAGCTTAGCGAACTTCTTTTCACCTTCACTTTTAGAAAAACATTTTCGCCCACTTTAAAATCCCTAAAAATTGTTCTTGTCTATATAACTTTTCTGTCTGTCATGAGTAGCCTTTAAATTCTTCTTGATATTTTTCATCTTCTCTTCCATTTCCTTCAACAAAATGGCCCGATAACTTCTTTGTATGCTAGATTATTCGAACTCGTTGGTGTGTTACATTTCCTGCCATACAATACTTCAAATGGACTCATTTTTAATGAGGTATGATACCTATTATTGTAAGAAAATTTAACTAAAATAATATAATCTTCCCACTTTTATGGTTGGTACATCACATACATTATGATCATGTCCTCAATTATTCTATTAGTCCTCTTTATTTTCCCATCCGACTCTGGGTGATACGTTGTATTGAGATTTAGATTTGTCACAAAGCCTTTGAACAAACCTTTCCAGAAATTGGATGTGAACTTTGGAAATCCATCTAAAACGATTTCATTAGGCACTCCATGTAGCCTAGAAACTTCCTTCATGCAGATCTATGCAATATTTTTTGCATTGTGTGTAGTATTCACTGGAATAAAATGTGTTGCCTTAGTCAATTTATCCACCACCACCATGATGGAATCATGTTGGTTCATTGTTCTTGGAAGCTTAGTAATAAAATCAATTGTAACTATTTCCCACTTCCATTCGAGAATGGGAAATAGTTGTAAGAGTGATGCTTGATGTCTATGTTCGGTCTTCACCTTCTGGCATTCTAGACATCTTGCTATGTAATTAGCCACTTCTTTCTTCACCTTCCTGACCAAAAATATTCGCTTCTTACAGCTGCAACTAGTTTTTGATATCCTTGGTGCCTGGCATATGGAACTTTGTGCATTTCCTTCATTACCGCATTTTTCATCTCATTGGAATTTGACACATATACCTTGCCTCTGTACATGAGAATTCTAGCTTCTTTCTGCTCATAATATTTAAATTTCTACTGAAAATTACCTTGTTGTAATGTTTCTTTTATTTTCAAATAGTGTTGATCTGAATTTGCATCCCCTAAAAAATTGTCTTTTAAATTTGTGTTTTATATGCTAATGGATTAAATATGCATTTCATGAGCTCTTTTGTTGAGTGTATTAGCTACCTGATTTTTCTTGTCTTTTATGTGCTTAATTTCAAAGTCGTATTCACTCAAAAATTCAAGCCATCTAGTTTTCCTGGAATTTAATGTGGATTGACCAAACAAATGTTTCAGAACACAGTGGTTTGTCCTTAGCTCAAATTTCCTCCCCATGAGGTAATGTCTCCACATTTTTAATGCATGAATAATGGTTGCTAAATCTAAGTCATGTGTAGCATAATTCCTCTCGTGTTATTTTAATATTATGGACTCATAGAATACCACATGATATTTTTGTGTGAGGACTCCACAATTCCCTTCCTTACATGCAGTCATGCACACCATAAAATCTCAATCTGGATCTGCAATATTCAATATTGGTGCACTTGTCAAGATGTCTTTCAGTTGTTGAAAGCTCTCTTCACACTTGGTATTCCATTCAAATTTCACTCCCTTATTTTGAAAAGAGGTGATTGGGATTGCAATATTTGAGAATCCTTTTATGAATCTTCAGTAATACCCTACAACACCCATGAATGATATAACCTAAGTAATATTTCGTGGTTCCGGACAACCTCTAATGGCCTCTATCTTATCGGGATCAATTGTTATCCTTTCTACGAAAAATTATATGCCACAAGTAGTGAATCTTCTTTTGATAAAAGATGCACTTACTTAGCTTAGCATACAACTTATGCTCTTTTAAAACTTGCAACACCTTTCTTAAATGTTGCTCATGTTCCTCCTCTGACTTAGAGTAGATGATTATATCATCTAGGAACACAATTACAAAATTGTCCAGGTACTCCTTGAACACTCCATTCATCAGACACATAAAAACAGTTGGGACATTTGATAGTCCAAATGGTACTACCGTGAATTCATAATGCATATATCTTGTCTTGAATGTTGTCTTGTTGATGTCTTCTTCCTTTATCCTAACTTGATGATAACCTAATGTCAAGTCAATCTTGAAAAATATTCTTGCACATTTCAACCAAACAAATAGATCATCAATCCTTGGCAAAGGATATTTGTAATTTATGGTGACCTTATTCAGTCGTATGAAATCAATACATATATTTAAGGTTCCATCTTTCTTCTTCACAAAAAGAACTGGGGCACCCCAAGGTGACACACTTGGGCGTAGATACTCATTTATTAACAACTCTTCAAGATGCATCTGTAACTCCTTCAACTCTGATGTGCCCATTCTGTAAGGTGTCTTGGACACTAGGGAAACTATTAGCATCAAATGAAAAGAGGAATCAATGTATCTATTTGGTGGAAGTACTAGGATTTCTCCAAATACATCTTCAAGTTCCATCAATACTGGATGGTCTTCAATGCTTTCCACCTTATCTTTGGTTGCCTCTTCCATATGGGATGGAAAAATTGGAAATCTCTTCTTGAAGTTGTTTTTCAACTGCATAGTTGAAACTTCTCTAACAGCTACAGCTCTTGGAATACCCTGAACCTTTGTTATAACCCTAAATTGCACCACACATGCTTACCTGGCATTAGGCCAACTCATATCCCTTCTTTTCCAAAACTCTGTTGAACAACTCTTTGAAAATCCTCTTGTGTCAAGGCCCACGTGCCCTAACCCATTACTGCACGCGTGTGCACGCTGGCTGACTCACTACAGCCCGCATGTACCTAACAAAGCATGAAAAAAGGAAAGTTTCTGATAGAACAAAAGGCTATGGGTCAGTTAACTGAAACTCCCGGCCATGCATGGCCGAAGGTTCGTCCAAAACCCTAGCTCCTTCTATCCTATAAAATAAGGGGTAGGGGTACCATTTGGAGGAAGAAAAAATATAGCGAAGAATCTCTGCCCATTTACGTAATCCATTGTCCCAACCCTTTAGCCTTTCCTCATGCCAAAGGAGATTTAATGCAAAGCAGTTGAAGGACAGAAGAAGAGGAGCCCAGGATCAGGTTCAAGGAGTGGTGGTCAGTCTCAGCTTTGTTGTAATTTGATTCACTTTCAGTAATAAAAACAATACTTTTCCCGTCCCAATGCATGAATTGTCTATGGTGTGATTAATTTATGCTTGATTTCTAACCCTTGAGTATAGAAGTAGCGTGCATGCGTAGTTGTTGTTTGTCTTGAGTGCAGGTTATCTGTGGAAGGAGCAGCGCAAGCAAGTAATCAAAGAGCAACAGAGGATCTACATCGAACGTCGGTAATAAGGTTAGTGGTCCTTTTCCATGCATTTACTGTGAAAGAGGGGTTTAAATATTGGGTTGTAGGTAAAAAGTAGTTTCTTTTCGGTCAAAATCTTCATGCAAGTCTGACCCTAGTTTGCTAGTACGTAGGGTGTTTTTCCCAACAACAGAATTGGCGACCGTACTAGAGATAATACTCTTTAGGGTTTCTATATTTATTTGAGTTTTTGGGTAGTTTAAAAGATTAGGTTTTTTTTTTCTTTGCCTGTCTTTTTCTGTAAGGTCTGAGCTAGTAGGGAGTCTGGTTTTTCATACCAGTTTTCCCTGACTTTTGATTGACGGTAGTTGTTGGGACACACAGAGGTACACACGACCTGCATAAGGCCTACACACGTGTACCCATGCCCTATCCTCTCACAGCCTGCATGTGAACGCTAGCTGTAGAGATAACAGTAGCGTGTAGGAATTTAGAGAACCTTAAAGGCAGTCCTCCTCTTCCCTGTCAAAATTTCACATTCTTAGGGGGTTTTCTGGAATCATGTCTGAGTCTTGCTGGTTCACAGTCCTATCTCAAATTGCCTTTTTTCGCCTTATTGTTCCTTACGTTATTTGTCTTTTTCTGTTAGAAAAATCATCCTAGCCTTCAAGGGACCCTGATTATCAATACTAGAGGCCTCTTCCTGGTCTGGACTGCATGTTTTCATTTTTTTTCTTAGAATTTAGATATACACGCAGCCTGTACAAGGTCATCCCATGTGTATGCACTTTCTGTCTCTGTTCAACATGTGTTTGGATGCGTGATGTTTTAGTGACAGTCGCGTGCTTGGACAGGCTACTTTTTGTTCAGGGTGGGGCAATCATCCCCTCCTTTGATGAGAAGTATTCCTCTCAGGTGTTTGAGTCTAGGATTGAACAGTCAGTAGGTTAGGTCATCTTACCCTTATCTTTCTTTTTCTCAGTTAATAGTTGATAGAAAATAAAATAAAAATAATAATTTTGGTTTTTAGACAAGCGTGAGAGTCTTTGTTTTTTGTTTTTTATTGTCATTGTGTGATTCTTTACTCTGATTCTTTGCAATCTGCGCTTTAAGCCAGAATTTGTTTTTCTTGGTTTTGTGCTTGTTAGTATTTTCACTTTGTTTATTTACTAGCACTTAAATAAATAAATAAAATCTTTTTTTCATTTTCTTCTTTGGTTGAAGAGTGTGTTCCTACATCATTAGCTAGGGAGAAGTCTTTTATTTCATAATTTTTTGCAGTGCATTTAGAGAATAAGTAGCTCGTAGTCGAGCGAAATTCCTTTAAGTTGGATGTATAAAATCTTAGAAAAATTAAAAAGAAAAAGAAATCTTTCTTTGTGAAAAGTTGTTGAAATTTTGCATTTAGTAAAAGTCTTTTGTTTCCACCTTTTTTCATTCATTTTTTCTTTCATATTTACACATCATCAGTTTCACCCTCATACCCCTTGATGTAAGAAAAATCCATAAAAGCAACGCTAATTTAAAATCTACTAGACTTTTTGTTTGTAGGGTTCACAAACTAGTTCAGGACTAGGGCCTCTGATTAGGTTGGAGAGGAAACTCTCCAAGGCCATTCAAAACCAAACATTAGAGTCTGCGATAGGGAGTGTCTAAGTCCAGTTTTGTGGAAGTTATCTAGGACCCCCCTCTAACACAGGGGATAAACACGAGGTCGCGTGCAGAAAGGTAGCGGAGATAACCCCTCCAAAGCTGGACCAATCGTAGTGGAGAACACATATCGAGGACTTGTCTTGGGATTCCGTCGTTTGCATTTGCCACGGGGCTGCATGGATCTCAAATCCATTCGAGGTCCTCAGTTGTCTTCCAGACCATTTTCTCTCGATACCCCTGATAGGTTTTGGGCTTGATACCCTGCTCATTGTGGTCTCCCCGACTTTCGACTGTACCCGCCTGGTGACTGTTCGCATGCTGGCAACCTAGTAGCCAATATTTTTAGGGACATACACAGGTGACTGCGGGGGTATACCACAGTAACTAGGACAAACATCGAGCCACGCTTTTAGAGTACACCCATAGGGTGCTTCCATGTTTGAGTTGCACTTGCACCGGTAAGTTTCTCTAGTGTTGGTTGTTGTAATTGTTCTTCCAAATAGTTTAGTGATTGCTTGTCTTATCTCTTAGGGGCTTCTTTTTAGTGTGTGTTACTTTTGAACATTTAGAATACCTTAGTGTGTCTTGGATCTTCTCACACAGTGGAGGATCCCGAGCTCCTACGGTTATGAAGGCTTCTTGGCCTGTCGTCGGTTACACTAGAGCCACCCCCGCTACCATTAAGGCGGAAGCTAGACCAACAAGGGCCTTTTGAAGCAACCAGGTTACAAACCTTTGTGCCCGAACAACTCCCAGAGGAATCAACCGCCAATCTTGGCTCAGTTGAAACCCCAACCACTAATTTCTTGGCACCGTTTATTGTACTGATCCAATTTCACGAACACCAGTCAGTGCCTCACACAGTTATGGAAACAAACGTTGTTACTTCTTCTGGGAATTCTTTCATTCCCACCACAGTTGCTACCGCATGAGAATCATCTCCTAACTTACTGTCATCGGTCCGAGCCACCATGGTCTCGACCGCAACTATGTCGCACAGTGGACTCAACCCGTCTATGGAAACGGCCACAAACCCCTTCACACCTTGTGTGACAGGTCCTCCGTTCTCATATAGTATGTCTAGTTCGGGTACAAGTCCTGCACTAACCTACTCCACTTTACAAACTTTGGGTATGGGGGCAAGGAGCTCTAACGCTCCTCTGCAAGGTCAACTTGGGGGAAATCCTATCCCTTTTAATTCTTTTCCTTACGCTGGAGGTCATATTCCTCCTTCGTCCCCTTCGCTTGGCGGTCTGCATCAGTAGTCCATCGGGTAGCCTACACACACTAGTTTATTTGGAGCAGGCAGTCAAGGAACACCTGTGCATATTATGCATGTAGGTTTGACACCGTTTTCTTGGAACGGAACGTTTGGTAACAACACTTTCTCATCAACCACTTTCCCATCTGGGGGAAATCCCATTTTTGGACAATCTACTCCTACGCAGGGTACTATTCCTGTGCAGGGGGCACATATAGCAGGACCTTGGAACTCAGGACAAGGATTCGTTCCCTCCTCTGGAATGTCGTTCTGGAGTAATTCTTTCCACAGTCAATGGAACCCTAGACAGACTACTATGCCTCTCCCATTGGGACCGCCATGGGGTAATCCTTCCCAAAGTCCTTCGAACATGATGCATGCCCAACACCCTATGTCCTTTATGGGAAATCAGCCAATGATGTCTCCATAGATGAAAAATCCTTATGTTGTTCAGGGCCATGGTTTCTACCGGATTCTGGGCCAGCAGCCAAACTTTTCCTGGCAACCTGGTGCCAGTCAAACTCCAGGACCCTTTTTCCCAGGTTATCAGCAGCAACCCAAACTACCATTCCTGGCAACGTTACACTTGTCAGATTTGACAAGGTTGTTAAATGATCCTATTTGTCATGATCCATGTTGGCCTCCTATGCCAACGAAGTTGCCTTCGGACATTCCAAAGTTTGAGGCCAAGCCTAATGAAGATCTAGGTGATCATGTGCCTACCTTTCATCTTTCGTGTTCATCTAACTTATTGAAATATGACTCCGTACAGTTGTGATTGTTTCAACGTACTCTTATCGGGAGTTTTGCGAAATGGTACATCGAGCTCGATTGCTCAAGGTACTCTTCCTTTGGTGAACTGGTGATGGCCTTCCTTAACCATTTCCAGTTACCTGTGAGATACGATGCTGGCACAGAGTTGCTCGCTAATTTCGAACAGACAACAGCGGACCATATCTCTGATCATATCCGAGAATGGAGACGCCAAAAGAGTCTAATCAAAGTACCCGTCCCACTAGCATTCCTTCTTGAGTGGTTCCTTAAGTCTTTGGTCCCACAGTTATCCAAAGACGTCGCGACTTCTGGAGTTTTCTCCGAAGAATATGCCATCATGAGGGCTCAACAGTTTGAGCTCATCTATTCTTAGTCTAGTTTATTATACAACATCTTGCCAGATGCACCACGTTCGATACTGGATAAAACTAGACAGAGAGTTGGACCACATGCCGATGGTATTGTTGATTCAGCACAAACCAAGCCCACTGAGCAATTGACAAAACAGTTGCAATAGTTATCCATACAACACACAGCGGCCATCCAAACTACTTCTTTGGCTGCTCCCACGTCGAAAGTACACTCTGTGCAGTCGACTAACCCAAAGGCCACCCAGCAGCCTGAAGGGAAGAAAAAACAACGAAAGAAGGGTAAGGGGATAAAAAACCCACTGATAATGTTGGCGGGGATACCACGGAAAAAAAGGAAGGAGACGTATCCATGCAACTTGTGTGCGGAAGACCACCCGACCCATCTTTGTCCCCGACTTGCAGAGGCCCAAAAGTTTGTCACACAGCAACAGCAGGAAGTGTTGACTAATCCCTTTCAACATGGGAAAAATTTAACTCAATCCTCTACAAGCATAGAAGGGGGCAGCCAAGAAACTTGCCCTCCTCCAAACAATCCCTCATCCGTGAACATATACATGGTTAGGGGTGATGCTTTCATAATGACTAGAGCGCATGACTATAGTAAACCAAGCGCTTCTAAGAAGGGTAAAGAGGTTGATCTACCATCTCTTCCTCTACAGATTGAGAAGATGTTGGGAGAAACAATGACATGCATTCCAAAGGGTGCGTTTAAAAAATATTCTCACAACCCCAACGCAAGGGCCACCCAGAATTACTCTGTGGTGGAAGATTTATCACAAACCCCTTGTGCGATGTCTGCTTTGGAGGTCCTCCAAAGCTACCCTGCTCAGAGGAAATCCTTGTTAACCGCTTTGGGATCTACTGAGACTTGTAATCTGGGTACCATCATGTTAGATACAACCGACTTAAAACCTCATTTTCCTTACCACGTAGCGTTTCAGATAGTAGTGGCTCATCCCATGAAAACATTTACACAGAATATCTTCTGCATGGTGGTCAACGAGGGTGCCTCGACATGCGTTATGTCATTAGCATGTTGGAAGGCCATTAGCCAGCCCACTTTGTCTCCATCACCTACTCTCCTCACTGCTTTCAACGATCATTCTTTCCAACCACATGGCATCGTTCCTTATTTCCATGTGCAGTTAGGAGGGAAGACCATGTGTGTCGAAGTAGAGGTAGTCGACGCTCCCCTCGACTATAACCTCTTGTTAGGATGGAGTTGGACTTATGCTATGCAAGTTGTGGTTGCTATAGTTTTCCGAGTCTTGTTGTTTCCACACGAAGGTCAGATAGTGACCATCGATCAATTGTCTTTCTCCAGACCGAACCCAGCTTTGGGGGCATCCACGGTCCCAATGATAGATAATCCTCAACCAGGTGTTGTTAACGTAGGAGTTGGTTTGTGCCCATCCTTGATGGGTACCTTTGATTACCCACCTCCTCACGACGATGTTAAATTTATATCTAATCACCATAAGGTTGAGATTTTTCAAGTTTCATCGTTCTGCACGACTTACTTTGAGGATCCTTGGATTCTTCCTTCCCCATCAGCCACGATGGATGAGACAGGGAACTCAGGCATGTCCATGCCCTTTTTGGCCACTGAAGTAGCATACTCTTTAGTCCAGCAAGTTTCAACTAACTCTAATTTGACTCCCGCACAAGAGTTAGATCCACTTCTAGAGCCTATTTGGGCTCAGGGTTCTCTTGCTAACGTCTATTCGTTAGACTTAGTCTTGCCTTCGGACGAAGCAGTAATCAAAGAAATGACTAGTCCATACAAACCTTGGGAAGATCTTCATCACAGATCATACTTTCTCCCAGAGTTAAGACAAATTGAAGCAGGAGAATTCATCGTTACCATGACGGGAGAGCAGCCATGTCCTATTAACCTCTTAGCTACACAAAAAATTTATGCTGAGGGAAATATGGCGACTATCGCTGAAACTATACCCATCAACATCTCTCGAAACTCTGGCGTCGTGGAGAATGTCTTTGTCGGAGCGGATTGCTCCCCCGAAGAGATTCAAATTTACATGGATCTTTTCAAAGAGTTCCGTGACGTTTTTGCTTGGTCTTATGAGGAAATGCCATGTATCGATCTGAAAATAGTTGAACATGAAATCACAATGTATCCTGATGCCAAGCCTATTCGACAAAAACTTTGTCCATTCAATCCTAAGAAAGCAGCAGCCATCAAGATTGAGGTTGAGAAATTGCTAAAGGCAGGTTTCATTTATCCTATTCATTTGACTCAATGGGTGTCAAACCCTGTGTCGGTCAATAAAAAACAAGGCATGATTCGTGTATGTACCAATTTCCATGATTTGAACAAGGCATGTCCCAAAGATAATTTTCCAACACCATTCATTGACTAGATCATTGATGAATGTGCTGGTTGTGAAGCCTTTTCATTCATGGATGGTTTTTCAGGATAT
>JZKD02S0311830.1:214500-262900 GCA_000966675.3 Picea glauca | reverse complement strand
ATATCTTCTCTAGAAGTGTCGCAACTTGGTGGTAGAGCTTACCAGAACATGGATGCCCTAGGTAGGTCCTGGTTGCATTATGGTGTCCATGTCGTTTCTAAAAACACTGTAGGCTTGGGAGTCCGTATAGTTTTTCCTGAATATGAGTTTGAGCCTCATTTGCATGAGTCTTTTTCACTCTTTGTCTTACCCTCAGGACTCCCAAAAATAACAGGTCTCCTTTTAAGCCCAACAACAACCTTGCATTGTTTCCCTTTTTCATTAAGACATGTGATTGTCTTGTTGTAATAGTCTAGGACATGTTATTTTTCCAACCAACCCATGCCAATTAGACAATCCTATAAACCCAATGGTATGATGTTCACATCTACCTTTTTTTGAGTCCATTCATGTCTATTGGACAATATTTAACTAGCTCATTGATTTTCCTCTTAGCCCCTGTGGCTCACTGAACTAACCAATATTCTTATTCTTACTCCTTTGCAAGTGAATTACTTAAAAAATGTTAGATTTTATGTAACTATGGCTAGCTCCATGACCAATTAAAATTGTTATGGGTTGGTTATCAATCTTACCTTCCACTTCAATCATGGGGGATTGATATTCTGCTTGTTTGTTGTCCAAGGATGCATAAATCCTAGGCATGTTTCCTCCCATGTCTTCCACTATTTAAGCCTCTTAAATGTTGTGGACAATCATTTTCCTTTCTCATTTGTGAGGGCAGTCTCTATATAATTTATTTTCCTCACATCCCTAACATTGCACAGGTTTTTGCCTTGGCCTTTTCCCAAATGAACCTGCAATATTGTGCTCATTTTGGATTGATTGACCTTGTTGATTTCTTTGGGAATTGTTCTTGAAAAATGGTGGCTTAAAACCTTTATGCCTTTGATTAATTTTACGCTTCATCTTGCGTTCAAATATTTTTGGAAAACTGGCCTTCCTCTACTCTTCTCATAAAGATGCTTTGCTCTACTTATGGCTTTCTCCAAAGTCTTGGGGTTATCATATTGTATCTTGTAACTGTAAAAAGAAGGTAACCCACTCAGAAACCTTTGGATTTTTACCTTCTTGTCCTTTATGAAGTCAACATACTTCGTCAATTCAAAGAACCTCTTCTCATATTCATCCTTTGTCATGCTTCCCAACTTGAGTTCAAAGAACTCTTTCACCTTCCTTTCATAGTATTGCTCGAAAAAATATTTCTCTTGGAAAAATCCTTTGAATTTTCTCCATGAGATATTCTTCTCATCAAGGTACTTGGCTTGTTTAATCTAATCCCACCACATGGTTTCCTTTCCTTGCAAGTGGTAGGTTTCAATTCTAGCTTCTGCCCTTGAGGGGTAATCATGCAACTAGAAATATTTATTTATTTCCAACAACCAGGCATCATCCTTTTCTCCTTTCCTATGCTCACAATTGAAATTTAGTGGCTTGATTTTCTTGAGTTCACCTTACAAGATGTCTGCCTCGGGCATTCTTCTTTTTCTCCTGATAGGTGACACACTTGGGCTGCTCCTTGGCCCTGAACTTGTATGTTTTTTTTCTGGTGGATTTCCTTGGAGAATGATGGTTGTTGCTCATGCTTCTCAATTTCCTGTCATTCCCATGACCATCCCTTATTCTATGGGATATAGATATTGTCACTTTTCTAGCACTAGTTTCTTGCTTGGTGCCATATTATTTGTTAACTTTAATATGCAACATATCTGGACACTGAAGAATCTCTTCTTGAAATTTCATAATCCTTTCATTATCCTCCCTATATCTCTGCACTTCTCTATGTAGGCTTCTCATAGTTACAGGTTCCTCGTTGCCTCTCCTTCCATTATATTGTCTCAACATTTCTCATGCTAACATGTAGACTATTAATCTCATCCTCGTGGTTTTAAGATCAATGGGCATATTCCATCACTCCAGTCCTCATATAAGAACTAAAGTTGTTTTCTTGTACCTCTAATTTTGCAAGAAATATGCATGTAAGAATTATTCTTAGCACATATATACTAAGTCAAAATATGATTCCTTAAACACATTATTCTCTGAAACAACTCTCCAATGGTTGTACTCATGCCTCAATCTGAGTTATGAGCATAAAGTTACAACATTCACAAGTTGTAATTTACACTCACTCACTACTACATAATTTAATTGATTACTTTCTGATAAAATTTCAATGCCCAATTCAAAATTTCGGGTTGACAGATGTCTTCTCCTCCTCAATAAATTTCCAACTACTATTTGTTTATTCAAATTTAAGATTTGAACTGAAAGTTATGGTTCGGAGAAGTTTAGATTGTTTTTCCCATTCTATCTGTGTATGCTACAAGTGTCTTATTTCTCTTCCTACACATTTTTACATACCCAAATTCCAAATCTAGCTCCAATTTCATAGAAAATTGATTATCTTGTCGTTATAACAGCCTTTAAATCTGAGTCATCGATCTCAAATCAGGTGAAATATCAATCGTTGATCCGTTGATCTATTAATCCTTCCCTAGGCCCGCGAATGAATTTCCATCATCGATCTTCGAGTCGAATCAATTTGGATCGTTGATTTCCAACATTACATCGGTGATTGGTGATTCCCTTTGGAAAACAAAATGTTCTCACAAATCTCCCAAACCCTGATGATCATCCATCGGCCAATGGTCATTTCTCTTGGAAAACCAAGATTTTTCACAAATCTCATTGAACCTCGATCATCATCCATTGACCATCTCTTGGCTCACGTGGTAACTATGTTGACATGGCATGACACATATATGATGATGTGACATGACATGTGGATGTTGACATGGCACTCTAGTTGATGTGGCATGCAACATGAATACTGACATGACATGACACATCGAATTTCACGTGGCAAGACACATCATCCTCCCCTTTCCTTTCATCCATGATTGGCCATTTCACTTGGATGAATTGAACACCTTTCTAAATCTATCGACCCTCGATCATTGGCCATTGACGATTTACTTTGGATGCACGAAAACTTTCACCAAAATCTATCAATCCTCGATCATCGTCCATAGTCAATCAGATATTTCCTTTGGTTGAACCAAACTCTTCACCAAACTCACCGACCCAACCATCGGTTGTCGGCTATTTCTATTGGAAAAAAAAACTCTCCGCTCATCTCGTCGATCTGACCATCATCCATCGGTGAATTCTTTTTCGAACTCCAACACTTGGAAATTTTCTACCAAATCCTAGATGAATTTGGATCGTCAATCTACCATTCAAAATTATCTTGGTCGTTGATCAATCAATATTTTCCCAACTCTGTTGATGACTCTCAACCGTCGATTCGCTCTATTTTCTAAGCTCTGAAATAAAATCTTGACCGTCAATTGGCTCCAATTGACAAACTCTGAAAAACTAATACGTTATTAAATCAAATTACAATGAATCTAGGATGTTGATCTTGAGATCAAACGTGATCTCGGTCGTCGATTCATCAAACTCTCCCAGCTCCTTTGACCACCATTAGAACATGAATTTTCAACCTTCCAGGTTGAATTTATCTCTACAATCATTCCCAATGATGCCATTAAACCTTTCTTCCATGGATATGAGGAAAAATCACCCCGAATTTGCTCACAAATTTTGGGATCTCTCTCTAATTTCCTTCATTTTTTCCCAAATTCGTCACAGAAAAAACTCTGTAACAATTAATTTTCCCAAGTTCTTGGTTCATACAAGCTTGGTGTTTGAAACAAAAGATATGATACCATAATGCAATTTTCCCTAGCCCAACTGAGGTCCATTACGTGCGGAAATACTTTTAAAAAAAAAAATTATCTACTAACTAAGTTCATGTAGTTTACCAGCTACGAATTACACAAAAAATTAACTATTGTATGATATCATAATTAAATGCATCTACAACATGCTAAAAACAATATGAATTGATTTTAAATAATTTGACACATCAACATATTGTTGGACAACTGAGAGGGGGGGTGAATCAGTTGTTATTGTGCTTAAATAATTATGCCCATTTTAAACTCCTTACAGAACACTCAATGACGATCACAATAATGCAAGGAGGTAAGCAATATAATATTCAACATCAATCACACACATGAAATATACATAGATAGATATTTCCTGAGGAAACCCATAAAGGGAAAAACCTCTTCTTCTTCATATGATAAGTAATCTTTATTTTTTGTACATTATCATTCTTATGAGCACCGACTCATTGTGAGGCTACCACCTCTATTTTACAATTTGCAACTTGTTGAGAGCACCAACTCTCTAGTTTCTCTAGCACCCACTAGAAGGAAGCACCAACTCCCTGGTTTCTCTAGCACCCACTAGAAGGAAGCACCAACTCCCTGAGTATTCCAACACCAACATGTATAACACAGAACAATAGTTCTCCCTTGCACCACCCTACCACCCTGGTTTTTCTGGCTGCAACCATAAGGAAGCTACAACTCCCTGTGTTCAAGCACCCACTTGAAACTATGAGGACAATTGTCCTCCCTACCACCTCCCTACCACCTTGAATATAAAAACTTTGTTCCTGGAACTTATTACAGTGATACATTATTTATAAATGGCTTACCAATCTCATCATTGTTATACTATACTGCTCTTCTCTTCCTGCATCAGTGTCTTCCTACATGGATCTCTTGCACTTTCTGTTCTTCTACCTTTTATGCTCTATGTGCCATGTCCATTATATGTGTTATGCCTCTTCTGTGCAATTTAGTGCTGCACACAGCCTTCTTCTACTTGCATGAATCACACTCAACAACAGAAAACCATATCTTCTTTGGTCTGTGCATATTTATCATGTCAAGTCCTCTGCCAGGGCATACACTCAACTCTTCATCCTCTCTGGCGATCATCCTGAGTTTGTTCTTCATCAGTGGTTGTTATCCTGAGATTCTTTGGCTTCTTTGGAAGTTACAGTCTTCGATGCATTTCCATCTGTCAATTGTCTCTTTGATGAGTCTTCATCCCACTGGTAGTTACCTCGAGATTCTTCAATTCTTGTGGCAATCACCTTGAAGCTCTTCGAATTCTCTGGCAGTTATACTCAGTGTGTTCATCATCAATGGGAGTTATGTTGATATTCCTTAGCTTCTCTAGCAGTAGAAACTCTTTGTCTTCTCTGTCAGTTACAACCAGTCAATTATGGTTTCTTTGGCTTATAATCCCCTTCCCTCACGTGATCATTGGTGGTGACCAAATGCCTATCCAAAAGGGTGCTTTCCGATTTCTGTCTAGTGAACATTGGCTCTGTTTCATGATATGACCTTGGGCTATGAGCTTCATGTGACCATGCGATTTCGGGTGTGTCCATAAGCGGTTTGAGAGAAACCTATTTTTCGCCCCACAAATCACTACGAGCCTCCATGCGACCTTTCTCCAAAACCGTAGTTTCAATTGCGGCCTGTTCATGAAAAATTAAGACCTGAGCATGTTCTGGCCCCGCAATGGAGCACAACCATCGATCTCACAATATTGACGGAGCTCCTGAATGTATGATTCAGATCTATCCTCTCAAGTCTGTGGACCATATCTCACCTTCCTACATCAACGGCTGAGATTTATTTCGTGATCTCGGCTCCGGTAGTTTCAAATCTCAAACCCTGTTGTTGCTGACTAGATATCTTCCAGAATGGAATATCTTCTGACATATTTTCTCTTCAATCGATGGCTCTGCCTTCTTTCCTTTGTCCATGCGTGATCCTTAGTCTCAATGATCAGGTGACATGTGGCCCTCCAAACCAACGGACAAGATCGATTTCTCTTTTAGGGCTTCGGGAGTTTCGATTCTCAAACTCTGCTTGCTCCCAGAGCATTTCACCCAAATTCCATGATCCAAAGATTTGTGTCCCTTTTGGATCGATGATCACAATCCCTTCGGCTATTCGAGGTTCGAAAATCTCAAATTTCCAACCTTTCAACCTTCCTTTGCTTTTCCCTAGAGTTGACAACCCACTGATGTGTGTCCCTTTCAGATCAACAATCATGATCCTCAGTGATCCGATGGTATAGATCTCACGTTCGCGAATCAAGATTTTGCGACTTCACATTTCAGAGGTTTCCTAATCAACGGTCCACAATATTATGTATTTCAACGGTCTAGATCTTTTCTTCGAGAACTCGGACTTCGTTTTTCGTCATGCGAAATCAACGGTCTAGGCTCTCCCTTTGATAGATGGTTGTAATCAAATCATGACCTTGCATGTCAGGTGTTTGAACGTGAGCCAACCCTGACTCTTCCAAATTTTGATATCCAAAATAATCTAGATCAACGGCCCACGATCCTTGGTGATCTAACAATCCAGATATTATCGGGACTTTGCGTTTCGTGAAGCTGGAGGACTACTCACCTCCATTCTTCCGACTTCCAATTTTCTGAAACCTGCTCAAGATCAAAGGCTCACAACTCCCCATGATCTAATGGTCTAGATAAACTTGCGAACTTGGACATCGTGATTTCCTACAACTCTTACCTTTGAATTTTCAGTTAGTGAAATGTTGATCTCTCACCACGTGTCCTCTGGATCTGTGATTTGCACATACTTGAAGTGCCAAATCAACTTGACACTTGTCACTGTATGATTGTGCCATGTGTCCTTGATGAATTATTCTTACTGACGTGATCTGTTGATGCGATCTTCTGACGTGGTCTGCTAACCAATAGCATTGATCCAATGGTCCTCATATGTCCTCCAAATCTGATGGTCCTTATTCATTTCAGATTTCCAGGCTTCGGGTTTTTCCAATCTCAAAATTTCTAGACTGTAACTTCCTCATATATTTATATCCAAAGTGAATCCTATTCATTGATCAGAATCTTAGATCGATGGCTCGATCTTTGTGCAATGTAGCTCTTCTGGCGTATCATGTCCTTCCACTTGGAATGATCCAATGGCTAATGGAAATTAGCATTTCAGGAATTTCAAATCTCAAGATCTCCAGAGTGTAACCTCCTTGCATATTTAGATCCAAAGTGAATGTTGTTCGTCAATCATGAACTTAGATCGACGGATCGATATTTATGTGATGCAGCTTTGTTGAATTATCTTGTCCTTCCACTTCAAACTGATATGACGGATGTTGTTTACTCTGGCTCTCCAGCTCTCTGGAATTCAGGTTTTTCAAGTCTCAAACAGAAAAAAAAAACTCGAACTGATTTTCTCCAAAGTTGAGGATCGTGTGCAACCTATCGGTATTGATGATGGATGGTCCCTGCTTACTTCAAGACTTTGGGACTTTGACATGTATTCTCTCCTACACTTGTCCAAATTCTTAACCTTCGTGCATTTATTTCTAGATCCAATGACTATTGATCCTTGGTGCTCAGATCCAACGGATCAAATCTATACTTATCCTCTGAGGTTCCTCTGGTCACTGGGCCTTGATATAACAGTCATCAAGTATTCGCGATTGGTGATCCAATGGCCACTGTCATTCTTCCTCCTGAGCTTTCTGATCTCTCTGACTTTGAAGATTTTCTAAGTGTTCAAAGGTCTCTACCTTTTCTCCTCCTGCAAGTCCTTCTCTTAGACCTCAGTTGCACTTCTGGAAAGCGCAAAGCACTATCTCTTCTGAGCTTTGATCTTTGCATATTGTTCGCTCCTCCTCCTGAGCTTACGCTTCTTTCCAAGCTTTGATCTTTGCATACTCAGGCTATTCCTCCTGAGCTTTGTTTTTCATATTGTTCACTTCTTCTCCTGAACTTATGCTTTCTCTATTTTCCATCATTGTTGCTTTTATTTCCTGTAAACATACCATCGTCCCTATTGTTCTTGCCATGAATGACAAGCACACTCTACCTGTAAACATGCCAACAATATCCCCCTTTAGCATTGATGGCAACCCTCAAAGGTTGTGCTAGTCTGTTTGGACCTCCAACTATAGCATCCGGACCACTAATTTTCTCCTTTTTGACATCAATGTCAAAGAAAACATGCTCCCCTTGAGTTGTTGTAGTACTTTTCAGAGGTATTAGATATTCAACCAATACATACTCACCCTGACAGGATGGATTCTCTTATTTGAGTCGTGTAGAGTATTTGTATCTAACTCTGAGTCTTCTCTTGCTGACTCTTGGACCTGTTCATCTTTAGCTTCAATTGTTTCCTCTGTAGCAGACTCAATATTCCTCACCTCTCTTATTGGGACTCCTTCATAAACCTTTTCTTGTCATAACTGAATGACTCCCTGTGTCACTCTTCTCTAATCTTCTATTACAACAACTTCATTTTTCTTCTATGATGCCTACAATACAAGGCTTGTATGACCATATTCATCACAAGGAAAAATAATAACCATTACAAACACTCTCATACCTCCTTTGATTCATCCATGAAGATGTCTCTCTTCTAAAATTACTTTGAGGTGTCTGAGTAGCTTATGGGTGTCCTTCTTGATTTGATCTTCTAAATATTGTAGTATTGCTTTCATTCTTTGAACATGAAGAACCTAAGTCATACCTGCTTTCCCTTTTTACAAATGAAGGGCGTGCATCATGTTTCTTAGGAGTACTTATTTCTTCCTTGTTGTATCCAAGACCGGATTTGTCATTTGGTGATCTCTGACTATCCAAGATCTCATCCATGATCATGGAACTATTCAAGAACTTGATTTGGGTGTTTGACTTCTCAACCTTATTTCTAAGATTCACAACTTTTGCTTCCAGCTTATGACATGATTCTTCTTCTACTTCTTCTTTTCTTGCATGGGACGATTCAATATCAACATCATTATCTGTCCTTATGCCTTTAGCCACCACTTGTCTTGAGTTTACATTTTTTACCTTACAATCTTCTTCAAAGGTCACATTTCCTGTTTTTCTTTTACTCATAGACAAAACCTTATCCTTGTCTCCAGTCATGTGCTTGGAACATCTATTTTCTATATTCCAGGAGTCCTTTTGTTTTTGAGTTGAAAGTACTAGACCACATTTTTCACTATCTTCCTTTTTCCATGTGTTGGCATTTCTAGCAAAGAGATTTATCCTTAGATCTGCTTTGTAATTCTTCATATGGCAGATTGTAGCCTTGTGGCTGAAGTTATGAAAATTATAGCATTCAAGCTCATTGTTCAATAGGTCAAAGTGATTGGTGCAATGTTGTCTACTCATTGATTGTTTATTATTTCTTGACCTCCTCAGTTGCATGTCTCCAAACTTAATTTGAAAATTTGAAATCTATGGTTGTTTGTTACTTGGTTGTCTCATTCTTTGTTTTGGAAGATATTTAGTCCTTGGGTGTCTTTATTGCTCATGTCTAAATCTTAGGGAACAATTTACAGCTTTGTGGCCAAAGTTAGAACGGTAGAAATAATATCCATAGAAAAAATCTTTGTACCTGGAAAATGGTTGGCTTCTTTGAGCAGGTCGATTTCTTCCATCTTGATGATTACCTTGAGCAGTGGGTGTATTATTTATTTGATCTGTAGATTTAGTTCTGGCACCTTTTCCTTTACTCCTCCTTGGCGGTTGATTATCTTCCTTTGTTTCTACAGGTTTGTTGTTGTCATTGGTTGTAGATTTGACAAACTTTATGGATTCCTTGTTGCTTGGCTGACCACTACTTGATCCCTCTTCATAACCCAGACCAATTTTCAACTTTGGATTCCTTTGCTGATTCAAAATGGTGGCTAATTCTTCTGAGGCTTTGATGCTTGACAGATTCTGGTGATACGAGGCTTGAAACTTCTCCAACTCTTTCCTAGTTTTCACTACTTCTTCTTCCAGAGATTCACATCTTCCCTTCTTTTCTGATAACTATTGTTTCAGAATGTCTTCTATTTTATTTTCCTCTACTAATTCCAGTTTTAGTAAAACAAAGTCTTCACTTGGTTCTTTACCATTATTTTCAAACTGCATCAACAATTTTTTTTGTTTTCTCTTCTTAAGTCTAAGTCTAACCATCTCTTCTAAAGCATTGATCAGCTCTCCTTCCAAGTCAACGATAGCTTCTTCATTATTAACATCACTTCCTATTATTTCATTATCATAATCCTCTTTAGCCATAAGCACAAAGTCATTAAACTTATCTTCACAGGAAAAGTCACTATCTATGTCTTCTGAAGAGTCATCATTGTTTACACATAAACTTTTCTTTTTACTAAATCTCTTGGATTTGTACTTCTCTTAACCTTCATAGTTCTTGTCCTTCTTCTTGTGTGGATACTTAGACATAAAGTGACCTATCTTTCCATAGTTAAAACACTTGAATGGAAACTTTCCTTAATACTTTCCCAGTCCTTTCTTTAGTCTTCTCACAAATTTTGCTTCAATTTCATCAAGCTCAGATTCCTCATTCTTATCTGCTTTAAAAGAAGCTTCTCTAGTGGTGGATTTATCTTTACCTATCCTCATTTCATATGCATTCAACATTCCTAGAAGTTGATCAAAAGCCAAATATTTTAGATCATTAAGTTCTTCTATAACAGAGACCTTTGGGTTGAATCTATCTGGCAGAGATCTCAAAATTTTCTTAACTAAAGAGGCTTCCTCAATTTTTTCACCAAGTGCTTTCATTGAATTTACTAGTTCCTCAACTCTTAAGAAAAATTTATTAATTGTCTCATCCTCATTCATCTTTAGTTGTTCAAACTGTAATCTGTAGGTTTGAAGCTTGGCATCCTTTACCTTCAAATTACCTTCATAATTGGTAATGAGTTTGTCCCACATTGCTTTGGCAAATTCTGAGTGCATAACTTTTACAAATTCTTCTTCTGCAAGACCACTCATAAAATCATTCATAGCCTTAGCATTGAAGCTAAATTCTAGCTTGTCATCCTTATTAACTAGTACAAATGGCTTTACATAACCAATCTCTACCACATCCCAGACGTCTGCACATAAAGCCATTATGTAGGTTCTCATCCTAACTTTCAAGAAGTCAACGTTTGTTTCATTGAATAGGGGGGCCTTATTGGTTGAGGTTACTTCATGGCTAGTCATGTTTAAGCTCTAGGATCTACCCTTAGATAAAAGGAACCCGCTCTGATACCAATTGTTGGACAACTGAGAGGGGGGGTGAATCAGTTGTTACTGTGCTTAAACAATTATTCCCATTTTAAACTCCTTACAGAACACTCAATGATGATCACAATAATGCAGGGAGGTAAGCAATAGAATATTCAACATCAATCACACACATGAAATATACAGAGACAGATATTTCCTAAGGAAACCCATAAAGGGAAAAAACTATTCTTCTTGATATGATAAGTAATCTTTATTTTCTGTACATTATCATTCTTATGAGCATCGATTCGTTGTGAGGCTACCACCTCTATTTTACAAGCTGTAATTTGTTGAGAGCACCAACTCTTTGGTTTCTCTAGCACCCACTAGAAGGAAGCACCAACTCCATGGTTTCTCTAGCACCCACTAGAAGGAAGCACCAACTCCCTGAGTATTCCAGCACCAACTAGATGGAAGCACCAACTTCTAGTTGCACAGGAACCAACCTGTATAATAGAGAATAATAGTTCTCCCTTGCACCACCCTACCACCCTAGTTTTTTTGGTTGCAACCAGGTGGAAGCTACAACTCCCTGTGTTCAAGCACCCACTTGAAACTCTGAGGACAATTGTCTTCCCTAGCAACTCCCTACCACCCTGAATATAAAAAAAAAAATCTTGAAACTTATTACAGTGATACAGTATTTATCAATGTCTTGCCAATCTCATCATTATTCTACTACACTACTCTGCTCTGCCTCCATCGGTGTCTTCCTGCATGCATCTCTTGCACTTTATGTTCTTCTGCCTTTTATGATCTATGTGTCATGTCCATTCTATGTGCTATGCCTCTTCTGTGCATTTCAGTTGTTGCACACATCCTACTTCTACTTGCATGAATCACACTCAATAGTTGCAAACCATATCTTCTTTGTTTTGTGCATATTTATCATGCCAAGTCCTCTGCCAGGGAATACACTCAACTCTTCATCCTCTTTGGTGATCATCCTAAGTTTTTTCTTCATCAGTGGTCATTATCCTGAGATTCTTCGGCTTCTTTGGCAATTACAGTATTTGAAACATTTCCATATGTCAATTGTCTCTTTAACGAGTCTTTATCCCACTGGTAGTTACCTCGAGACTCTTCAATTCCTGTGGTGATCACCCTGAAGCTCTTTGAATTCTCTGGCAGTTATACTCACTATGTTCATCATCAGTGGGCGTTATGCTGAGATTCCTTATATTTTCTGGCAGTCGAAACTCTTCATATTCTCTATCAGTTATAGCCAATCAATTATGGCTTCTTTAGCTTCTAAGCCCCTTCCCTCATGTGAACATCGGTGGTGACCAAATGCCTATCCAAAAAGGCACTTCCCAATTTCTGTCTAGCAAGCGTTGGCTCTATTTCCCAATATTACCTTGGGCTATGAGCTTCATGTGACCATGCGATTATGGGTGTGTCCATAGGTGGTTTGAGAGAAACTTGCTTTTCACCCCGCAATTCACTACGAGCCTCCATGCATCCTTTCTCAAAAACCGTGGTTTCAATTGCGGCCCGCTCATGAAAAATTAAGAACCAAGCATGTTCTAGCCCTGCAATGGAGCACGATCATCGATCTCATGATCTTGATAGTACTCTTGAACGGACGGTTCAAATATATCCTCTCAAGTATGTGGACCAGATCTCACCTTCCTACATCAACGACGGAGGTTTACTTCATGATCTGGGCTCCGGGAGTTTCAAATCTCAAACCTTGTTGTTACTGACTAGATATCTTCTGGAATGGAAGATCTGCTAACATTTTTCCTCTTCAATCGACAGCTCTGCATTCTTTCCTTTGTCCACACACAATCTTTAGTCTCAATGATCAGGTGACATGTGGCCTTCTAAACCAACAGACGACATCAATTTCACCTTTCGGGCTTCGGGAGTTTCGATTCTCAAACTCTGCTTGCTCCCGGAGCATTTCACCTAGAGTCCATGATCCAAAGACGTGTGTCCCTTTTGAATCGATGGTCACAATCCCTTCGGGTATTCGGGGTTTGAAAATCTCAACTTTCCAACCTTTCTACCTTCCTTTTATTTTCCCCGAAGCTGGAAATCCACTGACACGTGTCCCTTTCGGATCAACTGTCACGATCCTCAGTGATCTGACGGTCCATATCTCACCTTCGCAAATCTATATTCCGCAACTTCACATTTTAGAGGTTTCCTAATAAATAGTCCACGATATTCTGTATTTCAACGGTCTAGATCTCTTCTTCGAGAACTTGAACTTCATTTTTCATTGTGCAAGATCAATGGTCCACTCTCTCCCTTTGATCGAAGGTTGTGATCAAATCGTGACCTCATGTGTCAGTAGTTTGAACGTGAGCCAACCCTGACTCTTCCAAATGTTGATATCCAAAATACTCTAGATCAGCGGCCCACGATCCTCAGTGATCTAATAGTCCAGATCTTATCATAACTTCACGTTTCACGAAGTTGGAGGACTACTCACCTCCCTTCTTCTGACTTATGATTTTCTAAAACCTGCTCCAGATCAAAGCCTCACAACTCCCCATGATCTAACAGTGTAGATCAACTCGTGAACTCGGACATCACGATTTCCTACAACTCTTACCTTTGACTTTTCAGACAGTAAAATGTTAATCTCTCACCACGTGTCATCTGGATCTGTGATTTTCATGTACCTGAAGTGCCAAATCAACTTGATACTTGTCATTGTCTGATTGCACCACATGTCCTTGCTAACTTAGTCTTACTGATGTGATCTGTTGATGTGGTCTTTTGACTTGTTCTGCTGACCAACAACATTGATCCAATGGTCCTCGTATGTCCTCCAAATCTGTTGGTCCTTATTCATTTCGGATTTTCGGGCTTTGGGTTTTTCCCATCTCAAACTTTCTGAAGCGTAACCTCCTCATATATTTATATCCAAAGTGAATCTTGTTCGTTGATTAGAATCTTAGTTCAACAGATCGATCTTTCTGCGATGTAGCTCTTCTGGTGTATCTTGTCCTTCCACTTGGAATGATCCAACGATTGACGAAAATTCGCATTTCAGGAATTTCAAATCTCAAGCTCTCCAGAGTGTAACCTCCTCACATCTTAGGTCTGAAGTGAATGATGTTCATCGATCATGAACTTGGATCGATGGTTGAATCTCTCTGCGATGTGGTTTTTCTAACTTATCCTTTCCTTCCACTTCAAACTAATCTGACGGCTATCATCTACTCCGGCTCTCCGAACTTCAGGTTTTTCAAGTCTCAAACTGAAAAATCCTCAAAGTGATTTTATCCGGAGTTGAGGATCATGTGCCACTTGTCAGTCTTGATGATGGACAGTCCCTGCTTGCTTCAGGACTTTAGGACTTTGACAAGTTCGCTCTCTTATGCTCGTCCAAAGGCTTAACCTTCATGCATTTATTTCTGGATCCAATGATTGTTGATCCTCGGTGCTTAGATCCAATAGATCATATCTATACTTCTCCTTTGTGCTTCCTCTAGTCACTGGGCATTGATATAATGGTCATCGGGTATTCGGGATTAGTGATCCAACGGACACTGTCGTTCTTCCTCCTAATCTTTCTGATCTCTCTGACTTGGAATTTTTTCTAAGTGTTCAAAGTTCTCGACCTTTGCTCCTCCTACAAGTCCTTCTCTTGGACCTCTGTTGCACTTTTGGAGAGCGCAAAGCGCTATATATTTTGAGCTTTGATCTCTGCATACTGTTCTCTCCTCCTCCTAAGCTTACATTTCTTTCTGAGCTTTATTCTCTGCATACTCATGCTATTCCTCCTGATCTTTGATCTCTGCATACTCATGCTATTCCTCCTGACCTTTGATTTTCATATTGTTCACTTCTTCATCTAAACTTATTCTTTCCCTGTTTTCCATCATTGCTTCTTTCCTCATTGTTTCTTTTCTTGCCTGTAAACATACCATCATCCATGTTGTTCTTGCCATCAATGACAAGCACACTCTACATGCAAACATGCCAACAATATTTCCCTCTGGCATTGATGGAAACCCTCAAATGATGCGCTAATCTATTTGGACCTCCAACTGTAACATCCAGACCTCTCCTTTTCTCCCCCTTTGACATCAATTTCAAAGAAAACATGCTCCCCTTGAGTTGTTGCAGTACTTTTCGGAGGTATCAGATATTCAACCAATACATACTCCCCCTGACAGGATGGATTCTCTTATTTGAGTCCTACAGAGTATTTGTATCTAACTCAGAGTCTTATCCTTCTGATTCTTGGACCTGTTCATCTTCAGCTTCAGCTGTGTCCTCTGTAGCAGACTCAATATTGCTTACCTCTCTTATTGGGACTCCTTCATCAACCTTTTCTTGTCATAACTAAATGACTCCCCGTGACACTCTTCTCTGATCTTCTATTACATCAACTTCATTTTTCTTCTATGATGCCTACAATCCAAGGATTTTATGACCATATTCATCACAAGGAAAAATAATAACTGTTACAAACACTCTCATACCTCCTTTGATTCATTCATGAAGGTGTATCTCTTCTAAACTTACTTTAAGGTGTCTGAGTAGCTTATGGGTGTCCTTCTTGATCTGATCTTCTAAATATTGTAGTATTGCTTTCATTCTTTTAACATGAAGAACCCGAGTCATACCTGCTTTCCCTTTTTACAAATGAAGGACTTGCATCAGGTTTCTTAAGAGTATTGATTTCTTCTTTGTTGTATCCAAGACCAGATTTGTGATTTGGTGATCTCTGACTATCCAATATCTCATCCAAGATCATGGAACTACTCAAGAACTTGATTTGGGTGTTTGACTTCTCAACCTTCTTTCTAAGATTCACAACTTCTGCTTCCATTTTATGACATGATTCTTCTTCTACTTCTTCTTTTCTTGCATGGGAGGATTCAATATCAACATCATTATCTGTCCTTATGCCTTTATCCACCACTTGTCACATTTTTTACCTTACAATCTTCTTCAAAGGCCACTTTTCATGTTTTTCTTTTACTCATAGACAAAATCTTATCTTGTCTCCATTCATGTGCTTGGAACATCCAATGTCTATATTCCAGAATTCCTTTTGTTTTTTAGTTGAAAGTACTAGACCACATTTTTCACTATCTTCCTTTATCCTTTATCCTTGGATCTGCTTTGTAATTCTTCAGAAGGAAATTTGCAGCTTTGTGGATGAATTTATGACAGTTATAGCATTCAAGATCATTGTTCAATAAGTCAAAGTGATTGTTGCAACATTTTCTACTCATTGATTGTTTATTATTTCTTGACCTCCTCAGTTGCATGTCTCTAAACTTAATTTGACAATTTGTAATATGTGGTTGTTTGTTACTTAGTTGTCACATTCTTTGTTGTGGCATATATTGATTCATTGTGTGTCTTGATTGTTCATGTCTAAATCTTAAGGCAATTTACAGCTTTGTGGCCAAAGTTAGAACAATAGAAACAATATACATAGAAAAAATATGTGTACCTGGAAAATGGTTGTCTTCTTTGAGCAAGTTGATTTATTCCATGCTAATGATTTCCTTGAGCAGAGGTTGTATTATTTCTTTGATCTGCAGATTCAGTTCTAGCACCTTCTCCTTTACTCCGCCTTGGCGGCTGATTATCTTCCTTTGTTTCTACAGGTTTGTTGTTGTCATTGGTTGTAGATTTGACAAAATTGATGGATTCTTTGTTGCTTGGTTGACCACTACTTGATCCCTCTTCATAACCCAAACCAATTTTCAAATTTGGATTCCTTTTCCTATTCAGAATGGTGGCTAATCCTTCTAAGGCTTTGATGCTTGAAAGATTCTGGTGATACAAGGCTTGAAACTTCTCCAACTCTTTCCTAGTTTTCACTACTTCTTCTTCCAGAGCTTCACATCTTGCCTTCTTTTCTGATAAATGTTGTTTCAGAATGTCTTTGATTTTCTTTACCTCTAATATTCCACTTTTAGTAAAACAAAATCTTAACTTGGTTCCTTACCATTCTTTCCAAACTACGTCAACAACTATTTATGTTTTCTCTTCTTAAGTCTGAGTCTGTCAATCTCTTCTAAAGCATTGATCAGCTCTCCTTCCAAATCAACCACAACTTCTTCATTATTAACATCACTTCCTGTGCTTTCATTATCATAATCTTCGTTGGCCATAAGAACAAAGTCATTAATCTTATCTTCACAGGAAGAGTCACTATCTGTGTCTTCTAAAGAGTCATCATTATTTACACATAAACTTTTCTTTTTACCAAATCTCTTGGATTTTACTTCTCTTCACCTTAAGAGTTCTGGTCCTTCTTCTTGTGTAGACACTTAGATGCAAAGTGACCTATATTTCCACAGTTAAAACACTTGAAGGGAAACTTGCCTTGATACTTTCCTTATCCTTTCTTTAGTCTTCTCACAATTTTTTCTTCAATTTCATTAGGCTTAGATTCCTCATTCTTATTTTCTTTAAAAGAAGTTTCTCTAGTGGTGGATTTATCTTTACCTATCCTCATTTCATATGCAGTCAATGTTCCTATAAGTTGATCAAAAGCCAAAGATTTTAGATCATTAAGTTCTTCTATAGCAGAGACCTTTGGGTTGAATCTATCTGGCAGAGATCTCAAAATTTTCTGAACTAAAGAGGCTTCCTCAATTTTTTCACCAAGTGCTTTCATTGCATTTACTAGTTCCTCAACTCTTAAGAAAAATTTATTAACTATCTCATCCTCATTCATATTTAGTTGTTCAAACTGTAATCTGTAGGTTTGAAGCTTGGCATCCTTTACCTTCTCATTACCTTCATAACTACTAATGAGTTTGTCCCACGTTGCTTTGGCAGTTTCTAAGTGCATAACTTTTACAAATTTTGCTTCTGCAAGGTCACTTAGAATAACATTCATAGCCTTAGTGTTGAAGCTAAATTATATCTTGTCATCCTTATTAGCTAGTACAACTGGCTTTACATAACCTGTCTCTACCAGCTCCCAGACGTCTACACCTAAATCCATTATGTAGGTTCTCATCCTAACTTTCCAAAAGGCAAAGTTTGTTCCATTGAACAGCGGGGCCTTATTGGTTGAGGTTCCTTCATGGCTAGTCATGTTTAATCTCTAGGATCTACCCTTGTATAAAAGGAACCCGCTCTGATACCAATTGTTGGACAACTAAGAGGGGGGGGGTGAATCAGTTGTTATTGTGCTTAAACAATTATGCCCATTTTAAACTATTTACAGAACACTCAATGATGATCACAATAATGCAAGGAGGTAAACAATAAAATATTCAACATCAATCACACACATGAAATATACAGAGATAGATATTTCCTGAGGAAACCCATAAAGGGAAAAAACTCTTCTTGTTCATATGATAAGTAATCTGTATTTTCTGTACATTATCATTCTTATGAGCACCGACTCATTGTGAGGCTACCACCTATGTTTTACAAGCTGCAACTTGTTGAGAGCACCAACTCTCTGGTTTCTTTAGCACCCACTAGAAGGAAGCACCAACTCCCTGGTTTCTCTAGCACCCTCTAGAAGGAAGCACCAACTCCATGAGTATTCCAGCACAAACTGGATGGAAGCACCAACTTCCATTTGCACAGGCACCACCCTGTATAACAGAGAACAATAGTTCTCCCTTGCACCACCCTACCACCCTGGTTTTTATGGCTGCAACCAGATGGAAGCTACAACTCCCTGTGTTCAAGCACCCACTTGAAACTCTGAGGACAACTATCCTCCCTAGCACCTCCATACCACCCTAAATAAAAAAACTTTGTTCCTAAAACTTATTACAGTGATATAGTATTTATCAATGGCTTACCAATCTCATCATTATTTTGTTGCACTGCTCTGCTCTGCCTGCATCAGTGTCTTACTGCACGCATCTCTTGCGCTTTCTATTATTTTGTGTTTTATGCTCTATGTGCCATGTCCATTCTATGTTTTGTGCCTCTTCTGTGCATTTCAGCTGCTACACACAGCCTGCTTCTACTCGCATGAATCACACTCAACAGCAACAAACCATCTCTTCTATGTTCTGCGCATATTTATCATGCCAAGTCCTATGCCAGGGCATACACTCAACTCTTCCTCCTCTCTGGTGATCATCCTAAGACTGTTCTTCATTAGTGTCCATTATCCTGAGATTCTTTGGCTTCTTTGGCAGTTACAGTCTTCGACGCATTTCCATCTGTTAATTGTCTCTTTGACAAGTCTTCATCCCACTGGTAGTTACCTCGAGACTCTTCAATTCCTCTGGAGATCACCCTGAAGCTCTTTGAATGCTCTGGCGGTTATAATCAGTGTGTCATCATCAGTGGGCATTATGCTGAGATTACTTATCTTCTCTGGTAGTTTAAACTCTTCGTCTTCTCTGTCAGTTACAACCAGTCAATTATGGCTTCTTTGGCTTCTAAGCCCCTTCCCTCACGTGATCATCAGTGGTGACCAAACGCCTATCCAAAAAAGCGCTTCTCGATTTCTATCTAGTGAGTGTTGGCTCTGTTTCACGATATGACCTTGAGCTATGAGCTTCATGTGACCATGCAATTGTGGGCATGTCCATAGGTGGTTTGAGAGCAACCTTCTTTTCACCCCGTAATTCACTACGAGCCCCCATGCGTCCTTTCACCAAAACCGTGGTTTCAATTACGGCCCTCTCACAAAAAATTAAGACCCAAGCATGTTTTGGCCCCACAATGGAGCACGACCGTCGATCTCACGATCTTGATGTTTCTCCTGAATGAACGGTTCATATCTGTCCTCTCAAGTCTGTGGACCAGATCTCACCTTCCTACATCAACGGTTGATATTTACTTCATGATCTGGACTCCGGGAGTTTCAAATCTCAAACCCTGTTTTTGTTGACTGGATATATTCTGGATGGAAGATCTGCTGACATATGTCCTCTTCAATCGACGGCTCTGCCTTCTTTCATTTGTCCATGCACGATCCTTAGTCTCAATGATCAGGTGACATGTGGCCCTTTAAACCAATGGACAAGATCGTTTTTGCCTTTTGGGCTTTGGGAGTTTCGATTCTCAAACTCCGCTTGCTCCTGGAGCATTTCACTCGGAGTCCATGATCCAACGACGCATGTCCCTTTTGGATTGACGGTCACAATCCCTTCAGGTATTCAGGGTTCGGAAATCTCATCTTTCCAACCTTTCAACCTTCCTTTGCTTTTCCTCGAAGCTAACAATCCACTGACGCATGTCCCTTTGGGATCAATAGTCGTGATCCTCAGTGATCTGACGGTCCAGATCTCACCTTTGTGAAAGGAGATTTTGCGAATTCGCATTTCGGAGGTTTCCTAATCGATAGTCCATGATCTTCCATATTTCAACGGTCTAGATCTCTTCTTCTAGAACTCGGACTTCGTTTTTCGTCATGCCAGATCAATGGTCCATGCTCTCCCTTTGATCGATGGCTATGATCAAATTGCGACCTCATGTGTCGAGTGTTTGAACGTGAGCCAAACCTGACTCTTCCAACTCCCGATATCCGAAATACTCTAGATCAATGGCCCATGATCCTCGATGATCTAACGGTCTAGATATTATCGGGACTTCATTTTTCGTGAAGTTGGAGGACTACTCACCTCCCTTCTTCCGACTTACGATTTTTCGAGACCTGCCACAGATCAAAGGCTCACAACTCCCCGTGATCCAATGGTATAGATAAACTCATGAACTCGGACATCACGAGTTCCTACAACTCTTACATTTGACTTTTCAGTCAGCAAAATGTTGATCACTCGCCACATGTCCTCTGGATCTATGATTTGCATGTACCTGAAGTGCCAAATCAACTTGACACTTGAAATTGTCTGATTGTGCCATGTGTCCTTGCTAACATAGTCTTGCTGACATGATCTTCTGATGTGGTCTTCTGACGTGGTATGCTGACCAACAGCATTGATCCAACAGTCCTCGTATGTCCTCCAAATCTGATGGTCCTTATTCATTTTGAATTTATGGGCTTCGGGTTTTTCCAATCTCAAACTTTCTAGAGCGTAACATCCTCGTATATTTATATCCAAAGTGAATCATGTTCGTTGATAAAAATCTTAGATCGATTGCTCGATCTTTCTACTATGTAGCTCTTCTGGAGTATCTTGTCCTTCCACTTGGAATGATCCAATGGCTGACAGAAATTCGCATTTCAGGAATTTCAAATCTCAATCTCTCCAGAGTGTAACCTCTTCGCGTCTTTAGATCTAAAGTGAATGTTGTTCGTCGATCATGAAATTAGATCAACGACTCGATATTTCTACGATGCTCCTTTATTGACTTATCATGTCCTTCCACTTCAAACTGATCTGACGGTTATCGTTTACTCCGGCTCTTCGGCTCTCCAGCTCTCTGGCTCTCCAGACTTCAGGTTTTTCAAGTCTTAAACTGAAAAATCCTCGAAGTGATTTGCTCTGGAGTTGAGGATCATGTGCCACTTGTCAGTATTGACAATGGACGGTCCCTTCTTACTTCGGGACTTCAGGACTTTGACAAGTCCACTCTCCTATGCTCATCCAAAGGCTTAACGTTCATGCATTTATTGTTGGATCCAACAACTGTTGATCCTCGGTGCTCAGATCCAACGGATCAGATCTGTACTTCTCCTCTTCACTTCCTCTGGTCATTGGGCGTTGATATAACAGTCATTGGGTATTCGAGATTGGTGATCCAATGGACACTGTCGTTCTTCCTCCTGAGCTTTCTTATCTCTCTAACTTAGAATGTTTTCTAAGTGTTCAAAGGTCTCGACCTTTGCTCCTCCTGCAAGTCCTTCTCTTGGACCTCAGCTGCACTTCTATAAAGTGCAAAGCGCTATCTCTTTTGAGCTTTGATCTCTTCATAATGTTCACTCCTCCTCCTGAGCTTACGCTTCTTTCTGAGCTTTGTTCTCTGCATACTCACGCTATTCCTCCTGAGCTTTGATTTTCATATTGTTCGCTTCTTCTCCTGAACTTATGCTTTCCCTGTTTGCCATCATTGTTGCTTTCCTCATTGCTACTTTTCTTGCCTGTAAACATACTATCGTCACTATTGTTCTTTCCATCAATGGCAAGCACACTATGCCTGTAAACATGCCAACACATATAAATCGTTCTCAAACACAGAGTTAATACATAGCAATTAAACTCATAATGCAACACAGAAACAAGATAAAACACTTATCTTTTAAAAATGGTTGTGCAACCAGTTGCTTGGGATAAACATTCCACCCAACCATAGACTTGTTGTTCCAAATATCAACAACAAGTCACCCCGAGCTAGGGATAGAAATCCACAAAAGAGGGTGGTCTCTCACTATCCACTCATAGCTCAGAAAATCCCATGACCCATTGGTATTCTTCTACAACTATCCTGATTTTCCAACAGCTCTCTTCCTCTCAACGTACCTAACCCAAGGAATGTACCCCTTCATTTCTCTCAGTCCATCGAGCATCCCATTTGTTTATCAAGGTCTCTTCAGCACATGTAATCTGGAATATCTCTACTGGGAACTCAAGGGAACTCACTGCCAAGAAATTTGCCAACAAACAACAACAACCACTTTTTTTTACAGTCCAACTCCCCTTAGGAGTTCACTCTTCATGCATGAAAACTTGGTTCTTCAATATTCAGCTCCAAAATGCACCATCATGCTCCAAAATTCGCCCATCATCCTTGCTCTGGCTCTGGTGATTTTTTTTCTTGCTCTCTGCTTGTTGTTCATGCAAAAACTAAATGTCTAAAACTGTTGTAGCTCCGCATACGAATTTCCTCTCTTTTGTCTTTCTTTTCTTGATGCACACACTTCCCCAAGCTGATTTCACTCAACCCCCATGCTCCCAATAACTATGTTTTATGACTTCTCACACCCACTCTCTTACATGTATTCAATGATTGGCTTTGCTAACGCTCAACAAAAAATTAGAAGGTTCATATACGAATTAATATACATGGGAAATTACCCCTCGGACCCCTTTTAAACATTGTATTAGACCCTCCCCTCTCTTGTTTATTAATTTAGCCCCCATCTATGTCCATATCCCCCAGTACCTAGCTTCACATTTTATTATTAAAATTCATAAATACAATTCACATACACATCACTTGTCCATAGCCATACATTATATTTGCATTAAGTGTTAATTAAGTGGGGATGTTACAAGGACCGACCCCGAATGCTTGTCGATCATGATCCCAACAAAGGATCAACTTTTGTAAAAATGGAGAGATCCCCTTGAGGGATGTAGCCTCTTCATAAAACTTGATGACGCCAACATTCCTCAAAAGAGCATGTGTCTGAGGTGTAATAGGGTGAGGGATCCTCTCCCTCTTCCTCTCTCGGGCATACCACTCACGTAAAAAGTTGTACATGTCAACCCACTACTATTGTTATTGTTATTCCTCTCATCATCGTCATCTCTAATTCACATACAAATATTTTTAGGCATATATATATAGATAAAACAAAATGAAAATACAAAACACGCACATATATAACTATTTTGTATTTGGACGTATAAAGCACTGATATCTGGTGTCGTGAACTAGATATAAAAAAAATAACTATTTTGTATTTATCAAAAAATGAAAGTAATTTATGTTTGCAAAAAAATGTGTAAAAATAACCAGTGTGCCACACTACACACTGCTACTGATGCTCCATGGTTATTGGAGCACCGACACACATTTTAGCAGTGCATTGTGTTCTATAACACATTGGTAATTAGGTGTCCAACAAAATGCATCACTATGACATTTTGTTTTAGCAGTGCATTGGTTCTATGTAACACATTGGTGCTCCATAATGCTTGGAGACCCGGTATGTATTTAGTGGTGCGGTTGGAACCAGTCAGGGGGTGTTACGTACGATGCATCGATATGATAATTATTCAATATTTGGTGCGATGTCGTGTTGTGCATGGCACTGGTGTGTTTACTACATTAGGACACGCCGCTCTATTCAATTTTTTAATATGGAAACTAGGCAATGTGGTTGGTTATATGGAACGCATCGGTGCTTCATGTTCCTTCAAGCACCAACATTTATTTAGCAGTGCATTGTTTTTAGGACGCACCGGTAATGGGGCCTTTTATTAGATGCATCACTATGATAAATTGTTAAATATTTATCCTCATGTTGTGCAGTTCACATCACTAGTGCATTTCATGGACTTTGATGCACAAATACGTTTAATTTTTTATGTTGAAAATAGAGTGGTGTGGTTGTTAAAGGAAAAGCACTAGGGCTCAATTTTTCTTGCACCACCGATAGTGTTTTAGCAGTGTGTTGTATTCTATAACGTACAGGTAACAGGGTGTCCCATAATACACACAACTATGCTAAATTGTTAAATATTCAGCTCGGTGTCATGTTATGCACAACATCGGTGCATTTGGTGGACATTGGTACATCGCTAGGTTAAATTTTTTATGTTGGATAATAGGCGGTGTGATTGGTTAATGTGAACGCATCGGTGCTACCGTTTTCTTGGAGCACCAATATTTTGTTTAGTTGTGCGTTTTATTTTATAATGCACCGGTAAAAGGGTGTCTAGGAAGATGCACTATTATGCTTATTTTTCAAAATTTGGCATGGTGTTGTTATGTAAACAACATTGGTGCATTTTTTAATAGTTGTGATACCTGTAAATTTACTAGACACGTCGACTTCTAGGGCAAGCCAAAGCATTCAAGCACACATCACAGAATTGAAAAAAAAATCTAAAAACAACCAAATTTCAGGACAATTTCAAATTTTAATCCAATGAAAATGCAAACAAGAAGGTAATAAACAATTTACCTAGGCTCTTCCATCTCGAGAAGGCATGGTTCCATCGTAGAGAAGAAATGTACATTCATGTTATTTTCCAAAATTTGGAAATGTGTGGAATCTACTAATGGAGCTATCGAACTTACTGTAGAGCACTGCAAATAGGGTGGCCTTGGAAATAGAGTGAGCATATGTGCTTGTCTCAGAGTTTGGAAGCACAAAATGATGTGTAATAATGAAAATTGGTCTGGTAATTTATTTTACCCTGCCTCAATGCGTCAAACGACAATGATACACATCAATTCACCATGTGTACGTGCAATAGGGCGCATTGTTCGGTGCTTATACTTTTTATTTATAACAGATAACAGTGTGCCTTATTAGTTCAACACCGAGGTGTTAGTTTTATGTGCATATTGGGGTGTATCAAAATTGTAGGTGCACCAGTAAAAAACCTTCCCAAAAACCTTTGATCACATGCCTTCACTAACAACCTCCACTATAAATAAATAATGGATAAATTTTTCAAGGAGGTTTTATAAAAAACTATGTTGCAAGGTGTTCTCCTTCTAGTGATACAAATAGCACAAGGCAAGTTTTTGGTGTGTCTCATATTGAGCCTTGTAAGACCTTGGTGGGTAGCAAGACTACCCCCAACATTGGTGGATGTAAGTTAAGGGAGGAATTGTTGCAAATCACCAAAGACAAGGAGTTCCCAAATGTACAAAAAGATCTTGTTTAAGGTCAGGCATCCACAAAACAATATCTAGAAAAGTGTATGAAATTCTCTGTGTGTTATAAAATCTATGGTAGTGTTTGGGACCTTGAATTGTTTAACAACATATCATATGGGGGAAACATTATTGGTCTTTGGGTTGAATATGTATCCCAAAGAATCCATGTCAAGTGTAGGAAGTAGTCTTGGTTAAGAGGGAGCAATAATGTTGCCAAAATAGATGGTCACAGTAGGAGCATATTGTGCACAAATAGTGGAATTAGCCACATAGTTTATTGGCTTGGTGTGAGTGAAAATAAGAAAGAGCATGTTCGGTGTTGAATATGGTTAGGCATCACAGTATGTGAGCTAATAAATGGTGACATTGCATCCTTCATGAAGGAATTTCATGACCTGAAAGAATGAAGACACCACAATGTTAATGGTATAGATGTTATCACACCCAAGGAGAATATTATAGTCCATTGAATTGGCCATGACCAAAACATCAATCGAGATTGTCTCCCCATAGAATTGTCCATGACCACAAAATCAATTGAGATTGTATCCCCATTTAGATCAATTGAGAGATTAGGTACAACCCTATTGCATTACAGATCCTAACATCAAAGTGTTCTAACTCAGTTGCTGATGGAATGACGGTGAGAGAACTAATGTGTTGTCAATCCTAGAAGGACATAGTACACATGAAGGTCCCTTTATCCACTAAACATTAATGAACAATGAATTTCTTGATGATGAATTTTATTTGGAATGGGATGGAAGATGGAAAGCACACCATGATATGTTGGTCCCAATCAAACATGATGACCTCGGAATTTTGAGGGGCCTACTCCCATTTTCCTTACAAGAAGAAGGTATAATGAATTTCATCTCATTATAAGTGAAAGGGGTGCCTCCAAGTCTAGATTATTCCATCCTAGTAGTGAAGTAGATATGGTGGGAGGATGGGTCACCGCATGAGGGGTGACTTCAAAGGTTGAAATTGTTGGAGCCTCTCCTTTTGAAACAATAGGTTCGGGTAGAGAGAGAAGGTGTCGTGAGGTAGCACAAGAAACACCACTAAGTTTACAATGGTGATCGCACTCTAAAAGAATTTATTAGACTAGTCCTAGGATGTTAAGATACTAATAGCTAGTGTGACAAGGAAGTTTTCACATGGTACAAGGATGAGTAGTCCAAACATGAGTACCATATTTATACTTGGTTTGAGATCTTATATAATGGGTCATGTGAGTACCCCCAACATTAATATCATTCCTCTAATTCCCTTGACTCCTATATAATTTGTTCTTATGTTTATTCCCCTTGAGTGGTGGTGGAGGGCCATTTGGGATTTGGTGTGGGGCCCAATGTTGGAAAAATCTGGAAAACAATGATAGGGGTAAGTTTACATGGGGGGGAGTGAAAGGGCTTCTCAATGTCACACATGACCAAATTAATATGTTTTTTTAATTTATGGGTCCCAAAATCATGTCTACCCAGGTAAAAAAACTACTTAGGTGGTAAAGAAGTGGTTTTAAGTGTGTTTTCTAGTGTTGACAAAAGATGGTTTTGGTGACAAGTTTTCTCAATGACATAAAAGGAAAAAAAACGCACTCCTATGAAACTATCAAGATTAAAGTAATCAACAATGGATTAAAATGGAATTCCAAACATCTCAAATGAGGATGATGGAATCCACTAAGTAAGGAAAGTGAAGGTATGAATAAATAGTTAGAGAAACACACATAATTAGGTGAAATCCAAGGGGTTAACTTCTATTTATCTTAGGTACCCTCACAATCCAACGAAAGTGATCTAGTGGTGATCTTGTGATTGATCATTGGGATGGTTTTTCTCAATATAGGGACAAGGGGTTATCAACCTCACTAGTTGGATGATGCATAAATTTGAAAAAGTTAGGAGACTCATGAAAATCCAACAATTTGACCTTAGCATTGAAATCACAAATAGGGCACACTCCTTGTGTTGGTAAAGATATCTCACTATAAATAATGTTGTGGATGGCCTATGGGAAAAATAAAAATTCCCAAGAGGCAATAGATGGTTCTGTATGGCTTGTGGGAAAAATAAAAATGCCCAACAAGTAATAGGTGGTTGTGGATAGCCTATGGGAAAAGGAAAAACACCCAACAAGCAATAGAATGTTGTATTTACATGATGATATTGTTGTTGCTATCATGCAATGATCCAATAATTAATAATCATACCCAACATATCAAGAAATATCACACCCATAGTAGAGAGTATTTGAGCACACCAGAAATTAATGAAGCCACACGAAAGACAAAAAAATGAAGCCATTACACATGGATCTCAACATTTAATGGGAATTTTAATTAAGATTAGGAGATAAATACAAAGGAGTGATATGTTATCCCCAACTCCTATGGATAAATAAGGAGATAATGTCTCGATGCCCTTAGGTTGCAGGCATGGAGTACCGAGAGACAGCTTGACCAGCAGTGTCCACTTGCACAAACAGAGACCCAACTCACCACCACAACTCTAGGTTCGTCACGACGGTATCCACCACATCAGTTGTCCTATGGAAGACATTGGTTCTTGCTCCATGAGTTACAATTCAGGTATTATGGTGAGTTTCATTTCAATATTTGAGGCATTTGAGTTAGTTGCATCTATTACTGCTTTTGATTATGTGGTGTTTGCTTGGACATTATGCTTTTTTCCATGTTTCACTTTGGTGGTTAACATTGTGCCCTAGTAAGTGGGTCACCCTTAGGGATAGGGATGCTACTATGAGGTCCTATTGATGATTCATCATTCCATTCCTGACCATACTTGACACTTTCCACACTTCATCCCCTCATCTCCTTACCTTTTGGGATTTTCGAGTGTACTAACCCAAGAAGGGGTTGTCCCTCATTACATGGGAAGAAGGGGTTGAAGGCCCAAAGGCTAGCTGGAAAAATATAAAATCCAAACCATTAACCTTCTAGATGCTCACCTAGGGATCCCGAGGACAATGAAATGTCTCTCATGAAAAATTGATGGGACCTACGAAAGAATAACTAGTAACAAATACCAACGAAGGAGGGGCATGTGTGGGAATTGTTTTTATTGCTTAGGTAGAATCCCCACACATGTTTCCAACTTAGGGAAGCATGATGTGACCAGGGTAGAGTCAAGATGGGCACATTTTTTATTGATTAGGTAGAATTCCCACCTTGGCTTCAACCTGGAAACATTGTAAAATAATTAAAGGCAATAAATGGGCTTGGAAAAATGTTGCATTGAAAACGAAGGTGCAACACACCCTCTACAAAGGCACCCATAAGTGAGACATGAAAACCCCTTGTATGTCATGAACCCCATTCCCAAAAGTATTCCCCTCATCTATGACACCTCTTCCACATGAATTAGAAGGCGTCCCCCTTGGGGAAAACCCCTAAACTTGAGGTACAATTCACCCAATAGATCATTTTGTCAACCCTCCCATACCTAAACTTGGAAAATTGCATAGGGTATTTGAGCATTGGTTTATTTTGATGAGGTAGTTTGGATGTACATGCTTATATGGCTCTTTTATTGATTTGATTTACTCATCATGATTCTTTGACTTGAGATCCTTAGAGGACATATCCATTTGTTTTTGCAGGACCCAGCTGGTGGATAGTTTTGGAGGAACAAGCCTAGCTTAGGATTCCATGGGGCTTGAAGCCCACGGGCTATATTCCAAGGGCCCACATTCCAAGTCATGGATACATGCCTTTGGAGGCCTAGAGGACACCTTGGAGAATATTACCTAGCCCCTACATGCTAAATGATTTGCTTGAAAGAGGAAAAACGTCACCTTCTTGGAGCTTGACGTCACACATGGGCTAGGTTGTGGTGGTGATGTGAAACTTGGCACTTTGATTATGATTGGAACCTTTATTTAGTGGATATATGTCCTCGTGCCTTGGAAGATGGATTTTGGAAGCCCAATGTCCCTTCTCCAATCTCAATGACTTGACTTAAAGTGCCAAAAGTTGCCCAAAAGGAGGGTGACGTCATGTTTTAGGGTTTCTTTAATGTGCAAAATTATGAATTAAATAATATTATTTTGTAAAGTGGAAAGATTAGGGGTTTTGACCCCTTCTCTTGTGGTTTACCCTAAATTATGTGGAAAAACTATGTTTAGAACATTTTGTATAAATAGAGATCATTTGTATCTCATTTTGGACATAGCTCTCCCATTGTGAGAAGCCTTCCTAGCTGAAATTTATGCCCTCTTTGGGAAATATCTATCTCTTGTGCTCTTTTTATAGTTCCTTCATGCTATTGGTGGAAGAAATAGTGTGCTACCTCTCTTGGAGATAGTTTCTTGCATATGTGGTGGATTTATCTTGGTAGAAGGAGGTTTGTCTTATCATTGCTTTGACTAGGTAAGGATTTTATCTTGTTGATGCTTCATTGCATGGTTACAAGTTTGATTTTCTAGACTTCTTGGGGAGTGTAAGGATTTACAACCCCACCATATCTATCATTTTTGTCTTGAAATAATTTTATGCTTGAGGTTTTACTAGGAGAAGTAAAAGGGTTTACACCGTCCTAGTACTACCTAGTTAACATTTGCTTGCCTTGGGGAGTAAAAGGGTTTACACCCCCAACGAGCTATAACTTGTTATCTCTTAATTCATTTGACTCCATAACCCAATATCTAAAGGCACTAAATCTAATTTCATTTGAGAAATAAAATCTTGCATTGGTTAATGTGAAAACTCGGGATTTTGAGATTGTCTATATTGGAATCAATTATATGCTTTATGCGCTTGGTTGAGCCACTAGGGAATCACTTTTGGAAAAGTGTTTCTTGTTGATGTCATAACATTTTATCTACAGCAATTAGGGCTTAAGAAACCCTAATACAACTTCTTTAATAACTCACAAACCAACCGTCAAAAGTTGTTAAAAGTTTGCCCTACAATCTACTAACCCTAGCGCACTTTTTGGGTGGATTGTTGGCAAGTTTTGGTGGTTGATCTCTTTTCTGTAACAAATTTTATTCTACAGCCATAAGGCTGCAACTGTATCTCTGCAATCATATTTTATTACAACCTTGTTTCATGCTAAAGTCTTGCTCTTTCATACTTGAGTTAAACTAATCATTACTAGCTTGTCTTTTGCAATCTTAACTAGAATTTTAGCAAATTTATTTGCAACTCTTATTATCATTTTGTTGATGATATATATTGATCTGAAATCGGATCCAGAAGACTGAAAGGGTTTAAAAATGCTCAAAAATGAAAGTGCTCAAAATGCGATGAAACTAGCACCATTGCGTCCATCTCGTCTTCCTGATTCCGGTGGTATATTTACTTCGTCAAACAGGCTCCGTATGAGCAAGATATCGCGTTCTGTCCGAAAAGATAAACAGGTAAAAAAAAGGGGGATGACTATACAGTCCGTACAGTCCACGTGGCATGCTGACTGTGCAGACCGTACGATCCATATAGCTGATGTGGAAATCTTGGAAGGCGACACATGGCAGCTCCAGAAGGCAACAAGTGTCAGGCAGATTTGGACGTACGGGTGTACAGCTGGACCTATCCAGAGGTGACACGTGTCACCACTATAAGGGTGACACATGGCACGGATGACGACAGCAGCTGACGTGGCAGAGATGATAGGGCAGTGATGTGGATGTATGGCATCTGACATGTGGCAAGCACATGGACCAATCGGTAATCGACATGTGGCATATTTTGGTTGTTTGTTGAAGTGCCACGTGGCCCAGTCATGGGCTGCCACATGGCACCCGGTGATTGGTTCGTGGGTTTTGTGTAAAAGTTATGGCTTGGATGGGACTCGAATCGGCGACCTCCAATAGCGCAAAGGATTGGTAGGGTTGGGCTAACCGCCCACCCCACCGGTAGTACTTGTTAACTATATGGGGCGAATTATATTTAAATTTGAATATAGTTTCAAATGGGGGGAAAAGGGTCGGGGCTTAGCCCCAGCCCTTTGCGCAACATACAACAGCACATGACCATAGAACCGGAGCACGGTGATTCGGCGGGGGATTTTATGGATAGGACTAGCCCCAGATCCCGGGTGGTTACCACAGGACCAGGTTCTACCACCTTTTTGGGCGCGGGGAAAGCATTAACCGTCGGAACTTATACACATGCCACGACCAGGAGCCAAGGGGCCAGCGCATAAAGGTTAAGCGCTCGGCCACATGGCCGCCTCCATGTGACTCAAAGCGCAATTTTTGGGGGCTGCACCCAATAAATTTATAACAAAGTGGGTTTGTTATATAGTTTTGGGGATTTTTAAAAGATATATGCCTATTTTAATTGATTTTCTCCATTTTTGGGAGATATTGGGCATTTTTGGAGCCCAAATTTTGGGAGGAAGTTGGAGATGAACAACCAACTTCAGATCTATATAAACAAAGCATGTTTGAGGCCATGGGAGGACAGTCAGAGCAGAGTTATGCTGAAGGGAAGCCAAGCCAAAGCCATTTTTATGCATGGAAGCTTTTGAGGAGCAGACGCTGTCGAGCCATTTCTGGGAGCTCCGGACGTCCGTTTTGCGTGTTGTTTTCTTTGCAGGGATCTAGAGATCTGGGAGAACATGTCCAGATCAGTCTTGTAGCCAATTGGCATTGCTGCGATGTATTTTTGAGCTCTTGAACAGAAATAAAGAAGCCTCCCCCACAGAGACAAAGGCCCGGAGACGTAGGCAAAGTTGTGTCGAACTCCGTTATCAATCTGCGTGTTATGGTTTGTTGTCTATTATTTCATTTCAGACCTGCAAATGTATATATGGCTATCACAATTCCTCTTCTTTCCTCATTCTTTCACTAAGTTTCTCAAATGGTTAATTAACGCATGCAAAATTAAAACTCAACCATAGTCATTAAAAGATCCGACGGATCATATATTAATTTTTATTTCTGCAATTAGGGACAGCAAGCTTAATTTGCTTGTCCAACATAATATTGGGCTTGTATCTTCATTTTCCTTATGTCTCGGGTAGGTACAATCACTACTTGGAAAGTCTACTACATTGTGGCATATCTTCTACCATCTACGAGATTATTTGCAAGCCCTTCTTATCTTCCATCATTGACCTATAGGGGAACTCTTCATCATCTCTTCATTTTACGTCTCTTTCCCCCCAGGATCACTAGGATTCCCCCCTTGAGGTGATCACTTCATCTCTAAAGTGACAAGAATACATATCTAAGGTGACAGCAGGCAGGTTTTCCCTTAGTTGTCTCTATTTTGTGGTTTGGGTCGAGCTTTCCCAAACCTACAACTTGTGTGATAACATGATCTATACACAGATGTGTATTGCTACTCATGAACAAAAAATAATTATAGATGGCCATGTCTCAAAGACACCTTCACTCAACATGTACATGATCCTTAACTCCTTTGTCCAATGATCTTCAAGCAAGTTTCCCTCTTCAAGCTCTCATTTATGCTACTATCTTCCTCGAGTTATCCTTGCCTCTCCCTTGTTGATGTCCTCACTACATACTTCATTGTTTTAATGGGCTTCCTTTGGAAGTCCAACCATCACAATGGTTCATTTCCACTTCCAATTTTTCCAAAAAATATAAAATAAAAAGAAGGAGGTGTTTACAAAATTTGCAAAAGGTAAAGAAACTAGGTGCTTAATCTAAATTTTGGCAAGGATCCAATTCAGATCATGCCTCCCCATTTGTGGGATTTTGATCCCTAAAAGCTTCAAATATCCTCAATATTCTTCTCTTCAATCATCAATCAGACTCTGGAAAATCTCCAAGAAAGGGTGCATATGTTGTAGGATGGAAGATAAGAGTTGAGTAGGGGTTTCTTTTGGCATAACCATGTTGTCCATCTCATGGCTAGAGATGAAATTCACTATTGTAATAGGTCGTTGGAAAAAATTCTCCTTGGGTTGCAAGTGCAAGCAGATCCTCTTTCCCCTTAACCTTGAGCTTAACTCTCCAAGATTTCTTCTTGGTTGTTCAGTTATTGGGATGGAGTTTCGGGTGAAGCCTCCAACGTTTGTCCTCCCAATGTCTAGCCAATTTGTAGTACTGGAAATAGTTCCTGCATGGGATACTTGGCCTCCTAGAGTGCCAACAATCGATAGCCTTATGAGCCCTTTTCTTGCAACAGTAAAAAACCATGTCATACATTTTACATTTGTGATGATGCTTTCCATCTCGGTTGCTTGGTCCCCCAAGAGTTGGAGTAGATTTGGATGGAGGAATCATCTCTTTGCTACCCTCTTCCAGGCCTTTATAAGCATATTTGAGTGGCTTGTTGCACACTCCTTTTCTAGATCCCTTTTCCTCCATGGGTATAGCTTCCACAATGGCAATGAAAGGGTCTTGATTGGTATCTTAGACAGTTTCTCATAGCTCCTTCAAGGCCTCTTCCTTTACTCCCAAGTATTGGTATAGGTGAGTAGCCACTTTGGTGAACCTCTCCTCTTGCCAATTATCGAGTTGAGTGAATTTCTCCCCCAATTGCAAGAGTTTCAATATACTCATGTCTAATTTTTCCCTCATGGAGGTGAAGGAGTTCTGGTGTTTGACAAGTTCTTTCTCCATCTCGTCCACTTTCTTCCTTCAATTTTAAATTTCCTATTGAGGTCTCTCAACTCTTCTAGCTTGTCCCTCTTCAAGGATTCATCCATGGCAGTTGCTTCAAGGTCTCTAGAAAACGTGTTATAATACCATATGATCCATAAATTGTGGGCCTATGACCTATTCATTTCATTAACATGGATCCTTTGTGGACTTTACATTTTGTTCTCTTCTCATTGGCTTTGAGGCTCAACTCATTGATATGGTTCTAGGAACTCTACCTTCAAGCTTGTTCTTATTGGTTTACATTGCTTCTGATAGTTGGACCAATGCCAACATAATTCCCAAACTATGTTTATGGGAATGTTCAGGCCCAACACTCATTACCCAATGTTCTCTATGTCCAAAACCAACAATTCATTTATTAATGTTCCCAACCATATGGCTATAGGCAAAAATGGAATTATGCACTATGTTCAAAAAAAAAAATGTTGTGAATGTAAAAATGGATTTCTGGATTGTATATGCATATAGCAATGTCCCACTGCTTGGGGGGGACAAAATGGAAGTGAAAGGCACTTCCCATGACACAAGAATGATTTACCAAATGTTGTAGATAGCCTATGGGCAAGGGAAAATGCCCAACAATTAACAAATTGTTGTGGATGGCATGTGGAGAAAAGAAAAATGCCCAACAAGCAATAAATGGTTGTGGGTGGCCTATGGGAAAAAGAAAAACACCCAACAAGAAACAGATGGTTGTGGATAGGCTTTGGGAAAAGGAAAAACACTAAGCAAGCAATAGAATGTTGTGTTTACAGAATGATAGTGTTGTTGTTATAATGTAATGATCCAACAATTAATAATCATACCCAACACATCAAGAAATATCACATCCATAACACACAGTGTTCTAGCACACCAATAATTAACAAACCCACACCAAAGCCATGGAATTGAAACTATTACACAAAAATATAAATCTTTAATGGGAATTTAATTAAGCTCAGGAGATAAATATAGAGGGGTGAGCTATACGCAGATGTGTATTGTTACTCATAGATAAAAAGAAATTGTTGATGGTCATGACTCAAAGGAACCTTCACTCATTGTGGAGGCTCCTTAACTCCTTTGTCCATTGATATTCAAGCAGGTTTCCCTCTTTGATCTCTCATTTATTCTACTGTCTTCCCCAAGTTCCCCTTGCATCTCCCTTGTTGATTTCCTCACTATAGAGGTTTCCTTTGGAAGTCCAACCATCACAATGGTTTGTTTCCACTTCCAATTTTTCCAAAAAAGAAAAAATAAAATTAAAAATGACATGTTTACAAAATTTACAAAAGGTGAAGTAACTAGGTGTTTATTATAAAGTTTGGAGAGGATCTCATTTGAATCACAATGTTAACCCTTAGGAATTCATGCTAACTAATAAACCATTCAAAACATGAATTTAAATGATTTAAATAACATATTGAGGGAAAATCAAGACCTTATTAATCCAATGGAAATGCAGTAAACTAACTAATATCACCTAAGAAGTGGCTTGAAGACATGGTCTTCAATGCTTTTTCATGGGAGGGTCTTTTGTTTCCCCTAATGGGCTCTCTTTGTTGAAGCAATTGTCAGGCTTCACTTCCCTTCTACACTCAACACTTTGAAGAGGATTTGGTAGCAAAAGGACAAGGAAAAGGAAATAAATGTGAGTGGAAGCAAGGGACTTCTCTCTCTTTCACATGATCTTGGTAGCATAACCTTAGCACAACAAAATATTGTATAATGCATAGAAGATTATTCTATTTATACGCCAAGACTAGGCTTCAAGGTGAATACATGCCAATGGGAATGCATAAGATTCAAGTATGGGCACCCATTTGACTAAATTGACCAAAGGTTTTGGGTGTGTGTTTTATTCTTTGCATGACTAGAAATAGTGTCTACATTGTGTTGGGTGCGTCAAGGGGTCACGGAGGGGCAGGGTCCCCCAGGAAAAAAAATGGCATTTGTTGCATTCATTTTTAGTGGTTTTTTGGCACATGGTTTTCGACAATGGTTTTCCAATTTCGATTAAGGAATTAGGGTTGTTCACTAATCCATGTCAATGCATTAGGGGTTTGGATGCCATGGGATGCTATATATATTGTATTGTAAACAATGAAGAATATGATTAATAGAAGATTAGAGGTGTGGCTCTAAACAGATTGTTGGTTTTCCCAGTTTGGGTTTCTAGGGTAAAATCTTTGTGTAATGTGTGTGTTCCATTATATATTTTATGTTTTTATTAAAACTCTATTTGTAGTAGTTTATTGTACAAGCTTAAAATCTACATTTGGTATCATATTTGTTATTGTCTTTAAGGGGATGCATTTGTGGCTAAGGGTTTGGCTTGGGTATATGATAAGCCTTGTTACAGTGGGATATCTGCGGTATCGATCCTTCAAGTGAAAAGAAATGGTGAGCAGTTCGGAAATAGAGATTGAGAAATTTAATGGGAAAAAATTTTAGTCATGGAAGCTCAAGATGGAAGATTTGTTGGTGTACAAAGATAAGTGGATTGACATGGATCTAGGTGTTTCACCTACAGGAATGTTAGCAAAATACTAGGAAAAGTTCAGTCGAAAGGCGAAGAGAACAATCCAATTGTGTCTCTTAGATTCAATATTATTGAATGTGTCAGGGGAAGCTACAACCAAAGCTTTTTGGAATAAGTTAGGGGATTTGTATCAATGTAAGTCCCTGGTAAACAAAATGTTTCTGCGGAAGAATTTGTACAACCTGAGGATCAAAGATGGAGACTCGGTGACAGAGGATTTGAACACCTTTAATACGGTGGTAAGTCAGCTATTATATGTTGATGTTAAGATTTCTCATTAAGATAAGTGTATTTGTTTATTTTTCTCTTTACCAAACTCGTGGGATAATATTGTTGTGGCCATAGGTATTAATACAACTACTTTAAGTTTCGATAATGTGATCTCATCCTTGTTGTCAGAGGAGATGAGATGGAAAAGCATGGAAGGACAGAGCACATATGCCTTATTTGCAAGAGGATGCTCCAAGGAAAGAAATAGATCTAAGTCCTCAAGTGGGAGATATAAATCTAAGGGCTAAATCTCCCAAAAAAATTGTAAAGCTATGTCGGAGATGTGGAAAAGAAGGCACTACAAGAAGCAATGTAGATCCAAAAGTGTTGAGAGAGGGAAGGGATCTGAAGCTACTCCTTCTACATAAGAAAAAACCTCTATAGAAGAAGGCATGGATGTGTACTTGGATTCTTTAAGCACACATGTAGATCATGAGGCATGACAGGTTTATTCAGGTGCATTCTTTCGTAAGACTCCCCACAAGGAGTGGTTCTTTGAATATGAAAGGTATGATGGAAGTGATGTTTTCCTAGGTGATGACTCAACAGCCAAAATCATAGTATGAGGAAAATTCAAGTTCAAGCTCATGGATGGAAGGATTAGAACACTCCTTGGTGTTCTGCACATCCTAGGATTGGCTAGAAATTTGATTTTTGTAAGAAAAATGGACGATGCAGGGGTAAAAACAGTGTTTGAGAAAGAAACATGTGGGATGGTTCAAGGAGAAATGGTGTTTCTGAAGGGATTTCAATTTGGAACTATGTATAAGCTACAAGGAAGCACTATTAGTGACAGGTACAGAAGTTCCATTGTTCCTGATATTGGAGCTGAAGAAGAAAAAACTTCTACAATTTATGGAGAAAAGACTATGTTGTGGCATCAAAGACTGGGCAATATCGAAGAGAAGGGCATTCTAGTAATACATTGTAAAGGTATGGTTGAAAGTATGTCTAATTTCTCTATGTGTTTTTATTTATGTGAACATTGTGTATATGGGAAGCAAAATCGGGTAAGATTCCCCTTTGGTGCAAATGAGGACATAGGGAATTTTACAGTTGGTACACAGTAATGTGTTTGGACCTGTGTCGGTTCCACCACTGGGAAAATTTGTGTATTATGTCTCATTTATAGATGACTTCTTGAGGAATACATGGATATATTTCCTCATGAATAAATATGAAGTCTTTGACAGGTTTAAAGAGTTTAAGGCTCTTGTGGAGAATCAAATAGAGAAAATAATTAAGGGGTTGAGGATGGATAATGGTGGAGAGTTCCATGGAAATGAATTCAAAGAATTTTGTAAGAAGTGTGGTATATAAAGGTATAAGACTATTCCATATACACCTCAGCATAATGGAGTTGTGGAAAGGATGAACATGACGCTAATGGAAAAATCAAGGTGCATGCTCAATGGTGTTGGGTTAGGACAGGAATTCTAGGCAGAGGAAGTGGGTACTACATGTTATCTAGTCAATCGATCACCCTGATCAGCACTAGATGACAAGACTCCGCATGAGCTATGGACTGGTAAGAAATCCTCTCTCATACATCTCAGGGTATTTGGTTGTCATGCCTATGTTCACGTTCGAAAGGAAAATAGGAGCAAGGTGGATAAAAAGGTTAAAAAGTGTATCTTTATTGGGTATAAAGATGGTATAAAAAATTATAATCTTTGGAACCTGTTGAGGGGTCCAAGATCCCTTTAACTCAACAATAAGAAACAAACCCGCCTTAGAGGCCCAATTAGACTCTATAGCGTTTGATGGGTGGAATGGTTCTCCAGGTCTTTCGAACTAGCCAATTTATCGATGGGCTTTACTTAGTGATTGACAAGATATCTTTATGTGAAAGTTCATCCTTCAGATTAAACATTTCTCTTTTTGTCTTTAATTTTATTAGATGATTCTGTTAAAGTAAGGTGTGATGGTATAAACCAACTAATAGAGGGGATTCTTAACTACTAGAGAAGGTTGAGCCTGGGATAACCCTCGTGCTCTAGCGTGCAGACAATGATATTCACACCTACTACAAGTCTAGTAATAATACATTAACTTCTTGTTATTTCACACTGACTGAGATACAATTATTGAAAGAAAATATGCACGCAATAAGATGCGTGCAAGAAAAATTGTTTCCTTAGCTCTACCATCAATCACATATTAACACAACGATTCACTTTTCATCATTTAGAACAAAAGATTGTTGAGTATTAAAAAAGATATCTTATCAATAGATTCAGAAACTATTACTCGTTACAGCATCAACTACTGAATTCAAAGATGGAAGTAGTTCCTCCTCAATCCAATCACATAATGCCTTTGATTAAAATAAAATTTGTCTCTGGTTCTAAACAGAACTTCTTAATTAAATTTGCTCATAAATAATACTTTACAATTCTCAAAAAAAAAGTTCCTTACCCAAAACCATCAATCCTTTCCCAAAAGGTATATCTCCTTATTTATAAATAATTACTAACTTAAAATAGCTACTAAAAGTTTGTGTTAAGTAAAACAAAAGAAGGACACGTGGCACTTGATCTCTTTTTTCTCTTGATATTTTCTACTGGTTCTACTAGAGTGGATGACTATTCTTGTACTATGACCACTTGATGAAGAAATCCTCGCATGTATTAGCATATGGGAATTTGGGTTGGTCCATCGAGGCTGAGAGGGTTTCCTTTATTTCTATTGCTCTTTATGTATATCTGATCATCTTGGTACTTAAACGCTGCAGAACTGCATGGGCCTTTATCGGATGTTCCATAAACTTTGGTACCTAACCCGGTGTCATGCTTGCCACCTGTGCGATCTCTACTTCCCACACTGAGTCTTGTTTTGCATGTCGCTTGAATATGTCATGCAAGTCAACAAAGTCTTCAGGTGAGCCAAACTCTGGGATGCTTTGGTTCTTTCTCCTCTGTGATTGGTACTGGAGTTATAAGTGAGACCTATGAGCTCTCTTCATCATCATATATAGTAATTAGATCAACGAGGGTATTAGGCACACTCATTTCACCTGGTGTTCTTGGAATCTCATGCTGGTTTGGAATAGTTACTGGTGATATGGTCTGTGGTGAAGGAACTCTAGGGTTTTCTGGATCGGCAGTTTCCTCCAGTGGGGTTGATTTTGAGAAATTTAGATCCTCTCTAATGTTGATTGCATCAGTTGGGGTGATCCTCATGGGTTCTAATAGCTGAGGATCATTTTCTAGTCATTGGATGACTCTTTGGGATTCTTCTAACAACAAAATCCCCCTCCTTTGTGCCTTTGTGTCTTTTGTTGCTATGTTTTCTTCACTATTAACCCTGAGGGCTTATTGAGTCGTATGTTCTATCATTTCTACTTTCTCATCCATACTCATAGCTTTGACCCTAGTCATATTTGGGGTTAGATTTTATTTGTAGTACCTCCTCCCAGTCCTGAGCACATTCGGTAAAGATCTCGTCTTCAAACTTATCATGTGTGTATGGCCAGCAAGAAGAGACTTGTGACGTATTTTGAAGAACTAGGCCTTTAGGGTCATGTTTGTGAAATCGTCATGTTGGGAATCTGTATTCCATTTGGATCAAACCCTCTTGTTTAGCTTGTGCAATATCATTTACTATGCAAAACCCTACATAGAAACCATAGGGTATGAACGCTCGTTTCTTGTATTTAACCAAAGTGGCATTATAACCCTGCAAGATGGTCTTGTAACAGATTTCTCCTATGATGAGCCGGTTTGGGACATGAGATGGGAGTAAATTTGGTGCATCGGTGGCCCCGAACACCCTAATATAAGTCGTGGTTTCCTCTAGGTACTAGTGGACTACTTTTGAAATCATTTTCTTGGCCACTACAGACAGTCTTGGGAATTCTTTGTTGAAAATAATAAAATAGACCTGAGCTATGAATTCAACGCAGATGAGAGCATAAGATTTTGTGTACCTATTTTCCCATAGGATGTTAAAGTAGACATGTACATGTATCTCGATGACATGCCAGCTCAGATTCATGTCGATGAAGACATTCCTTGTGCAGATTACATCTAGCAGATATGAAGCCATGTGAAAAGCAGACGCTTCTCCATCCTTTGGTGTATGAGCCTGCAATATGTCAATGCTTAATTGTTAGAAATTATTTCTCCCCAATTGAAGCTACTCTTGGAGATGGCCACAGTGTATGCCAGGAGAATCCATGCCTCTGATAACTTAGTGCAATCTATCTCCCCGTATAATCGGCAGATTAGAGCCATTAAATAGATGTATGGCTCCCTTAGATTTGTTGTCTCATACTAGTTGTTTCTTTGATTTGTGAATTTTTTGTCTTCCTTCCACTAGGAGGCCATTAATTGTCTGGTGTCATGGAACTCATATAACTTCACTACGAAACTTGTGTTTAACCACTCCTCTAGGTCCCTGATCTTGTAATATTTCTAGACCTCTGTCGGGAGAAAAACACTGACACATTCGCCATTCTCATCATTGACTAGGCACTTCATCACGTATGTTTGATCGATTATCCACGCCAGAGTCTCAATACAGAGTAAGACCAGGGTTCATTGAGATACCATATGTAGGCATGACCACCAGATGTTTGAAAAATATTGGTCCTCCAGCGCCCTTACATCTGGGTCGTTGTAGGGAATAAATTATGGGTAATCTTCCTGGTTAATTCTATTGAACAAATATCCCCATTGTGGGAGCATTCTCCTTGACCCAGTGCTTGCTTCTGTATCGCCAAAAGCACGGGGCTGAGAAAATTCCTTCTTATTTGATGCTTTGATGATCGATTCCGCTCTAGTAGCAAATTCCAACTTCCTCGCAGTGTCGGGAGAAGATCCTTCACTGACCTCTACTTCCTTCAATTTTGGTGCCCTTGGTGAGCGTCTAGTCGTTGGCTTCCTTGGAGGCATTTTTCTGCAAAGAGAGAAAAGTTAGACATCGTGTTGAAGAGAGAATATTGATATATAAATAAAATTTGACCATCGAAATGATAAAATCAACACATACCTCTTCTTCGCACTAGCTTAACTTGGTTTTGAAATTATGAGAATCAAGTGCAACTCTTGAGATGCTCTTTTCTCTTCTTAGATTGCTCTGGAAATGAGAAACTTGTGTGAAGAATGTTGGGGTTCAAAAATGTCTTAGTGATTTAAACGTAGAGAATACTTACCTTGTCACATAAGTTCTTCAATTCGGGGTGTAAGTGCGGTTTTACAAAATATGTCACTAAGATTCATATTATGCTCAAGATTAAATGCAGTTGTAGGTTGGCGGCACAGGAGCAAGCTATATTTTGGTTCATCGACCATTTCAAATTCTATTTATTCGGTCGGCGCATGGGGTAGCAACGTATGTGGAGCGAAACATTAATTGACCTATTAAATGATAGAATCTAATCTTATTTTGTGTTGAAAATGTCCCATCATTTTTCTAATTTAAACGGGTGGATCGGGGGTCGACGTTTTTTCCTAGACAATGTTCGTTGATATCTCTTAGAAAAAATTTTGATGTTGATCCATCTTGCTGTACAATGTTGATGTGGAAATGTTGACTTGTAAGTGCGATTAGGTCATAGGCAAACTTGAAGTAACTCGGGATGAAACTAGGTCGTTGTTGGCAAAGGGGCAGAACCAGGTTTCAACGCTCAAGAGTGCACCAACAAAACCCTAACTATCGGCCCTTTTGAAAACACCTGCAAAGTAGATGAAGTCTTACTCGAGGTAGAGGCAGGGGTGGTTGTAGGACTCCAGTGTCTGCAACCTTATCTAGGACACCGATCTGTGATTACAACACCTTAATAGAGCACTTAGCAGTTATAGTTCATAGTATTCATTTCGCAGAGAAACTCTAAGGTGCAGTGACGACTTGTTCCAGTTCTTCTCCTTGGCCTTCAATCTTTGCGAATAATGCTTACACGTGCGATAATTCTTACACGTGTGATACGTCGTCACAGGTTTCTCTATAAGCAGGTTGTGATAATGCTTACATGTGGGAAAAGTCATCGCAGGTTTCTCTATAAGCAGGGTGCGATAATGCTTACACGTGGGAAAAACGAGCATTTTCTCGAATGTTCTAGAAGGATAATTTTCCATGGTGAGGTGGCATATGAATGGTTTGGATCTTACTTGCTTTCATGATTTAGTGGGATCATCCTAACCTCCTCACCTTATCCTCTTTAGTTTATAAAAGGAGAGGAGCTCTTCTGGAGAAGGGCTAAGTTGGATTTGGCTTGGAATTATTAGCTTGGGTGGAGTGTCTTTGAGTTTTGCCTTTGTCAAGATAGATTGTGAATATTATCATATCTGTGCTCTCAGAATTCTTGGAATGGAAGTGTGTGGGGAACGAAGGACAGTTGGAAGGGATCTTACGACAACAAGGCCACGGTTGTAATCTCTCTTTCACATTTAATATGATACAGTAATATGATTCTTTCCTATAAAGCTTGTTGTGTTTTATTGTATGATTCCTTGATCACATGCATAGGTTTATATTGAGTTTATTCCATTACTATCACTTTGGTTGGTTGTGTTCTTTTGCAGTTTCATCATTGTATGAGCGTTGGAAAGGAGCTAGGATGGAAATGGTGAGAGGAAGTGGCATTTAAATGGTATGTCACCCATCCCTCTTTAGTTAGTAAATTCAATATTTAAAACTTAAGGAAAGCGTCATGTTCTGGTGTGTTTTGTTCTAGATCTAGGTGGATCTAGGGAGATCAGTTAATGTCCACACCTACCGATTTATCCTATAACATTTATTTCCATTACGATGTGGTCCCAATGGTCTAATGGCGAGCTTTCTAGCCATAATTATTGTTTTAACCATTTGGGGTGTCAGGCTAACGGTTATAATGTTTTCAACGGCTATATTGCTTCATCGTGGTGAAGTACCAGATTGCGTTGTTCTGATATCTCAGCGAAGTTCCAGTTTTACAAACCTTCCTTCTACAAAGTCCCTTCTGGAACATTCTATAACTTTGTTCTCTTCTTACTGAGCTTTCTATCCTTCTTCCCTGTGATCTTCATCTCGATATTTCTCTTTACATTCTGATTCTTATCTCCTTTTAACATAGTAACTTCACATTGTTGATGGTCTTTCGTAGGGTTAAAGGCCAATACTTCTTCTATGTCTGGGGTAGGTGCTCTACTCTTCGGTGAGTCTTCTTGTGCTCTTTCAGCTTCGACATCCAAGTTTTTAGTTTTAAATAGCTTCGATTTATTCTCATGTTCTTCAATCAAGTGCGTTATCCTCCTAGTCATGAAATATTTTAATCTTGTTCTAAGACTTCCTCTTATTTTCTTCTGGCATGATCTTTCTCAATCCAGGTCTTTCCTAGTAACATAGCAAATAGGGCGTTGTTGTCAATAAATTTAACAACCTCAAAATCTTCCTCTGTCGTAGTTCCATGAGCACTCATAGATATCTGGGTGAGTCTTCCACATAGGGTTATCATATTTCCTCTAAATAATCCTATTCCTCCTGATGAAGGAATCATAGCAGGATTTCCCAAAATTTCCCAAGTTCTTTCTGTCATGATATTCGCCTGTGTTTCCTCATCCAAAACACAGTCAATGTAGAAGTCTCCTATTCTTGTTTCTATGCATTCTTTTTCTTTTAAGATCTCTAATAAGTTGACATTTTTGTGATCATTCAGGGTTTCTTTCATTTGTAGCAATACATTCTCTGATTCTTTTTGGGGTTCTGCCATGGTCTTAGTCTCTTGATCTTCCTCGGGTTTTTCTTGTCTCATATTCATTCTTTCAACCTTGGCAATCATTCTAGGGAAATACAAAACTTCATGATCCATATCTTTACAACAAAGACAACTAGGTCTTTTACCAGGTCACTCCTTAGCAAGATGTCTCGGTCTTCTGAAATAATAACAAAGGGTTAATCTTCTTTTTATTTTAAATGATCCCGAGCCTTTCCTGTACTACGCACTAGGATCATAGTAGCTAACCTGAAAAAAATTCTTTCTAGGGTCCTGCATCCATTTGTTAGTCCAGACATTCTTTCTATGCATAGGAATAGCATATCTTTCAACATTTCTATCAGATCTACTCATATAAAACCTTCTTTCATCTAGTTGTGCCCTATATTTCAAGTTAGGACAAAATTTATCAAACATACCTAGATCCATACTTTTGAAACAAAAATTTCCACTTATCTTACCTTTTTCAATCAAAACTTTTCATTGTTCTTACCTTTGTCAGGGCACAAATATTTAAGATCTTACCTCTTTTCTTCATATTATACTTTTATTCTTAGCACAGAGCTTCACAAGTCAAGTAGACTACTATGCACTAAAGCAACAGATCTACGCACATAGCTTTCTTTTCTTCAGTTCCCAACAATCACAGTTTCAGGTCTTGACAACGGAACCATTTGTTGGCACAGGGGTAGACCCAGGGTTCAACACTCAAGAGCGCACAAACAAAACCCTAACTACCATCCCTTTCGGCAACACCTACAAAAGAGATGAAGTCTCAGTCGAGGTAGAGGCAGGGGTGGTTGCAGGACTCCAATGTCTAAAACCTTAGCTGGGACACTGATCTATGATTACAACACCTTAACAGAGCACTTAGCAGTTATAGTTCATAGTATTCACTTTACAGAGAAACCCTAATTATAGAGCAGTGCAGTATTCAACCAGATCCAACATATAGACGCACTTAGCATAAGGGAATAGATAAGATCTAGCATTTATTCACTTTCCTAAGCACTAAGCTACTATATCAAATGCATATAAACATACATAAAGATAACAGCACTAAGCATAAATCACATCAAAGGCACAAAGCAATAATCAAGATGCACAAAGTAGCCATAACACAGGATATACATGGTTCACCCCTAGCCAAGGGCTACATCCACCAACTCTTCTTCTCTATTATTATCTTCTGTCAATCTTCTACATGCACAGAGCCACAAGATCCTACTCTGTATAGGACAGGAGATCTGTGCTCACTCTGCCAGATCCTCCTTCCCCGAGCTAGGTCACAGCACAAAGCCTTTACACAGTCTCTTACATGTATCTTGGCCACATGCCAGCTCAGATTCATGTCGGTGAAGACATTCCTTGTGCAAATTACGTCTAGCAGATATGAAGCCATGTGAAAAGCAGACGCTTCTCCATCTTTTGGTGTTTGAGCCTGCAATATGTCGGTGCTCAATTGTTTAGAAATTATTGCTCCCCAGTTGAAGCTACTCCTAGAGATGGCCATAGTGTATGCTAGGAGAATCCATGCCTCCGATAACTTAGCGCAATCTATCTCCTCGTATAATCGGCAGATTAGAGCCATTAAATAGATGTATGGCTCCCTTAGATTTGTTGTCTCGTACTAGTTGTTGCTCTAATTTGTGAATTCTTTGTCTTCTTTCCACTAGGAGGCCATTAATCATCTGTTGTCATGGAACTCATAGAAATTCACTATGAAATTTGTGTTTAACCGCTCCTCTGGGTCCCTGATCTTGTAATATTTCTAGACCTCTATCGAGAGAAAAACATTGACACATTCGCCATTCTCATCATTGACTAGGCACTTCATCATGTATGTTTGATCGATTATCCACGCCAGAGTCTCAATACAGAGTAAGACCAGGGTTCGGTAGCCTACCATATGCAGGCATGACCAACAGATGTTTGAAAAACACTGATCCTCCAGCGCCCTTACATCTGGGTCGTTGTGGGGAATAAATTATGGGTAATCTTCCCAGTTAATTCTGTTGAAAAAATATCCCCATTGTGGGAGCATTCTCCTTGACCCAGTGCTTGCTTTTGTATCGCCAAAAGCAGGGAGTAGAGAAAATTCCTTCTTATTTGATGCTTTGATGATCGGTTCCACTTGAGTAGCAAATTCCAACTTCCTCGCAGTGTCGAGAGAAGATCCTTCACTGACCTCTACTTCCTTCAATTTTGGTGCCCTTGGCGAGCGTCTGGTCATTGGCTTCCTTGGAGGCATTTTTATACAAAGGGAGCAGAGTTAGACACCGTGTTGAAGAGAGAATATTGATATATAAATAAAATTCGACCGTCGAAATGATAAAATCAACACATACCCCTTTTTCGCATTAGCTTAACTTGGTTTTGAAATTATGAGAATCAAGTGCAACTCTTGAGATGCTCTTTTCTCTTCTTCGACTGCTCTAGAAATGAGAAACTTGTGTGAAGAATGTTGGGGTTCAAAAATGTCTTAGTGATTTAAACGTAGAGAATACTTACCTTGTCACATTAGTTCTTCAATTTGGGGTGTAAGTACGGTTTTACAAAATATGTCACTAAGATTCATATTATGCTCAAGATTAAATGAAGTTGTAGGTTGGCGGCATAGGAGCAAGCTATATTTTGGTTCATCGGCCATTTCAAAGTCTCTTTATTTGGTCGGCGCATGGGGTAGCAACGTATGCGGAGTGAAACATTAATTGATCTATTAAATGACAGAATCTAATCTTATTTTGTGTTGAAAATGTCCCATCATTTTGCTAATTTAAATGGGTGGATCGGGGGTCAATGTTTTTTTCTAGACAATGTTCGTTGATATCTCTTAGCAAAAGTTTTGATGTTGATCCATCTTGTCGTACGACATTGATGTGGAAATTTTGACTTGGAAGTGCGATTAGGTCACAGGGAAACCTGAAGTAACTCGGGATGAAACTAGGTCATTGTTGGCAAAGGGGCAGACCCAGGTCTCAATGCTCAAGAGTGCACCAACAAAACCCTAACTATTGGCCCTTTCGAAAACACCTGTGAAGTAGATGAAGTCTCACCCGAGGTAGAGGCAGGGGTGGTTACATGACTCCAGTGTCTGCAACCTTAGCTAGAACATCGATCTGTGATTACAACACCTTAACAATTTTCTCTATAAGCAGGTTGCGATAATGCTTACACGTGTGATAAGTCATCACAGGTTTCTCTATAAGCAGGGTGTGATAATGCTTACATGTGGGAAAAATGAGTGTTTTCTCGAATCTTATAGAAGGATAAACTTCCATGGTGAGGTGGCATCTGAATGGTTTGGATCTTACTCGCTTTCATGATTTAGTTGGATCATCCTAACCTCCTCACCTTATCCTCTTCAGCTTATAAAAGGAGAGGAGCTCTCGTGGAGAAGGGCTAATTTGGATTTGGCTTGGAATTATTAGCTTGGGTGGAGTGTCTTTGAGTTTTGACTTAGTCAAGATAGATTGTGAATATTATTAGATCTGTTCTCTCAGAATTCTTGGAATGGAAGTGTGTGGGGAATGAAGGATAGTTGGAAGGGATCTTACGACATCAAGGCCACGGTTGTAATCTCTCTTTCACATTTAATATGATAGAGTAATATGATTCTTTCCTATAAAGCTTGTTGTGTTTTATTGTATGATTCCTTGATCACATGCATTGGTTTATATTGAGTTTATTCCATTACTATCACTTTGGTTGGTTGTGTTCTTTTGCAGGTTCATCATTGTATGAGCGTTGGAAAGGAGCTAGGATGGAAATGGTGAGAGGAAGTGGAATTTAAATGGTATGTCACCCATCCCTCTTTAGTTAGTAAATTCAATATTTAAAACTTAAGGAAAGCGTCATGTTCTGG
>JZKD02S0311830.1:193547-211854 GCA_000966675.3 Picea glauca | reverse complement strand
GAACACAACTTAATTACAAGAGGATACCAAGCAAAAGAAAAGACAAAAATAAAAAGAAATTTGCAATCAGCCTGCCCTAAACCTACACATTTATCCCAATCAGAGTATATTCTAAAGAAACATGAAAAAGACATTTTTTTAATAGAAGTATTGTTTTATGGCTTGGCCATTCACTGGGAGGGTGTCGGGTTCCCCCCTCATATTTTGCAACCAATACGTGCCTGCCCCAATTTTTTCAAATACCTGGAAAGGTTTGAGCCATATATTTTGAAACTTCGAATGTTTTCCCTTAGGTTCGTTTTCTCTATCCCATTTCAGGACTAAGTCTCCTACTTCAAAACTCTTCTCCTTGGTCATATGCTTGTCAAACCATCTTTTAACTATGTGTTGATGAGTGGTGAACTTAAATTTTGATTTCTCCCTTTCCTCTTCAAGCATGAGGAGTGTATCAATTATTTGTTGAATAACTGATGAGGGTTGTCCTCTTGAAGAATGAGCAAGATGAAGTGATGGAAGATACAACCCATTTGGGAGAATGGCTTCTTGTCTATATACCAGAAAGTATGGGGAGTTCCCTATAGCTTTCGTGGGTGTTACTCTATCTGCCCATAAGACATTATGAAGCAAGCTATGTCAATTCCTCTGCTTGTCTGCAACTGTTTTCTTCAAGATCCTCACTAGGTTTTTATTGGTTGATTCTTCCACTCCATTTCCTTGTTGGTAGTAGTTTGCAGAGTCTCTAATTATGATTCCTTTGTCTAGAGTGAACTTTGTTAATAGATTAGAAGAAAAGTAAGCGGCATTGTCAAAAACAAGAATGGAAGGCATTCCAAACCTTGTGATCAATTGTTGTTATATGAATTGGATTACAACCCTTTCATTCACGTGAGTGAGAGGGATGGTCTATGCCCATTTTGTGAAATAATATGTAGCAGTTAGTATGTATTTATGTTTTTTTGAAGAATTCATAGTAATCGCCCCTATGACGTATATCCCTCATTGCTTGAATGGTGTGGATATGGTCATTGGTTGGAGTGGGACAGCTGCCCTCTTTTCTCTACCAACGCTCTTTTGACAAGATTTACAGTTTCTAGCGTATGTATGAGCATCCCTAAATAGAGTAGGCATGTAATAATCGGCTCTTAATATTTTGTGAGTTGTGGTATCTCCTATAAAGTTTCCACCTACAGTACCATCATGGATCTCACTTATAACATTTTCTACATCTTCACGTTTGAGACATATCAAGAGTACTCCATCATAATTTACATGAAAAAGTGTTGAATTTATGAGGCTATATTATGCAAATTTTATCCTGAGAGCTCTCATTTCCTTAGGGCTTAGGTTTTCTAGGAAAGTCCCATGATGTAGGAGATAAATCAATTTTCCATACCAATATTCTTGCATTGGGGGAATGTATAAAGCTTCACTGCACCATAATGCTAATTCATTCTCCCACCCGGGGTCTTCATTTATTAGATCTTGGGATTTTGCGACCAGTTTACACAATCCTTGTCCCTTAATTAATTTGGCAGGTTTTATATATAGATCAAATTCTTGGACAATTTCCATCCAATTTCCCCTTCTCTCTCCCATCTCTTGTTGAGTGAACATGGATCACACTGCGAGATGAGGCATGATGACTTTGGTGTTATTTTTTAGGATGTAAGATCTGAAATGTTTTACTTCTTTGTATATTGCATAAGCATGTTTGTCTATAGCAGGGTAGTTCAATTAGGCTCCTTGGAGATTAGTGCTCATAAATGATATTGGTGCCTCATTGTTGTCATCATCCTTTGAGGTCAATACTGCATCTAAGGATTGGTCGGAGGCGAAAGTATAGAGGAAAAAATATTTACTAAAGTCGGGACTTTGTAGCACCAGAGATTGAGAGATCAAAATATTGATATTGTTGAAGGCACCTTTCCGCTCGTCATCCCACTTAAACTCTGCATCCTTGTGAATCATGTTTTGTAAGGGTTTGACAGTTTCAACGAAATTGGGTGTGAACTTCCTCACAAAATTAATTTTCCCAGAGAAGGATTTCATAGCCTTTTTGTTATCGGGCAAGGGAAGTTGAGCTATTGCCTTTATTCATTCGGGAACCATATGAATTCTTGCTTGAGATATAATATGACCTAGTAGTTTCCCTTCCTCGACACCAAATATAGTTTTCTTAGGGTTTAAAGATATTCCATATTTCCTACACATTTCAAAATTTTGGGTTAGATGTTGGATGTGGTCTTATCTGCTCTTTGAATACACAGTCACATCGTCCAAATATACTACTACACATTTGTTAATCAATCCTTGAAAAGTTGCATCCATGGACCTTTGGAAGGTTTCCCCTGCATTAATCAACCCAAATGGCATGCGTTTGTAAGAAAAAGTTCCCCACTTGGTTCGGAAGGTAGCCTTCAATCGGTCTTCCTCTAAAACTAAGACCTGGTTATAACCAGAGAATCCATATAGAAGGGAAAATATTTCAGAGCCAGACACAGTTTGCAAGAGTTGTTCCATGGATGGGAATGGGTAGTTATCCTTTTCTTATGCTCTGTTAAGGTTTCTTAAATCTACACACAGGCAAATCTCCCCAGAATTTTTCCTGACCTAAACCAAATTGGCTACCCAGAAAGAGTGTCTAACCTAAAATATAATCTTAGCATATAATAATTTCTTTAGTTCTTGATACATCAGGGGTTCCAGAAATGGATGGTACTTCTTGAGATTTTGTTGGAAGGGTTTTACTCTGGATTTTAACGCGATAGTGTGTTGGATAATGTGAGTGTCATAAGTTTTCAATTCTTGGTAGGACCATGCAAAGACATCTTGATATTCTCTAAAAATTTTGAGATAAGCTTTCTTGTCTTCTTTAGACACTGTTTTACCTAGATTGTCATTCTAAGGGTTTTCCGAGGTTCCTAGGTTTATAGTCTCATATAAAGGACATGAAATCCCCGTTTTTGTATTCTTTGACCCTTTAAATCTTTCCCTCAAGTCAAAAAGGTTCTCCAAATTGGCTACCCCTTTCGATATCGTGTGGAATCTTGGTTTATTATTAGAGTGATTCGTTCCCTTCTTCTATTCGTGGAAATCGGTTTCTGCCAGTTGCTCTTGGAATGCTTCATAATCAATAGCCAAATCCTTAAAATTCTCTTTATTAGTTAGAAAATATACAACATGTTCATCACCTTCAAAAACCTTCCAATTAGAAATATTGTTGGGTGTTGATGGTTTGTAGAGTAGTTCCACAGTGAACTTGGAGGTTTCATAGTCTTCTAAAGGGGATAACCTTGAGGCTGCAGTGGCTAGGGAATCAACAAGGGTATTCTTTGTCATGGGAACAACAATAATATTGAAGGCCTCAAAATGTTCCCTCGGGTCGAAAAGGTTCTCCAAATTGGCTACCCCTTTTGGTATTGTGGGGAATCTTGGTTTATTATTAGAGTGATTTGTTCCCTTATTCTATTCGTGGAAATAGGTTTCTCCCATTTTCTCTTGGAATGCCTCATCATCAATAGCCAAATCCTTAAAATTCTCTTTGACCCTTTAAATATTTCCCTCGGATCGAAAGGGTTCTCCAAATTGGCTACTCCTTTCGGTATCGTGTGGAATCTTGGTTTATTATTAGAGTGATTCGTTCCCTTCTTCTATTCATGGAAATCGGTTTCTTCTAGTTTCTCTTGGAATGCCTCATCATCAATAGCCAAATCCTTAAATTCTCTTTGACCCTTTAAATCTTTCCCTTGGGTCGAAAAGGTTCTCCAAATTGGCTACTCCTTTTGGTATCGTGTGGAATCTTGATTTATTATTAGAGTGATTCGTTCCCTTCTTATATTCGTGGAAATCAATTTCTGGCAGTTTCTCTTGGAATGCCTCATCATCAATAGCCAAATCCTTAAAATTCTCTTTGACACTGTAAACCTTTCCCTCAAGTCGAAAAGGTTCTCCAAATTGGCTACCCCTTTCGGTATCGTGTGGAATCTTGGTTTATTATTAGAGTGATTCATTCCCTTCTTCTATTCATGGAAATCGGTTTCTGCCAATTTCTCTTGGAATGCCTCATCATCAATAGCCAAATTCCTAAAATTTTCTTGATTAGTTAGAAAATCTACAATATGTTCATCACCTTCAAAAACCTTCCAATTAGAAATATTGTTGGGTATTGATGGTTTTTAGAGTAGTTCCACAGTGAACCTAGAGGCTTCATAGTCTTCTAAAGGGGATAACCCTGGGGCTGTAGTTGCTAGGGAATCAACAAGAGTATTCTTTGTCTTGGGAACAACATTAATATTGAAGGCCTCAAAATGTTCCATTAGTCTATGCACCTTTTGTTGGTAATTTCTTAAGTGAGGTGAATTGCAATGGATAGTATTCTTCACTTTCCTAACGATAATTTCAGAGTCCCAAAAAACTTTTAGTTCTTTAATGCTTAATTCTATGGCTTTCTTCAGTCCCTAAACTAGAGCTTCATACTCAACAGTGTTATTGGTGCATTCAAATTCTAGTCTGCAGGATAGGAAATTATGCTTCCCATTCGGGTCAATGAGAATACATCATGATCTCGACCCTTCTTGTGATTTAGACCCATCAAAGTATAGTGTCCAAACTTGTGAGCAAAATTTAGCAACTTCTTCAAGTTTAGTTATTTTCTCATCTCTATATAACTTGTTTGTTGTTTCCGACAGAGGTTTCTGACAGAAGATGATTTCTTATGCTGTTGCTAGTAGATTCACTTGAAAATTCATTTTGGAGTTTTGAGTGAGAGGTACATCAGACGAGAGAGGGGGGAAATTGCCGAAATCATAATCGCAGGAGAAGTTTCCTAGCACGGGGAAATTTGTCGACAAGGTTTCGTTGAAGGATTCTAAATTGGTGACAGTATGTTTGAGATATATTTCCCTATCGATCCTAATCATGTTGGTATGTCCCTTTAATGGCAACCATAGATGATCCCAGTTTGTGCTAAAGTATCCATTCAATTTCTCGGACCAATCTTGACTGAGTAGCAGTCCATAAGCTTCTGGGATATCTACTACAATTATGTCAATTACTTGAACAAATTTCGGGTGTGTATCCATTATGATCATGACATCCTTAAGTTCCCCAATAACATTTACCTAAGTCTTGTCTAGTTGTATAACGTGTTTATCACTTTTGAGCGGGATCGCGTTCAATTTCTTACAGATTGACAATGGCATGACATTGGAGGATGCACCTGAATTGACTAAGCAATTATGCAAGTTTCTGTTAAAGACTTCAAATGTTAAAAGGAAAGGTAGGACAAAAAGATTTCCTCTTTTGTCTAAAGAGAAAGCATTCATATTTGGTTTGTTCTTTAAATCTGTGGGAGATGGGACCTCACCTAGGTCAGTGCTCATTATAGGGGATTCTATTGACTTTAAGGCCTGTAACAGAAAATACTTTTGTTGGGGAATCCTACACATGTCCATGACTGACACATTAGCCTTCAACTTATTTAAGTCTTCTACTATGTTGTAGTCCAGCTTGGGTGCTTCCCATGTGTGTATATTTATAGGATTTCTTTTGGAGACAAAAGGTGCTTTCGAGTGATCGGCTATATGTTTCCCTCTCAAGGATTGGACAGTGATGAGATCATTTGAAACCGGTTTACACTTACTTCATGTTTGCATAGCCAAAACCTCAACGGGTGGTTCTTGGACCTCAAATACATCATCGAGAGGCATCGACAATTCAGGATCCCACAACAACATGGATGTTTCTTCCAGTGGCTCAACTTCTTCCTGATCGATGGTGTTCACTGCTGAGATGCTTGATTGTTCAGTAAGAGAAACTTCATCTAGGAACCAATTGGCCATCAAACTCATAGCATGCACCCATTGGATATAGTCTCTTTCGGAATGTTTCTCTTGATGGTACGTACAAAAAGAGTCGGATGCTATATTACCCAGGTCGATGTTTAAGTTGGCTCGAGGAGGTTCAATCACTTTGAAAGGTGGGTTTCTTTTAAAAAAAGTTTTGTAAGGCCTTTGACCTTGGTTTCCTTCCCCAGCACTTATTTTCATGTCTATGATTTGATTTGAAAGTTTCTTTATCATTTGTTGTAGGTATTCTATGTCACCACCTCCTTTTCTGAGACCTTATTCTGTTTGTTTTCTCGTGGATCTGGTCAACAAAATTCCTCTCCTACGTGGAGGTTGAACCTCCTTCTTAACTAGTGAGACCTGGCCCTCTTTGCATCCCTTCATTTGGAATTCAATCATTTTCGCTTCCTAAAAATTTTCATCTAGGGTATGTTCGACAGCCCTTTTCACAAACATGGAAATGGAAGCGGGGAGAGCATTAGAATATACCTCAATCTGCAAATCTTGAGTAGGTTTAGCTTCGAGTTGAAATTTTTTCAGGATAGTGGTAAACCATTGATTGAAGTCTTTAACCTTCTCTTTTGAACTCATGATGGTAGTGAACAATTCAGCCATCAAATCTCCTGTGGTGGTTTCTTCTGCAAATTTTTCTAAGAAATCCTTTTGAAACTTTGTCCAACTAGTTATGGATCCAACAGACAAGTTAAAATACCAAGTTGAGGCTGAATTATCAAAGGTATAAAGAAAAATCCTACACACTACATCCCCATGTTGTACGCTCATCAGTCTTATAGCTAGTATGAACTTTTTAATATGGTCTTCATGCAATCCATAGGTTTCAGGGTAATATTTGGGAAGTAATTTTTCCGGATGTCGAGGTAGGTTATGTACCCGTCCTGGGATTGCCAGAGCACATCTGGCCAACCATGGTTTATTATTTTGAGGTTGATTACCCCTTTCTTCATCGCTAACATTATTATCCTCCATGTCTGATTCTGAAGCTAAGTGATCTGAGTTAGACCCTTTCTTGTCATTTTTGAAATCGTCAGGTTCAGAGTAGTTACCAGTTGGTGTTTCGGGGATCATATTAAGGGGTTGTTTGATCTCAGTGAGGGAAAAATCTATCAGCGCTTCTATTGTGTGGACAAAAACTTGGTCAGGGGTGTCAACAACTGGTTTATTGACTTGTTTTATACAAGGAAGTAACGGAGCTAAGGGTAACGATCTAATTTGTCGAGTGTAAGCTCTTGTGATTATTTTGAATTGGTTCAATTCCTCGTGGGGAAGAGCGTAAGGTATTTCAGGGAATAAGTGTTCTACTTCCTTGTGCTCAGGGGAGTTACTCATTGCGGGAGTACTCTTTGTATGAGGGTTGTCTTGAGAATGAATATCCATGCATGTGGGATGTTTTGAATCTACAAGCTACACGAAATATATTATCAAAAATGTCATTATCCATTCATTCGTTCAGGTCCTCCTTCTAACGCCAATTATGTTGAGGGGTCTAAGATCCCTTTAACTCAAAAGTAGGAACCAAACCTGCCTTAGAGGCCCAATTACAATCTGCAATGTTTTATGTGTGGAATGTTTCTCCAGATCTTTCGAAATAGCCAATTTACCGATGGGCTTTACTTAGTGATTGACAAGATATCTTTCTGTGAAAGTTCCTGCTTCAGATTAAACGTTTCTCTTTTTTTCTTTAATTTTATTAGATGAGTCTGATAAAGTAAGGTGTGATGGTGCAAACCAACTGATAGAGAGGATTCTTAACTACTGAAGAAGGCAGAGCCTAGGATAACCCTCGTGCTCTAGCGTGCAGACAACGATATTCATACCTATTACAAGTCTAGTAATAATATGTTAACTTGTTGGTATTTCACACTGACTGAGATACAATTGTTGAAAGAAAATATGCATGTAATAAGATGGGTGCAAGAAAAATTGTTTCCTTAGCTCTACCATCAATCACATATTAACACAACGATTCACTTTTCATCATTTAGAACAAAAGAACTGTTAAATTATTGAAAAAGATAGCTTATCAATAGATTAAGAAACTCTTACTCGTTACAGCATCAACTACTGAATTCAAAGATGGAAGTATTTCCTCCTCAATCCAATCACATAACGCCTTTGATGAAAATAAAATTTGTCTATGGTTCTAAACAACTATTATTAATTAAAGTTGCTCTGAAATAATTCTTTACAATTCTCAAAAAAGAGGGTCCTTACCCAAAACCATCGATCCTTTCCCAAAATTTTGATCTCCTTATTTATAAAGAATTACTAACTTAAAATAGCTACTAAAATTTTGTGTTAAGTAAAACAAAAGAAGGACATGTGGCACTTGATCTCTTTGTTCTCTTGAGATTTTCTAGTGGTTCTACTAGAGTGGATGACTCTTCTCGTACTCTGACCACTTGATGAAGAGATCCTCACATGTATTAGCATGTGGGAATTTGTGTTGGTCCATCAGGGCTGAGAGGGTTTCCTTTATTTCTATTACTCGTTCTCTATCTCTGATCATCTTGGCACTTAAACCCTACAAAACTGCATGAGCCTTGATAGTATGTTCCATAAACTTATGTACCTGACCCAGTGTCATGCTCTCCAACTACGCGATCTCTACTTCCCATGTTGAGTCTTGTTATGCATGTCTCTTGACTATGTCATGCAAGTCGACAAAGTCTTCGGGTGAGCCGAAATCTAGGAAGCCAATGTATTTCATCTCCCAATTGATATTTTCTCAACTTCTTTCACACTCAGCCCACCTCTTTTGTATCTTTATCTAAGGTTCCTGGGCCATACTTACCCAGTATTTGGTTTCCTTTCTGATTCGACATATGTGTTATCCATCAGGACTCGAATGCCATGCTCCTTTGTGTCTCGGCCCTTCTGTACTGCATTGATATAATCGATTCATTCTACATTCTGGTATGCCTTTTCATACCATCTCTCCATGTCTTTACAGGTTGCTAGTGCAATGAGAGTGTCTTCTTGAAAATCGACTACACATGTAGTGAAGAGATGTCTTTCGCTTGTGAATTCTGCATATGCATCTCAAAATTCACTCATCAGAAAAATCGTTGCTTACGTTGAGTCTTGGTAATATTTCTCCATATGGCACAGGTGGTCTAGCTCCTTATTTGCGGCAGCCAGTTCCTTTTTATCTCACTTTTCTTGATCCAATGTGGCATCAGTGATAGCCATCCCTGTGCCGATTAGCTCAGATGTCTTCGCATTTTATGTGTTGAACATCTTTTCTTCTATGGTGATGATAATTGCGCTATCCAGTGTGAGCCTCCTTTACTTGGTTGTTCTCCTCATTATGGATTTCCTCTTCCTATCATAATAAATTGAATGTATATTGACAACCTCATCCACGAGCTCATGGATTTTTTGGTCTCCCCGGGTCGGAGTGTTTCCTAGACTTCCTTCTGTATATATTTGTTCTAGGACCGGCTCTTGTACTTCTTTGATAGGATAAATTTTTGTATGCTCAAATGGCTCGACCTCCATCTAGTGTTCATCAGTTGGTGGGGTATCAGTCTTATTTGGAGAGACAGTCACAGGTTCAACACTTACTTGGTGATCGGTTGTTGAGGTGTTGATCTCTAGCTGTTGCAATTCCTCTTCTTGTTCACCAGAACCTAGCTCATCCCTGGAGATGTCTTTCAGGGTCCCCGATAGGTCGAGAAATTCATTATCTAGGGTACTCTCGACCTCATGGTCACCCTACAAAGGGTTTAGAATTGAATCATCCGAGGTTGGCGCAAATTCTTCCCCTTGTTCTTTTTCCTATGTGATTGGTACTGGAGTTATAAGCGACAACTCTGAGCTCTCTTCATCATCATAGATAGTAATTAGATCAAAGAGGGTGTTAGGCACACCCATTTCACCTGGTGTTCTTGGAATCTCATGCTGGGTTGGAATAGTCACCGGTGATTTGGCCTGTGGTGACGAAACTCTGAGGTTTTCCGAATCGACAGTTTCTTCCAGTGGGGTTGATTATAAGCCATTTAGCTCCTCTATGATGTTGATTGGATCTGTTGGGGTAATCCTCATAGGGTCTAATAGTTGAGGATTGTTTTCTAACCATTGCATGACTCTTTGGGATTCTTCTAACAACAACATCCCCCTCCTCTGTGCCTATGTGGCTTATGCTGCTATGTTTTCTTCTCTAACCCTGAGGGCTTCTTTAGCCGTCTGTTCTATCATTTTGACTTTCTCATCCATACTCATAGCTTTGAACCTAGTCATATTTGGGTTAGATTTTCTCTATAGTACCTCCTGCCAGTACTGAGCACATTCTATAAAGATCTCTTCTTCAAACTTATCATGTGTGTATGGCCAACAGGAAGAGAATTATGACACATGTTGAAGAACTAGGCCTTCAGGGTCATGTTTGTGAAATCAAATTGTTGGGAATATGTATTCTAGCTGGCTCAAAAACTCTTGTTTATTTTGCACAGTATGCTTCACTATGCAAAACCCTACATGGAAACCATAGGGTATGAACACTTGTTTCTTGTCTTTAACCAAAGTGGCATTATAGCCCTGCAGGATGGTCTAGTAAAAGATTTCTCCTACGATGAGCCGGTCTGGGACGTGAGCAGGAAGTAAATATGTTGTGTTGGTGGCCCCGAACACCCTGATATAAGTCGTGGTTTCCTCTAGATACCAATGGCCTACTTTTGAAATCATTTTCTTGGACGTTACAGACAGTCTTGGGCATTCTTTCTTGAAAATAATAAAATAGACCCGAGCTATGAATTCATCGCAGATGAGAGCATAATACTTTTTGTACATGTTCTCCCAGAGGATATTGAAGTAGACATGTACAGGTAGCTCGGGGACATGCCAGCTCAGATTCAAGGCAGCGAAGACATTCCTTGTGCATATTACGTCTAACAGATATGAAGCCATGTGAAAAGTGAGTGCTTCTCCATTCTTTGGTGTCTGAGCCTACAATATGTTGGCACTCAATTTTTTAGAAATGATTTCTCCCCAGTTGAAATTACTCCCATAGATGGCCGCAATGTATTCCAGGGGCATCCATGCCTCCAAGAACTTAGCGCAATCTCTCTCCCTGTATAATTGACAAATTAGAAACATTAAATAGATGTATGGCTCCCTTAGATTTGTTGTCCCATACCAGTCGTTGCTCCGGTTTGTGAGTTTTTTGTCTTCCTTCCACCAGGAGGCCATTAATAGGCTCATGTCATGGAAATCATATAAATTCACTACTAAGTTTGTGTTTAATCGCTCCTCCAAGTCCCTGATCTTTTAAAATTTTTGGACCTCTATTGAGAGAAAAACACCAACACATCCACCATTCTCATCATTGACTAGGCACTTCATCGCGTCTGTATGATCGATTATCCACCCTATAGTCTCAATACAGGGCAAGACTGGGGTTTTTTAGGCTACCATATGTATGCGTGATCGTCGGATGTCTGGAAAAAATTGGTCGTCGAGCGCCCTTACATCCGGGTCGCTATGGGGAATAAATTATGGGTAATATTCCCGATTAATTCTGTTGAAAAAATCTCCCCATTTGCGGGAGAATTATCCTTGACCCAGTGCTTGCTTCTATATCACCAAAAGTACGGGGTTGATCAAATTCCTTCTTAGTTGACGTTTTGATGACCAGTTTCACTCTAGTAGCAAATTTGAACTACCTCGCAACGCCGGGAGAAGATCCTTCACCGACCTCTACTTCCTTCAATTTTGGTGCCCTTGGCAAGCGTCTAGCCGTTGGCTTCCTTGGAGGCATTTTTCTACAAATAGAGAAGAGTCACACACCGTATTGCAAAGAGAATACCAATATATAAATTAAATGCGATCGTGAAATGATAAAATCAACACATACCTCTTCTTCGAAGTAGCTTAACTTGGTTTTGAAATTCTGAGAATCAAGTGCAACTCTTGAGATGCTCTTTTCGCTTCTTCGACTGCTCTGGAAATGAGAAACTCGTGTGCAGAATCTTTGGGTTAGAAACTGTCTTAGTGATTTAAATGTAGAGAATACTTACCTTGTCGCACCAGTTCTTCAATTCAGGGCGTAAGTGCAGTTTTACAAAATCTGTCACCAAGATCTGTATTATGCTCAAGATTAAATGCAGTTGTAGGTTAGCGGTGCAAGAGCGGGCTATATTGTGGTTCATTAGCCATTTCAAATTCCCGTTATTCGTTCGGCGCATGGGGTAGCAACTTATGCAGAGTGAAACATTAATTGACATATTAAATGACAGAATCTAATCTTATTTTGCGTTGAAAATGTCCCATCATTCCGCTAATTTAAACGAGTGGATTGAGGGTCGGCGTTTTTTCTTAGACATTGTTAGTTGATATATCTTGGCAAAATATCTGATGTCGATCAATATTTTTGTACGGAATTGATGTGGAAATGTTGAACTAGAAGTGTGATTAGGACATAGGGAAACCTGAACTAACTCGGGATGAAACTAGGTCGTACGAAATGCCCACGCAACAGAGACACGTGACATTTTAAATTTGGATCCTTCGCCTAAGATTTTATTTAGGACCGGGGATTTTTCATCAGACATGTGCTTTGAAAAACATGTCCTACCCTACCGATTCTGAATAAGTAACGAGGATTGGCGATCGACGATATGTTTAAACAAGTGTTCCCGAATTACCCCCCTTGAAACTTGTCGATGCCAAAAACGCATCGGTGATCGGTGATTGGCGATGTATCAATGTGAAAAATTCCACCATTTAAATCTTTGGATTTTCACCGACTCCAAACAATGCATCGGTAATCAATGATCGGAGGTTCGTTATGGCCTACATTAGTATATTACCCTTCCATACTTCGCCGACGTCGATGGGATATCAGCAATTTCCTAAAAATTCTTCATGAACAATCAATGCAGATCTACTTCATTTTTTACCGATGTCGATGATACATCGATGATACATCGGTGATCGGTGATTATTGTTACTATGTTTTCATTTTATTGCTCGGATTTTGTCGATGCCGAAAATAAGCGTGTGGGTCACAATTTTAGCTATGAATTCTTAGTTAAAATGCCAAGTTCTTTTTTAGATACAAAGGTTTCACTTTGACAGGTCCAAATAAATTCAACTTGATCGATGATGAGACAAGAAAATGAACTTAATGATCCCTACACAACGAACTCAATTCAGAAAGCAGAACAAAAGAAAACAAGTGGTACCCAAAAGAGAAAAAAAAATCATAAAAGCTTTTAGGGTGTGTTGAGCGCTCAACGGAACCCAGAAAATAAGAAGGTAGTATATAGCCAAGATGTGGTATCTAGAGAAATAAAATATGTTTTCAAACCGAGAGTCCTACCAAGGAAAAAAGAACCAAAGAAAATAGAGTTTGAGTTGAAGGACAATGAATCAGACTCTAAAGATGAATAGGAATCAGAAGAAGAAGGTCCTCATAATCTCGTATTGAGGAGATCAGTTCGATAAAGAAGGCAACCAGAAAGGAATAATCCACTTGATTTCCATTCAAATTTTACTTTTTTTATTACTGAATATGATCCTAGAACTGTTAGGGAGGAAGTGGATTCAGAGGATGGAAAACTCTGAAAAAGGCCATGGTTGAAGAAATGGTAGCCTTAGACAAGAATGAGGCTTGGGATCTAGTGGAGTTGTTGACTAAAAGAAATCCCATTGGCAACAAATGGGTGTTTAAGAATAAGTTGAATGGAGAAGGAAAAGTGGAGTAATACAAAGCTCGGTTAGTAGAAAAAGGTCATTACCAGGTAGAGGGAATTGACTTTGGTGATTTTTTTTCTCATGTTTCCAAGTTAACTTCTATTAGATTTATTTTATTTGTTGTTGTTGCATTTTATTTTGAATTATAACAAATGAATGTGAATACAACATTCCTACATGGGGATCTGGAAGAAGAAATATACATGAAGCAACTAGAAGGCTCTATTCTAAAGGAAAAGAAAGAGCTAGTATGCAGGCTGAAAAAGTCCATGTATGGGTTAAAGTAATCACCAAGGATGTGGTATCAAAAATTTGATACTTGTATGTTGGAACTTGGCTTCACAAGGATAAAACAATATGAGTGTGTGTATTTCAAATTAATCGTTGATCATCTCATTTATTTGGTCTTGTATATTAATGATATGTTGTTGATAGGAAATGACAAGGAGATTATCCAAGATGTGAAAACTCAGTTGTCCTCTAAATTTGGCATGAAGGATCTTGGTGTTGCAAATTTCATTTTGGGCATGGAAATAAAAGATATTGGGAAAACAAGAAACTCTAGTTAAATTAGAATAAATTTGTCGAGACAATATTGTAGAGGTTTAATATGTAAGAATGTAAACGAATCAGGATTATTATTCATGTAGTTGTAAATTTGCTTGCAGATCAATGTCCCAAGACATGGGAAGAGGAAGAGTACCAAGACATGGGAAGAGGAAGAGTAAATGTCTCATGTTTCAAATGCTAGTGTGGTTGGTAGTTTGATGTATGCAATGGTCCGTACAAGACCGAACATTGCACATGCAGTGGGAGTTTTGAGTGGGTATTGTCAAAACCAGGGAAGGAGCATTGGACAATAGTAAATAGGGTTTTTGGGTATTTTTGTGGCACTACTAGTTATGGATTATGATACCAAGGAAAATTTGGATTGGACAGAGTGTTGGACATACATGGGTTTGTTGATGCAGACTGGGTTGGAGATTTGGATCGCAGAAAATCTACAAGTGGGTATGTGTTTAACCTATTTGGAGGAGCAATCAGTTGGATGAGCAAAAGACGGTCTCTAGTGGCACTCTCAACTACAAAAGATTAATACATGGAAGCCACTTATGCAAGTGAGGAATAAATATGGTTGCAGAGACTGTGTTCATGTATTTCCTGGTACAACAAGTTTTAAGGATATATTGTGATAGTCATAGTGCAATCTTCGTGGTGAAGAACTAGGCTTATCATTCAAAGACAAATCATATTGATGTTCAATATGAATTTGTGGGAGATGTGGTTGAAGAAAAGAAGGTATTTCTAATGAAGGTGGGCACTTTGAAAAATGTTTCAGATTCATTAACAAAATCTGTGAGCACTAATAAGTTCTCTTGGTGTAGAGGATCTATGGGAATTGTTGCCTTGGATTGTTGACTATGTAACCCTGCAATCCCATGTATGCAAAGAAAACAAGGAGTGGGAGAATGTTAGGTATATGTTATATTATTTGCATGGCTAGAATTAGTGTTTTCACTATGCCAGGTGCATGAGGGATCACAGGGGGCAGGAACCCCCCTATGCAGGGGTTTGAGGACAACGCCCTCGAAAAAATTATTTTTGTCATTTTTTGTGTTCATTTTTAGTGGTTTTTTGGCACATGGTTTTCACCGATGGTGTTTTAATTCTAGTTAAGGAATTAGGGTTGTTGATTAATATGGGTCAATGGATTAGGGGTTTGGATTTTATAGGATCCTATTTAGTGTATTGTAAACAATGAAGAATATGAGGAATAAAAGATTAGTAGTGCGGCTCTAAACAAGCTGTTGGTTTTCCTGGTTTCGGTTTCCAGGATAAAATTTCTATGTAATGTGTGTGTGTGCCATTGTATCTTTTCTATTTTTTTAGAATTTATTTGCATTGTTTTATTTTACAAGGTTAAAATTTACAAAAGGGAGGCCAAGTAACCTCCTATTGAATGAAGAAGGTGTTATCCTTTTGGCATCTAATCCCAAGTCCTTGACCACCTTTATGTTTACCTTGGGATATATCCTTTATCCTAGGTACTTTGTTGTGTGTTAAGTTTGTTGGCAAATGTTTAACAGGTAGTGCATGCTTGTCATCGATGGAAAGTACAGCAATGAAGATGGCATGAGTTCAGGAAGAATGTAACAGACGGGCACCAGAAGTATTTTAGGAAGACGTTGCAGAGGATTGTTGGCAGGTTATTATCAGGCAAAGTAAGCTTGTCATTGATGGCAATATCAGAGTATGCAGCGAAGGCAAAACAAGGACAAAGTACGCTCCGAAGGAGAAGCACCAGTGATCATTGGATCTCATCCTGAATTCCCGATGGCCATCAGATCTGAATGAAGACAAAAGGAGCACGCAGATCTGGAGGATAGATCTCAGGCGTTAGATCTGAGCGCAGGGTCTGACCATCGTTGGATCGAGGAAAACCTGCATGATCTTTAAAAGTGCAAGGAGTAGAGGGATCACAAATAAAAGAAGCAGGAGGACCATCCATCTCAGGGGGTTATGTGTACCGTTGATCCGACTCCCTATCAGAGTTTTGGGGATCGAGAGTTGGAGATGTCAAATAATATTGACATCAAGAATCCTGAAATCGTGATGTGTGAAATCCCGGCTGAATCTGAACCGTCAGATCAAGATGTGATCTAGACCGTTGACTCGACTCCCTGTCGAGGTTTCGAGGATCAAGTGTTGGAGATGTCAAAGAATATTGACATCAAGAATCTTGAAATCGGGATGTGTGAAATCCCGACTGAATCTGAACCGTCAGATCAAGATGAGATCTAGACCGTTGACCCGACTCACGTCAGCTAGGAACACGTGGCACAACCAGGTAATGACAAGTGTCAGACTGATTCAACATTTCAAGCACATGTAAGTCACGAATCAGAGTGACACGTGCCAGTATTCAACACGTGTCAATCCACGTGTGACGTCAGCAGATGGACACCACTTCGAAGTTTTGAGGATCGCGTGTTGGAAATGTCAAAGAAACAATGCAACAGGAATCCTGATTTCGCGACATGCAAAATCGTGACTTAAATCGCAGCCGTTGAATCAAGATCAAATCTGGACCATTGATTCTAGTCCATGTCGTAGTTTCGAGGATCGAGTGTTGAAGTTGTCAAAGAACATTCACCACAGGAATCTCGATTTCACGATATGCGAAATCACGATGTAATCTGAGCCGTTAGATCAAGCTTTGATCTGGACCGTTGATTCCAGTCAATGGAGAGGCATCGGGGATCGAGAGTTGGACATGTCAAAGATTATTGACATCAGGAATCCTGATATCGCAATATGTGAAATCGCGATTCAATCGTAGCCATTGAATCAATATTATATCTGGACCATGGAATTACAGGACATGTGGCAAGTGATCAAAATTTCACTGACTTGGGGTCAACGGAGCATAGTGTCGAAAATCGTGAAATGCGAAATCACGAAAGCGCCTTATGCATAAGGCTATGGTCACAGCCCTTGGACACATCAGCGAGAGATGGAGGAAAGAGATAGAGCAACCAAGCTCATTTTTGGGGATCGTGACTTGGAGAGGCAAGAACACAATGCAACAGGAATGCTGAAATGCCGAAACCCGATTTAAAGGCAAGATTAATAAAGCTCATCCAACAGCATAGATTAACCTGAAGGAGATCTGAGGGCTACTGTTGCATGACATAGTGAAACTACTAGAAACCATTGATGGTTTCTACTAGAGGATGCAAAGACACTTCGGGATGACTAACAGAGGAGGTGAAGAGTCTCTGAGAGGAATGAAGATGTTTGTGGAGGCAATTGACAGCTGATGAGCATTGAGGCCTGTAACTGAAACAGAGAAGGTGAGTTTGACTATCACAGAGAAGACGAAGAGTCTCAAACTGCCAAAGAGGCTGAGGAATATTAGTATAACATATAGTGATGCTGGACACGCGGGGCGAACCACTAGAGAAGCTGAAGAGTCATGATGATGATCAGACAGAGCACTCGAGAGGTGGAGGATAACGGCGCAAAGTCAGCATGCAAAGGCATTGCAAACATTGCATGCACAAGGTGAACATAAGCTATAAATACACGGTACAGAGAAGAGATGGTGTTGTTGTTGTTGTTGGAGTTTGTTGTGGTTGTTGTTGGTGAAGGTGATTCATGTGTGAAGAAGGAGGAGAGTGCAGCAGCTGAATAGCACAGAAGAGGAACTGTGCAGTGAATGGACATGGTGCATAGAGCATAAAAAGTAGAAGAACAGACATCGCAAGTGATGTGTGCAAAAAGGCAATGAGGCAGACAGAGCAACGAAATGCAGCAAAATAGTGATGAGTCTGGTAAGCCATTGTTGAACATCATATCACTGTAATAAGTTTCAGTAGCAAAGATTTATATTTCAGGGTGGTTGGGTGGAGCTAGGGAGGATTGGTGTCCTCAAAGGTTCAAGTGGGTGCTTGAACATAGGGAGTTGGTGCTTCCTTCTAGTTGGTGCTAGAGAAACCAAGGAGTTGGTGATTCCTTCTAGTTGGTGCTAGAGAAACTAGAGAGTTGGTGCCTCCTTCTAGTGGGTGCTAGAGAAAACAGAGAGTTAGTGCTCTCAGCAAGTTGCAGCTTGCAAAACTGAGGTTGTAGCCTTATTATGAGTTGGTGCTCATATGTATGATACTGTAAAGAATGTAACTATTACTTATCATATAAAGAAAAAGAGGTTTTTACCCTGCATGGGTTTCCTCGGGAAATATCTGTCTCTT
>JZKD02S0311830.1:174144-185573 GCA_000966675.3 Picea glauca | reverse complement strand
TTCCAGCACCAACTGGATGGAAGCACCAACTTCCAATCATACAGGCACCAACCTGTATAACAGAGAACAAGATTTCTCCCTTGCACCACCCTGCCACCCTGGTTTCTCTGGCTGCCACCAGATGGAAGCTACAACTCCCTGTGTTCAAGCACCCACTTGAACCTTTGAGGACAACAGTCCTCCCTAGCACCTCCCAACCACCCTCAAATATGAATATTTTCTACTGAAACTTATCACAGTGATATGATGTTCAACAATGGCTTACCAGACTCATCACTATTCTGTTGCATTTTGTTGCTCTGTCTACCTCATTGCCTTTCTGCACACCTCACTTGCGTTGTATGTTCTTCCGCTTTTTATGCTCTATGTGCCATGTCCATTCATTGTACAGTTCCTCTTCTGTGCTCTTCAGCTGCTGCACTCTCCTCCTTCTTCACACATGAATCACCTTCACCTACAACAATCACAGCAACCTCCAACAGCAACCTCATCTCTTCTCTGTATCATGTACTTATAGCTTCTGTGCACCTTGTGCATGCAATGTACGCAATGCCTCTGCATGCTGACTCTGCCCCGTTATCCTCCACCTCTCGAGTGCTCTGTCTGATCATCATTGTGACTCTTCAGCTTCTCTGGTGGTTCACACTGCATGTCCAGCATCATTGTATGTTATACTGAGATTCCTCAGTCTCTCTGGAAGTTTGAGACTTTCCGTCTTCTCTGTGACAGTCAAACTTACCTTCTTTGTTTCAGTTACAGGCCTCAATGCTCATCAGTTGTCAATCGCCTCCACGAACATCTTCATCCCTCTCAGAGACTCTTCACCTCCTCTGTCAGTCATCTCGAAGTGTCTTCGAGTCCTCTGGCAGAACCCATCAGTGGTTTCTGGCAGTTACACTGTATCATGCTACAGTTGCCCTGTGATCTTGTTCAAATTCATCTGCACTGTTGGATTGAATCCACGGGGTCTTGCATTCATTTCGAAATTTTGGCATTTGGCAATTCTGTGCTGAGTGTCTTGACACTTTATTTCGTGATCTCCGAAGTTCCGATACAGGACTTTTCTGCACTAGCTCCTTCTGTTCCCGTGACCAAGGGTTGTGACCACAGCCTTATGCATAAGGCGCTTTCACTATTTCGCATATCGCAAATTCTCAATTCAAGTTGCTTTGTTTCTTTTGTCTCTCCATATTGCGATTCGTGAAACTCTGACATGGAGTTGAACCAATGGTCCATATTTGATCTTGATTCAATGGCTACGATTGAATCGCGATATCGCACATCTCAAAATCGGAAGTCTTGTTGCATTTGTTTCTTTTCCTTTTCAAATCGCGATTCGTGAAACTCCGACACAGCTATAATCAACGGTCTAGATTCATTCTCGATTCAATGGCTGCGATTGAATCTCCATATCGCATATCGTGATTTCGGCATTCTTGTTGTCAAGTGTTTTTGTCACTTCATAGTCCCGATCCCCGATACTCCATGAAGAAAATCAACGGTCCAGATCACTTCTTAACTGAACGGCTGCGATTAAATCGCGAAATCGCATATCGCGATATCGGGAATCCTGATGTCAATAATTTTTTACATGTCCAACTCTCGATCCCCAAAATTTCGACAAGGACTGGAATCAACAGTCCAAATCAAACCTTTGATCTGACGGCTCATGTTACATCGTGATTTCGAGAAGTTAAGGAACCCTGTTCCTTTGACTCTCCAGTCAGCGAACTTACGATCTTTCCCCACGTGTCCTTCCTGATGATGGACGGTCCTCCTTCTTTCGGGATTTTGTGAGCCCCTTTTCTCCTTGCACTTTTAACTATCATGCAGGTTTTCCTCAATCCAACGGTGGTCAAACCCTGCGCTCAGATATGACGCCTGAGATATATCCTCCTCTTTAGCGCTCTCTTTTTGTCTTTATTCAGATCTGACGGCCCTCATGCTGTCGAGAATTTTGGATAGGATCCAACGATCAACGACGCTTCTCCTCCAAGCTTACAGATCCTTCTTACTTGGAAGAATTTCAACTCTACGCTAATTCCTCCTGAAACTTCGTTGTTCCTGTTTGTCCATCGAAGCACACTCTGATCCTGCCATCTTCACTATTGTACTTGCCATCAATGACAAGCATATGCTACCTGTTAAGCATTTGCCAACATAAGTGTGTAGGAAGTACAAAGGGGAAGGACACCTAGCATGAACATAGGGTATGAGGAGATGGGATAAAGGGTGGTGGTGACTTGAAGCAGTCATGGCTTTCCCTCCATGTGGTAAACTTGGCAATGTATTCCTTCAACAAGGACATACCTCAATTAGTAGAATTGTGGTAGAAGATACAATAGATTTTATCATGGTATATAGTAGGAGAAGGGGAACTAGTGACGAGAATTGGGCATGGTCAACTATGAAAGTTGAAGGTTATATGCTTCAAAGTTGATGGGTTTATATGTTTGAATGTTGATTGAAATCCTTTCTCTATGACCCTTGAATTTGGTCCTCTATCATTCAAATTTGGCTGTTGGCCTACCAGTCTTGGGTAGCCACTCTTGGCTACAAAAACATGGGTTGTCTCAATGCCATTCAGAATGGACTCTCAGTTTGGTGAGGATGGCTAGCAAGTTGTAGTTTGAGCAAGGTAATAACAATAAAGGAATTTGCAAAGGGAGGCTAAGGAAATGCAAGGATAACTATGTCCCTCCTCATAGTCACTCAAGGATTAGGGAAAATTCTTCAGCAATGAAATCCATAGCAACTTACAATATTTAATTTTATAAGAAGGTGAAGAGAGAGGTATAGATTATTGAAAGAAGGTTTATGGAACAAAGCAACACAACTTCCAATGTTAAAGTATATGAGGAGATATTCCCTGGGTTCCAAATACTAGTTTCTCTCGTAGTAGACACTCCAAATTGTTGAAGATGATGAACATATCCAAGCATATGAAGACATCCATTTCCATGATCGTGGAAGTAAGAGGCTCCCAACATAATGAAATCCTCACTAAATTAGACCAATTCGACTAGAAATTGCACCAAATAGACAAAAAAATGGACCATTTAGACCAAAAATACGACAACTTAATCAATGTAATTTAGGGGGTGGAGGCAAGGAGTGAGGATTTGGAAGAGGATAGACAACTTGCCATGATGAAGGAATGAGATCAAGGTAATGAGGAAGTAACTCAATCTAAAGAAGCTATCAAGACCATTCTTGAGGAGGATATACCTCCAATCTTCTTCAATGTTGACTCAAACTCAAAGTTTGATGATTAGCCTTTGTCATACCAAGTTTCAATGTTGGGGTATGTTTTCATTTGATATGTATGCAATGTTGTGATCTGTTATAAGTAGTTTAGGTCTAAAACTAAAAATCTATGCTCTTATTTTCTATTATTACCAATTTTGGTAAATCCCTTTATGGGAAAAGGACATATCTTTTTTTTCCAATAAAAAAGTCCATAATTTTATTTATATAAAACAAAATTACACTATCATATGCCTCAATGCATATATAACTAAAGGCTTTGTAGCCAGTTAGAGCAACGACTCTGCATACATGCATTATGTATCAGTGAGCTATATCAAGAAAAGGATAGATGTTCCTTGACTTAGTATGACATTAATTACACCTTTCAATATCAATATCATAAAATATCTGCTATCATGAATCTCAGAGTTGTATCTTCAAAACAATACGGCTATCTCATGATTTAAAATGACAAAATTACATCTTTTAAAAGGTCAAACTGCAATCTATCCACTGTCAGGAAAAATCAAATTATATCCATGGTGCATGAGGGAGATCAACTGTATGCCCATCCCGAAAGATGGAAATAGTCCAAGTGTCACACTTCAGCCCCGGTGCCTCTTTTAAAAGGACATATACTACCATGTTCATACCCCTATATATATATGAGACAAATAAATGCATGTAAAGGTTGTCATCTATTGTTGTATGTGATCAAGCAATGGTTGTAAAGTAAAATTTATGAGAGATGATTCCTTTCGAATCCATTAGATAACTAGCAAAGAATCCCCAAAAAAATTTAGTTATGCAATACCATATTCTTGAGTCGATTGGAGGGTTAATTTGAGAGTCATCAAGTCACAATGGTTATTAGTTTCCTTCCCCATGCCAACTTTGAAATCTATGCTATTATTTGTGGAAAGATACAAGATTCCTCATGAGCCTCCTACTGGAGGATTCCCATGAGAGGCACCGTCAAAGTATGCCCAAAGAATATTTGTGTTGATGACAGATCCTTTTCTGCTCAATATTTTTTGTTTTTCCTCAATCTGTGGGTAAGAATTTAGTATATCAAGAGACTAAATTTCACATTTCAGGGGTAATGTCTCATGTCCTTCGAAAAGATTCAAGTTTCTAGCAAGTGAAATTCCATGTGTTATATATAGTGGTAGAGGTCTCATATTCTTTGTGTCCTTGTTTGTATACCAAGACCTAAAGGCTTATTCAATGCTTCCTCCTTCCCATGATTTCCTTTGCCTTGTCATTCTTCCTACTTTTTTCTCGTACCTCTTTAGAATAGGAGCAAGTCAAAAGTAAGTGATCTATAGTTTTCTCTACTTGTTGGTATAAACTACACCATCGTGGACCAAAAAAGTTTGTTTTTGTTTTGTTTTTTTAATGATAAAACCTCCCAAGTAGGAGCCTTGTTGTTTAATGCTAGCTACCTGAAGATTTTATTCTTGGAGTGACACCTTAACTTCCATATGATTCTCCACCACCAAATCAGTTGTCCCTTAAAACCTTCTTCGGCAAAAGATCTATATCCCAATTTGGGAGCATACGCCCCTGAAGGGTTAAGGGACCATAAAAAATGGTCTTCATCATCCCTTATTCTGGAATTGTTATCTTTCAGGGCATCTATGTATGACTTCCAAACTTCTACAAGATCCACTCCCAATCCAATTTCCTCACAGGTGAGCCATTTTTGTTGTCAATTTGTATACTTCTCCCAATTCACAATCTATCTTAGAGTTAAAAAACCTTTGCTTCAAAGTTTTGGTGTTACTCGAGGACATAGTCTATTCCGGCCTTTAGAACCTATGCAAGGATTAAGTATTGTGTGGACTTTATTCCCTTTTCCCACCTTCCATATCAACTAGTTACTAATCAGTTGGAAAGTTGAGTTCATATCTTTCCATATTATTAATGAATTATGCATATGTTCCACGGGGTTCCTAATTCAATCCTCTACTATGGCTAGATACAAGTACCTAGCTCTAATTACCTGGACTGATAGTCCTTTTCCTTGGACCAACCTCCATATAGTTTTTGTTTCTAGGGCCTTTGAGAAGAGGGATGGGTTTTTTAGGTCCCATCCTCCATTTTCTTTTGGGACTACTAGCTTTTTCCAAGATGCCAGCACAAGTCCTTTCTTATATTTTTCTCCTAATTGGATAAATTTGTAGCACAATTTTATAATTGTTTCCAATACACCTTTTGGGACCCAAGCCAATGAAATCCAATATACATATATGGCTTAAAGGACAGCTTTGACAAGTACCAATATTGCCCCTCTTGAGAGCCACATATTGTGCCAATGGTTTGTTTTCTTTTCTACTATGGCAATCAACCATTTCCATTCACCTTTTTTGTATAGATTTCATTTCAAGTGGAAGTCCAAGTACTTTAATCCTTGATCCAAATCTATCACTTAATACATAAATAATTGGGAGAAATATAGATGTTCATTCTCTCGTATGTCCCACATGGAAATAGTGGATTTTTCAAGATTTATTTGTGATCAGAAAGGATCAATAGAATACTAAGGATAACTCATAATTTGTAGAAGCACCTCAGGAAGCTCAGAATGGCCTCAGTAGACAGAGAAAGGGAAAAAATTCAAAGTCTTCAAAACTCTGTGAAATTGGCATCATCGTGAAGAGCATGTCGCAATATTTCCAACGATGTAAATGGCTCGTCAAACTGAGTTACAAACCAAAACATATTCATGGTCAAATTTTTGGTCAACCTAGCCCAGTCAGCAAGGATGAGTCAGCATTTGTACTGCTAACATTAGCATCAGTACGGATGACATCATCATTCATACAGGGTATGTGGCACAAACAGAGGGAGACACGTGTTAGCATGATGTCACCATGATGATGTGGCAGCACCATAGGCTGCCATGCGTCACTCATTTTTGGAATTTTTTGATCAAATCCATGGACCAATGGGAAGGTGTCATGCGGTAGTCCCTACAACCACATGGAAGATCATACAGCCACTCAGCAGGTGATGTGGCAAGTTGATGTGGCAGAGGTGACAAGGGTGTTCGTGCAATATGGTGACATGGGCCAATGAAAGGTCACCACGTGGCCTAGTCATGGGTTGCCATGTGGCAGCATGCAATTGCACAAGGACACCCAGAAACTGAACATTCCAAAAGGTGGTAGGGTTGGCTGGAAGCAACCCCTAATCTGCCAAGTTGGTAGAATATTCGCCAAATATAGTCGAATGGGAACCATATTCACCAAAGAAAGCACATTCTCCAAAGGCTCCACCAGGATTATCCAACTGCCAAAAAACTCTACCATATATATACACAGCAGTGCAACAATACACCAAAATGGGAGTTGTGAGTTCGACCCTGAGATCTCCCCTATCCACTCCGCCTTTCTCATGTCCGCCCAACCAATTGGGTTGGGATGTGACTTGGTACAATCCGCTCATAATATTACTTAAGTTTTGGATTCTGACAGTGCGCGTGGGGGAAGACCAGGGGAACGATCGTACGAACAAGGCATGGAAAATGATAAAATTTCCCATTAATTAATTGCAAGTACATGCATGGAAATAGAGATGAAACTTCTCAACGGCCTAAAAGTGTCAGACTCAGATTGAGGCGAGGAGACAGTGATTTTTGGGTAATTCGATGCCACGAATTCAATGGTGTTTCTTGTTTTCTGATCTGAGCAAAGCTTCTGCAGCTTAACTCGAGAATGAGGTATACTTATGTCTTTTGCCAAATTCTCTTATTGAGTTAATAAAAAGGCCTACCCATTTGAGAGCAGGACCCAGAGACATAGTCCAACAGGGACAAACTTTTTTATCAAGTTTTTTTGTGTTCAGATCTGATGCATATGTCTCTTCATTATTGAGTTATTCCTTCTTTATGGTGAACTTCAATTTATTCTCATTTAATACAATTCTTTAATAAGTCACATCAATGAAAAGATCTCGGATCATGTTGGTATCAGAGCAGTCATCTTTGACTTCAATTGTTGAGTGTGAATTCTTACTAGGGCCAAGCATAAACAAGGTGAAGGAAAAATTAAGACTTTCAACCCAGAAGTTGGTTGTGCATCCCGAAGGAAGAAAATAGTTGAAGAGGATGAAGAAGAAAGGGAAGAAAAAGAAAGCACAAGTAGATGATAATGCTTCAGTGAATCAAGGGGTTGGAGGAGACCCTTCTGAGCCTCCATATTCACCATCAAGTTCTATCTCTTCTTCCTCTAAGAATTCTCATCATTCTCATCATTCTACCCATAAATCCTCTTTTAAGAAACAATTATTAAAGCTTGATGTAAAATTTGTTTTGCATATGTTTAATGGAGATGTTAATCCTGAAAAGATAGATAATTGGATCCGACAAGTTGAAGTATATTTTCGTGTTCAACAGATTGATGAAGAGGAAGTTAAAGTGAAATTGGCTTCTCTTTAGTTGGAAGGCACCACTCTTGTATGGCAGGAGAGAAAACTTTGAGACAGAAGTAAGTGTGGTAATCTTCTTTCCTCATGGTCAGAATTTAAATCAGCAATAAGGAAGCAATTTTATCCATTGGGTTATTTACATAAAGCAATGATGGAATGGAAAACTTTAAGGAAAAGTAAAGGTCAAACTATACAAAATTTCACGGAAGAATTTAGGAAGAAAGCTCTTTCATTAAACATTCCTTTAGATTCTTATGAAACTTTAATGAAGTATATTGGCGCACTTCATAGTTATATTCATCATACTTTACTATTGTTTAACCCCACCAGTCTTGACGAATTTTGTATGCAATCCACTCACCTTGAGAATAGGGAAAAGCATGTTCAAGAAGATGTCACAAAGAAACCTTCCAATATTCCACATAAGCAGTTTAAGAAGTTTAAAAGGAAGGACAAAAATACCACCACTATAAAGAGGGAAGAAGGAAATCCATCTTGCACTCATTGCAAGAGGAATGGTCATGATGATGAACATTGTTGGAAACTACATCCAAAGAAGAGACCGAAACAATTCGGTGGAAAGGGGAAGACAAATATTGTTGCTACAGTGCAACAAGATCTTGGTTATGATTCAGGAGATGAAGGAAAGATCACAGAGGTTGGAGTACAAGATAAAGTTCCCCTTCATGCTAGTTCAAATTCCAATAATGAATCTCATGATGATGAAAGAAAGAGGAATGAATTGTTTCACATAAGAGTTGTATCTAAGCACACTAAGATAGATACATTATTTGATCTGGGTTCCCAAGTAAACTTAATATCTGAAGCACTTGTCAAAAAGATGGGTCTTGAAACTAAACCACATCCAAAGCCTTGTCCTCTTGGTTGGGTATCTGATAAAGCAAAACTTAATGTCACCAAGCAGTGTAGGGTCAGATTTGTTATTGCTTCAAAGTTGATTGATGAAGTGGATTTGGATGTTGTATCACTTGATATATGTGGCATAGTGCTAGGGAGTTTTTATCTTTATGATAGGAAAGCAGTCTTCTTTCCTCATGAGAACAAATATCACCTTACCAAATGGGGAGTGGAATATATTGTTAGAGCCCACAGCATGAGGGTAAACACCACACTTGTTAGTGTAGGACAAATGAAGAGACTCATAAACACTAATAAGAGATATGTACTCATGGTCATAAGGGACAAGCATTTCAGAACATTGGACACATTCCAAGCATGTAATCCTTCTGATAAGAAAGAATTAATTGATATTGTTTCTAAGTATGATAATATTTTCCAGGAACCAAATGTATTACCTCCTAAGAGGGAAATCCAACATGAAATACATATTTAGCGGGATTCTCCTCTTCCTAATGTGGGCATGTACATGATGTCAGTTGTAGATATGACAGAGATCAAAAAGTAGGTACAAGGATTATTGGATCAAGGGGTCATCAGGCCCATCTCATCTCCTTGTGGTTCTCTGATCATGATGGTTCCAAAGAAGGATGGAACACAGCGAATGTGTGTCAATTACTGAGCCTTAAATAAAATCACAGTGAAAAATTGATACCCTCTTCCTCGTATAGATGATTTACTTGATCAATTAAAGAATCTTGTTTATTTCACTAAGTTGGATTTGTGCAGGGTATACCATAAGATCAGGGTTGCAGAACAGGATGCATGGAAAACTACCTTTAAAACCAAACAGGGATTGTTTGAGTGGTTAGTTATGTCATTTGGGCTTTGTAATGCTCCGGCAACCTTCATGTGTGTGATGAATGATGTATTCATGCCATTTCTAGATTATTTTCTGATTGTATATTTAGACGAAATTCTTATATTTAGTGGGAATTAGGATGAACATGTAAGGCATGTAAAGAAATTATTGGATACTTTACAGAGGGAAAATTTGTATGTAAAATTGTCCAAATGTGAATTTGGCAAGATTGCACTTGTGTACTTAGGTCATATTGTAGGAGGAGGGAAATAGATTGATGTAATTGTAAATTGGTCTGATCCCAAAAATGTAATTGAAATGTGAAGCTTCTTGGGTTCAGTCCAGTACTAGAGGAGATTCATTTCAAACTTCTTTTTTATTGCGGTTCCTTTTCATGCCTTAACCAGTGTGAAGAACACTTTTCGATGGGGAGGAAAGCAACAAAAATATTTCGACACTTTGAAGGAAAATATCAGTACTGCACCACTATTAGTATTGTTGAATCTTCAACACCCTTTCGAGATCAAGACATATGCCAACAGATACGCCATGGGTGAAGTATTGATGCAATATCGTAAGCCTATATGTTACCACTCTGACACTTTTAACCAAGTTGTTGTTAACTATCCTACATATGATAAATATTCGTATGCATTAGTTCAAAGTGTAAAGAAATGGAAGCACTACTTATTAGGGAAGGAAACAATCATACATACAGATCATCAATCCTTACAGTATCTCCAAGCACAAACCAAGCTGCAACAATCTCGACATTACAGGTGGATGGGTTTTCTTCAAAAATTTCATTTGGTAATCAAATAAAAAAATGGTACAAGTAATAAGGTAGTTGATATGCTTTCTAGACCTCCTATTGTTGCTTCTATTATTTTGAATAATGCTTCTTTATCTCATGACAACTATGTGGAACAATATGTTGTTGATGAAGATTTTAAAGAAGTATTTAAGAAGCTAATCCATGGTGCACAGGTAGAGAACTATTGTTTCCAGGGAAAACTACTCTACCATCTTGGAAAGTTATGTATTCCTACAAGTGAACGACTCCATGTAATATGAGAATCTCACACTTCTCTTGTGTTTGGGAATTTTGGGGTAGGAAAAACTATGGCTCATATGCAGAGATTTTGTTACTGGCCTCAAATGAAAGCAATTGTAACTAAATATGTAAATGGGTGTGTGATGTGTTCTACTTGTAAGCCCACTAATAGAAAATTGGGGCTATACTCACCACTTCTTGTTCCATCCCATCCATGGGAAAGTATCTCCATGGATTTTGTAGGAGGTTTACCAATGTCAAAAAGGGGTCATGACTATTTGTATGTTGTAGTGGATAGGATCAACAAGATGTGTATCTTGATGCCATGTAAAAAGCAAATCATTGTTGAGCAGACTGTTAATCTCTTCTTTCAGTATGTTTGGGTTCACTTTGGGATACCCACATCCATTATCTTGGATCGAGATACTCGATTCCTTGGGGATTTTTGGACAAGATTGTGGATAATGATGGACACCAAGTCGAAGAGGAGCACTTCTTTCCATCCATAGACTGACGGACAGACAGAGGTTGTTAACCAAACAATGGTACTTTTGCTTAGAGGTTACTGCAGCAAGCATCCCAAGTTATGGGATGAACAGATACCATGTGTACAACATGCTTACAATCAAGCCTTACATTCCTCCACTTAGTTTTCATCGTTTGAGACATGTTTTGGGTATTTTCCTAAGGACCCTTTGGACTTGATGAATGGGAAAGATGATGATTCCAATGAAGAAAGAAATGAAGACAGGGCCCGCAAGTTCATTCAAAGGATCCAGCAGGTACACCAAGCAGTCAGAGAAAAGTTGGAGAAAATTCAAGCATAGTATAAAGCTCGGCATGACAAACACAGGGTTGATCATCAGTTCTATGTTGGAGACCAGGTATGGCTTCACATCAGCAAGGAGCAGTTGAAGGGTGAAGGCAAGAAACTCAAGCCCATTTGATATGGACTGTTACACGTCAAAATTGCTC
>JZKD02S0311830.1:129177-143695 GCA_000966675.3 Picea glauca | reverse complement strand
TGTAGGTCTGCTCAAAGACTCTTCGTTAATGGGTACCTTCCCCATTCCACCACCTGATGTTCCACACTCATTTTTCACTTCAATCAACATGATCTCCACCTCGATTCACGGAACCCCTGCATATCATGACCCATGGATGGTACCCGACCCCAGTGATCATCTTCATTATGGCGACGAAATGCCTTTGAGTCCGGTCGAATCTACCTATCAGGTCATTCAATCAGCAACCCCTTCTACCCCCTCTCTCGGTGATTTATCTCCAGATCCTTTCCGCGTCATTTTTCCCTCGGATGATATGATTATGTCTGTCATGGAAGACACCCCTTGGAATGATGGACATCACCATTCCATCATCTTCTTGGAACAACACACCATCGAGAGCTACAAACAGATCTCGACCTCGTTGATCGTTGTCATCATTTCAACCATTCCCGAGTCCACACACGATGTGTTTTCTGAAGGGAACTTAAGCAATATCTCACCCACTATTCCCCTCTACATATCCATCAAACCTGGAATTGTTGAAAATGTGCATATCGGAGCTTCATGTTCCCTTGATGAAATCGTCACCTACAAGTCACTTTTCAAAGAATTTTGTGACGTCTTCGTTTGGAGCTATGAAGAAATGTCGGGTATCAACCCCGACATTGTGATACATGAGATTAAGACATACCCAGACGCTAAACCCGTCTGGAAACGCCTTCATCCAGTTCACGTACGTAAATCGACTACTATTAAGCTTGAAGTCAAGAAACTTCTCAAAGCTGACTTTATTTACCCGGTGGCCCTCACTAACTAGGTTTCCAATCTTATCCCAGTCGACAAGAAACAAGGCACAATCTGCGTATGTGTTGATTATAGGGATATTAACAAAGCTTGTCCTAAAGACAACTTTCCTACCCCCTTCGTCGATCATATTGTCGATGATTTCCCTGGAAGTGAAATATTCTCTCTGATGGATGGTTTCTCTGGATATAATCAAATCAATATTGTTCCCGAGGATCAACACAAAACCGCTTTCATTTGTCGTTGGGGAACTTTCACCTATCGGAAACTTCCTTTCGGTCTAAAGAATGGTGGCACAACTTTTCAGCATGCTATGTCTTATGCCTTCCATGATATCAATCACATCGTGCAACCATATCTTGATGACTTACCTGTTCATTCCATGCACCGGGTCGATCATCCAATCCACCTCCAAGCCATTTTCCTCCGCTATCGATTTTACCATATACACTTGAATACTCACAAATGTGTTTTCTGCGTAGAATTTGGCCGACTTCTAGGCTTTATTGTTGCACATCAAGGGTTAGGGTAGATCCTTTAAAGGTTGAGGTGATTCTCAATCTCCCTCCTCCTTCTACACTTCGCCAGTTACAAAGTTTGCAAGGGAAAGCAAACTTTCTTCATCGTTTCATCCCGAACTACACCAAGATAACTCTTGGATTTACGCGACTACTCAAAAAGGGGTCTAAGTTCATATGGGATACCATTGCAAACAAATCCTTCGAAGCTTTGAAACTATCCCTGACACGTGCTCCACTTCTCTTCCCCCCCCCGATTACAGTCGCAATTATTTCCTCTACCTCGCAGCCTCGGATTACACCATCGCTATGGTTCTCGTCCAATAGGATGATTCTCATGACAAACATGTTATCTATTACTTGAGTCGAAGTCTAACGCCTACCGAAACCAAGTATTTACATGTTGAAAAACTAGCCTTGGCAGTCATCCAAGCAGTTCAACGTTTCTGGCACTATATTCTCTCTCGCAAGACTACGGTAATTTCTAACTGCAACCCTATGCAACACATTCTCACACGTCAATTGCTAAGGGGCAAATACTCCAAATGGATTTTGATACTCCAGGATTTTGACTTGGAATTTGAATGAGCTAAGTCCAAGAAGTCCTTAGTGTTTGCCGAGTTGATATGCGACTTTCCCTACTCTGAAATGGAAAATGTAGCAGCCTATTCTTTACCTGATGAATCCCTTTTCCTAATTAGTTCTGATGATCTTTGGTACGGTGATATCATCATATATCTCCAAACCTAGACTTTTCGGCCCAATTTGTCCAGTACTTACCAACGTCGAATATGCTACCAAGCCCATCAATATATTATCCTCGGGGATACTCTTTATCGTCATGGGATTGACTCAGCTTTTTGATGCTACCTCACGTTCGACGAAGACAAGAAAGCCTTAAATGGCTGTCACTCTAGAGCCTGTGGTGGTCATATGTCCGAAACATGTGGGTACATAAGAGTTGAATATGAAAAAGATATATGGCTATAACAAGTGAGCATCATACCCCTCTTTTACATGCTCCTGATGAAGTTGTGCAACAAACAAGAATGCCTTCAAACGAATTGCATTCACATGCAACTTGCATCATACAAGTTGTACTTGTCATACTCTCAACTTAAATGCATACATAAGGCTGAAATATGCATCTACAAACAAAGAAATGCAAGCCTTACTTGCTTAAGAAATCTAACCATTTCTTACCAAGCCAACTCAATGGTGACTTTCCTGCTGAAAATCGTCTTCTTGTGAATCATCTTGACTCACATCGATGATGGAATCTCCTCTTCCATTCTTGCCAATCTCTTTATCCATCTGCTTCTTGTGATGTGGGTGAGTAGTTGGATGCAATGTCCAACATTGGTCAATGATATGACCCCTCTTCTGGCAATGAGTGCAAATCTTTTGCATCCTCTTTTCAAGTTGTCTTTGCTTGTAAAGTTTCCTAAAAGTGGTTAATATTTTCCAACATTTTGAAACATGATGGTTATATAAACCACAATATGTACATGGATTTTTTCTGCCATTTTTACATGCAAATTTATCATGCTTAACATAATCAAAAGCAACTGAATGATAGGCAGAATTATACCTTGAACATCCACCTTTATCGCCTATTTGAGGAGGTGAATTTGAAGAGTTACAAGCTCTCCTTTGAATACCAACAACAATTTTCTTGTCCTCATCGCTGTCACAACTCTTTCGTTTCACACATTTGCATTCATCTTGAACACAAGCTTTGCATGCTCTAGGGATTGAACTTGAAACAAACTTTGTTCTTGGAACTTTTTTCCTTGTCTCCTCAACTTTGGAATTTTCTCCATCTTCCTATTCATATCCAAGACCACAATACTTGGGCCTCTCTTCAATAACAATAGGCTCAATAATGCCTTGTGCATGCTTGCCTAACCCTCTACCTTCATAACCCATTTTTAACAATAACTTGGACCCTATTCCTCTTGTGTGATTTTCAAAAACACCAAAGCATTCATCTTGAGAGGAATTTGAAGATAAACTAACATTACATATCTTATGTTCATGCATTTACTTGGTAAGGGTTTTCTTTGCCTCATGGAGTTGATTCTCCATCTCATGCAACTTTTCAAGAAGCTGGTCTTTCTCCTCCTTCATGGCCATCAACTGCTCTTGAAGGGAAATGCTCTCTTCTCTATCTTCCCACAACTCTTGTACCATATCTCTCATGGTTACAAACTCCTTCAACATCTCTTTGTCAAAGAACTTGGATAATGAAGATGTATGAGAACTATCAATGTTTGAAGCTTCCTCCATCCTTCTAAGATATCAAACTTCAACACAAAACTTGCACAAATACCAACAGCTAAATCTCTAGCTATCAATGGCAATCACATGAGCAAAACAAACTAAGCTCTGATACCACCTGATCTGAAAATAGGGGGCTGACTTTTTATGCTATGCAAGCACCCTCTACTTCATTAAAATAAACTTTTCAGGACCTTGCTCAATGTCTTAGTTATGCAAGAGGAAATATGTGTCAAGTTCATGCTTCTTTTAAATGTTTATGTGTGAGATCTTGAAAAAGTTAAATATGTGTTTTTAAACAAATACACAATAAACATAACTTGTAGCAAATAAACCAGCAAACTCACAACAATAACAAGATGATAAAGGAGTTCACCCCCAACTGGGCTACATCTCCTTGAGACTCCATCAATGGACTAGGATCTCTGGGATTAGTTTGTCAAATATTCTTTTACAAGTTGATGCTCAACTCCAATGGATTTACTGACTGTACCATTGGGTTCAGAATACATAAAAACCCCAAAAATGACTAATAGAACTCTGAAAATGGATCATTGTTCATCCGTGCATGACCTCTTCTACATGTGGCCTTGAGCTTCCCTGAGCTTCCTTGTGGAAAAAACACCTGTAAAAGTCCTCAAATGGATCTGAAACCTATCCCAATGTGTTCATAGCATAAAAATTAGCCAAAAATGACTATTCAGTCACAAAAAACAGACTTGGGCTCATCTAAGCATGACCTTCATCAATGAGGGCTTCAAGCTCCCTAGAGCTCTCTGAAACTTCAATGGTGAAAAACCTATAAAATAAGGCTTCAAATGCCTTTGAAAATAGTGCCAATGGATTCAAAACGTCCAATAACCCGTAGCTGGGCTTTTTCGACACCTCATTTGGCCAAAAAATGAAGAAGATAGGACTCCTACCATTTTCCTCCTTCAAGCTTGTTGTCTCTGGTTCGCCAAAACGCACCTCTGTGCATCCACCCTAGCTCACGTGCTCAATCTCGTGCTAAAACATAGCACCGGGCACATAACCAAAAAATGGGTAAAACTATCGAACCGTTAATGGAATTAAGGCCCCCAAAGCCGGAGGTGTTGGGCGCATGGGGGCCATGTGACCACGTCCCGTGCATTTTGTGGGCTTCTGTTGCAAGTCAGTTTAAAACATGACAAGTGTCACGCGATGGGTGTGTCGAGTGTTGAACGAATGGGGAAAAGAACCATTTAAAAAAAAAAGTGTTTGAAACCCGCGCGCATTCTTCATGTGACAAAGGGTCACATGTTAAAACACATAAAATCGGGGGCTGGGGCTAAGCCCCAACCCGGACCTCGCGCCAACTTAACCATAGCACGAATTTAAAATAATTTGCAATTGTTATATGTTAAGAAACAAATGTGTGGTGCGTTGGTTGCTCTGACTTTGCTAAGACTTTGGACAGAGGTGGAGGTCCGGGGTTTGAATCCAACAAACTCCACAAAAATTTTGAACTACACCATATACAAAGGTGCCATGTGGCAGCCCATGCCTGGGCCACATGGCACCAAACCATTTGCTACAATGATGCCATGTGTTGAAACATGATTCATCCAATCTACCAATAACTGATTTCCACGTCATCAACTGCCACCTCAGTGTATGAACCTACCACATCAGTTGTACGACATCTGCCACGTCAGTTGTACGGACTGTACAGTCAGTAATTTTTTTTTGCCTGTTTGGTGAATCGAACAGATCGCAATATCTCACTCATCCGATGTCCGTTTGAATCTGTTTGAGTTGCATTGGGTTCATGAGGACAAGGTCTATGCACTCGTTCGTTTTGAGGCAATTCTAAGAACTTTGATTTTTGAGCAAAATTTTGACCCCTGGTCCAGATTCTGATCAGTGGAGCAGTGCTCCCAGCCATATGAGCAATGGTGAAAAAAATAGTGCGAAGGGTCAAATCCTGGACCCCCCAAATGGTCGCTTTTCCTTTGCTTCTTTCCGCCTCTGGAACACAGTATTGACGACAATATTCACTCATAAGCAGCCCACCACCTCGACTACCAGTGAAACTAGCGTGGTACCCACGCCGTGTCAGTCCTGTCAGGAAATAAACGTCCTCGACATCCAAGGACAATGTGTGGACCCCTACATGGAATACTTGTTGGTCCACGTCCCACATATGAACGAGGTACTCCAACAGCCTGACTTGGGCCCTCACACCCGGGATCCGAAAGAATTTCAAGGGACCACAGTCTCGCAAAGCGGCAATGGTGCCCGGGTTATTCCCGGAAATAGCATCATCTTCTTCATGCTCTCTTTCACGCCATTCCATAACCATGGTGACAGCCAAATGCCTGCACAAGAACCATAAGAAGAAGGTCAGCAACTCTCTTCAAGCCTTGGTACATTTTTCATTGAGCAAACATTAAAGAAATTTTTCATTTTGTGGTTCTCACAGGTGCCCCTTTGGCACAGTGCGAGGTTATCGCAGGTGCCTTTGGGGCCACTTGCGAGAATCATGCATTCTCGCAGGTCTTGTGTGGCTAGCCTGCGAGAATGCCTGAGTGCAAATTTTAGCCCTAAAACAAGCTCAAAATTTTGAAATTTACCAATGAAAACAAAAAACTGAACCATGAAAAGATAGAAGACAAGGAGCTTACCTCACTATCGGAGACGGTTCGCCAAATGGTTGTTCGTACCTTCCACAATCGAGCACCGAAATTCAAGGGCAAAAGAGGGGTTTTTGGGCTAAAATCTTGGCAAAGTTACAATGACTATGGTAAAAGAACTTTTACCCACTTATATTTACTTTTTACCATTTTTGTTGGTTTTTATAATTGTTTTATTTTATCAAACCTAATGCCTAATATCCCTATGAGTGCAACTGTTTACAGACATGATGACTTCGATGTCTATATGCAGGGATACGGATATTTTTCTCTTTTTCATCGCATGTTTAAGTTGTTTTTATGGTTTTTAAACAAAACCTCGAGCTTGGTCTTTGTTCGTTCTCACGCTCGAAAATACATGAGAACGTAATTGAGCACACTTTTATCACTTTTTCGTACTCAACAAGGTTATACAAAAAAGAAACCCCCTAGAGTCCTCTTTAAGCTCTTTTCAGACTCTCTAAACATGAAAAGATTGCTGAGCAATCTTGCTATTTTCACGCTCGTTAAAGTATTTGAAGAAAGTGTCTGTTGGGCGGTAATTTATCTCTTTTTTGGTCTCATCAGACTATTTTACGAAAAAAGAATTGAAAGAGTTCTCTTTTGAGTGTTTTTCCAAACTCTATAATCATGAAAAACCTTCGAGTTTTCTATCTTTGGACTCGTTAAACAAACATCGAAAGACCCATAATGGGACCGAACCACTCCTTCCTAGGGTTCGTTAAACATACTCCGAAGGACTCATCCGAAGGATGAGCTTACATCAACAAGCATATGTTATCCTTCTCAAGCTTGCGTAAAAATAAAGAGGTACTCGCCAGAAATGGTGGGGGGAAATTTGGGAAAGGGATATGTTTTCGTATTCATATTATTCGCAATAAGTATCGCTCTTGAACATGACACCCCCCTATTCATTATCTGAAGCCAGTTTGGAAAATCTATTTATCTTTCATTCGACTTGCTACAAGGTCATATCCTGAGTTGTCTCTGAGTTAGTGCTGCCAAATCATTGGTCGTGTCATTCATATGTTCAAGAGAAGTTCATCCGAAACCTCTATTGCGTCGGCCATCTGTAGTTGTCCATTCGCTCCGTGTCAGCCTTCCCTGTGTCCAGTTCAACCTATATCATGCTTTGTTTCACCTTCAAAGTCTGTTACTCATTTCGTGTCATTGATGGGGGATACATCAAGGCCCTTCTGTGACGAGTTTTGTTCTGTCGACTCTAGCTCATTATCCAGAAACAAGACTTAGAAATTATTTGGTACCTTGGAACTTGCATGCCTCAATGGCAGGTTTCCTCGCTTTCGACAGTGGGTTTTCATCATTGACCCCTGATCGGGAGATTTCGTCAAATGTTCGACCTCGACTCATTTATTCACATTCGGTAGATTGTACTAGTGTACCTTGCGAGTCATTGACATTAATGGTGATTTCCCTCGCACTTGTTAACGGTTTCATCAATGACCGGTAATCAAGTGGTTTCTACCATGTTCGGCTTTAGCACATGTAATCACATGGTTAGATTCATACTTTCAGGTGACGGGATTGAAGACCCTGGGTCTCATCTCTTTGATCCAGGCTGCGATGGAATATGTATAATTTGCTGACACATAGATCCACTTTGTATGTCTCGTGGCTATGTCATCTTAATTTGAATCTTCTTGCATGGATCCACAGTGTATTCTTGGTGGCTATGCGATATTTTGACGACATGGATCCACGGTGTATGATTGGTGGCCATGACCTATGTTTATGATGTCATCTGTCTGTGATCTGAGTATGGGAATGCCTACCTCAGAACTAGTATGATATTCTACAGATGCTTGGTTGTTTGCAGGTTTCTGATTAGGTGCGCTCCTGGTCTCCGACACACACACGCAATTTACAAAGTATTTGGTTGTCAGTGATTCTAGCCTCATACTTTGGGGGGAATTCAGTTACACATCATTTTGGTCATCTTGGTGATGTATTAACAATAGTGTACTCAGACTACCGACAAGAACTTTCTCCTGAGAAAAGTGGTATTTATCTCCTTCCAGAACACATATTTTCAAAGTGAGTTCGCAGGCTGCATATGGCCTAGGGTGCAAGAATGACCCATTCTCGTAGGCCACCTTCATCTAGGGTGTGAACTTCTTGCAGGTTGCTTTATACACAGGGTGTGAACTTGTTTTTAAGCTTGGAAAAGAGAAGAAGTCTCGAGGGTTCTAGAAGGGAATCTTCTAGAAAATGAGTTGGCATTCGTATGGTTGTCATTTTACTGGCTTCTCTGATTTGGTGGGAACATTCTCATCCATGTAACCATCTCAGCCTCTCCTATATATTGAAAGGATTCTCATGGAAAAGGTTAAGCAATATTAATTGAAGAATTGGTGAAGGAATTGTGTGAAGAACCCTGCTTGAACATAAGCTTGGAGACTCTAGTAGGTCTATCAAGAGGAATTGGATCTTCTTCATGCAAGTACAGAACAAGTGTGTGTGTTGGAACCAACAGTCACCGAAAGGAAGCTTCCGACATCAAGGCGATCAGGTTGTATCTTCTACTTTCAATTAATATGATACAGTGGCATGTCCTTTTCCCATAAATTCATTCTTACTTTATTGTGTAATTCCTCGATCATATGCATAAGTTGATAATTGAATACATTTTGCTATCTTCACTTTGGTTGGTTTGTGTTGTCTTGGTCTTGACCTCAGGAGAGCACCAGAGTGAAGCGGGGGCAACAGAGACTTAAGGAAGCAATACAAAGGTATGTCACTTGTTCCTCCTTACTAGCTAATTCAATGGTCATAACTTAGGGAAAGAGTCATGTCCTATCATGTTTTGTTCTAGATCCAGGTGGATCTAGAGAGATCTGTTAGTGTCCGCACCTACCGATTAGTCCAATAACAATCCTGAATCCTAGGAAAGAATCTCAATAGCGTGCAGTGACTATGTCCAAAGACGATAAGAATCGGAATGGAAAAGGGACTACCGAGACAAAGCTCACTGGGAGGAAGGCTAGAAAACTAAGTAAGAAGAGAGCTAAGTTTGAAAGTTACAGAAGGTTCCAGAGGGAACTTTGTAGACATAAAATTTGCAGAATTGGAGCTTTGTTGGGATATCAGAACAACGACACATGGCACTTCGCCATGGCAAGGCAATATAGCCATTGGGACCGATATATCTGTTCGACTGTCGCTCCGAACGGATTGGAAAGCATTTATAACTCGACACCAGACCATTGGACCACGTCATAATGGACATAACAAGAATTAATGAGGCTTCATAGTCGTTACAAGCGAACCGTTGTAGAGTTGCCTATTTATCCCATTGCATCATGCACGGAGAACACTTTTGCTAACCAAGAATTTGAGCCCGTAGACCAAGTGAATTGTATACAGTGATCATTGCCCTCTTGTTGTTTATTCTAGTGGACTATCTGAGTTAATTGTGAACCCGATATTATTAATCTCGAGCGCGTATGTCCAACGAGCTCACCGCAGTTGAAGAATCAGTAACAGAAGTACTCCTCGACTTGATGACTGAAAGAGTCGTGTCGAAGAGAGGATTGTCTACCAGTCTACAAGCATCATTGACATGAGGACTGTCAGCCTCTCCGTCCACTACTCGAGCCAGACCATCACGGCCCACAGATGAGAAGAGAACCAAGCACAGAGATGATCTCGCAAATGGTAAGTTGATTCTGAGCATTCTACCCGCCTATCTACCACCTCTGAGCAGTGCAATAAATCGAAACAGTGTGCCGAGAGACTTTGAGTATGAATTGGTCATTGCGTACCTCCCGAAGGGGATACGCGCAGTTCACACAGATCAAGAAAAGATAGCAGCGTTGAAGTTTAGTGACTTCAACCTCAGCGATAGGAAGGTCTACAGCATGCTCACCCCACATAAGTACCGGACGACGAAAAAAGGAAATAATTCAAATATCATCCCTCAGTCATGGACCCATAACCTAGCACAGTCCACACTGCTCAACGTCATAAAGATTACTCACTTCGGAAGACACTAAGAAGTGAATGCATGCGTCAAACTCTAGTTGTCCTGTTACCATGGTGGATACTTGTGGTTAAACTATTGTATCACAGTGGATCTGACATTGATCAATCGGATCACAGGGCTGAGTATGCAAGGCCCTGACCCACAAGATTTCTACCCCAGAAAAACAATGGATCGCACTCTAGCACAAAGGATCAAGTACACCTACGGAGATGTTGAGAAGGGCACATGAGGCTACAAGGTAGCCTCTATCCAGAGCGGCGTAGTGCGCCTATCCTGTCAATTGATCACAGGAAATTTAGTCCGCAAGAACCGACCCACCCAAGTCATTGGTTTTGTAGTATACCTCACAGGAAAGTGCATGGAGGGCCTACAAATGAATTTGGTGAAGTTCCTCATGAACCAATTGGAACTGGACTACAGGGAAGCATAAGATAAAGGATACGAGTTCCACTTCAGTTAGATTCTAATCCTGGTTTCTTTCATCGCATGGGAGATGCTGAAAGGTGTGACCTTCCTGGACATCAAGCCCTTTGAACCTCTGGCCATGAAGTTCAGTACATTATGGTATTCTAATGACATGAACAAGCAATGGCAGTCAAATTCTATATTCCACACATATTACAATCAGTTGAAGTTAACTATCTAGTCCGAGCCTCGCATCATGCCAAATACTACAAGCTAATAAGCACAAGTAGCAACTTCAATCTTACTACAAGATGACAGAGGAGGACTTAGAAGAAATCAGCAAGGACTAGTTGGCGGACCTCCTCATTCCAGCAGAACCTGCGGAGATATCCGATTTAGACAATCCAGAAACTGCACCAAATACACCCAAACCTAGCAAGATGAAGAAGACCAAAGAGGTCCATGATTTAGACAGTGCATCTGTGAAGAAAGATTCCATATCAGTAGATAAAGGAGGAGATGGCAGAGAGATAGATGGCACAGAAGTTGAACACAATAAAGGAGAGGTTACACTGTCTAGAGACGAGGAGGATCTGTCGAAGAAAAGGAAGGTTTCCCTGTCGAAACCTTCCTGCCGGAAGAAAGTGAAAGCAACCATGACCAAAATGCAGACCATCCTCACCTTCGATGACTTCGATTTCATCATAGCAGTCCTCAATAATGCTTCATTGGAGATAGTAGAGAAGCAAGAAGCTAAGCAGGAGGAGGTGTTCCATCGGATTAAGGATGAGCTCCAAGGAGTGCAGCAGGCACTACAATCCAGCCGTGCAGTCTCCACTGTGCCTCTATCAGCAGGAACATCAAAACTAGAAGATGAGCCAACTCAACTCCACCGCATCGTCGATACAGTCGAAGCTTGCCTTTGACGAGCTCAGGAAGAAACAGCACAAGCCACCCAGACTTTAGCACAAGTACAGGGAGACCTTGTAGAACAACGCAGTACTACAGAACGGGAAAAGTTTGCTCTGCAAGCGAAGTGGGATGAAGAAAAAGCACAACTGTAGCAAAGCAAGGAACAGATGCTCGCAGAGCAACTCAAAGTAAAAGAAATGGTTCACATAGCACTTCGCTATGTGACAGTTGTAGAAGTAAAGACCGAAGAGCGAGTTCCACAGTAGGTGGCACAACTTGAAGAAGTAATCGAGCATCTCCAGCAACACATAACAGACTTGGAGCTCCACACTGTGACCGAGACCCCTCAAGATGTAAGAGACCAAAGGCAAGAAATTGCCCACATCACAGTTGACAGACTAAAATCTCTTGCCTTGGAGTGCAAATAGCTGAGTAACCACAGCACCCAAACATATGAGAATCTCACCAAGAATCTAGAGTTACAGGCATTAGAGTCACAGCTCAAGGAAGCAAAGCAGCACACAGACACGCTACAGGCACAGCTGAAGGCCTTGTCGTTCGTGGTAAGAATGAAATGATATCAAGAGAAATGCACCACCCAGCAGCAGATCCATACGATTCAAACCAGAGTGATGGAAGTTACTCAACGGCTTCAACCAGTGCAAGATAAGGCATGCCAATTATTCACGGAGGTTGAAAGCTGAGGAGGAGAGCTAGAACAGGTTGTTATCGCAACAGAATAGCGCCTAGAAGAACCCGTGAATGACGTAGTGATCCAAGAGTTCACCGAGCAAGAGGTCATCGCACAGCAACAGGTCAAAGCAACTTGAGCCAAGCTCACGGCCTTCGAAGTAGAACTGGTCAGATCAGAGTGACTCGGAATGAGTCACAGGTGAGTGTTTGGGGCTTCTTGGCCCTTGACCAAGTTTTGGGAGATTCTTGGTCATAGTGACATATTTTGGGACTTCGACAACCTGTCGAAGGAGGAGTGCAAGACGAAGCAGAGATCAAGAGATCTCGACCCACTTTTGGGTCCTTATTGGGTTTTTGGGATTATGTAACAGGATTGGGATGTCAACCCATGGGTTTACCCATGTTTAGGCCTATTTTGTATGTATAAATAGAAGGTTAGGCAATGTAAGAAGTAGTTGAATAGGAATATATGTGATGTATGCTAAGTGCAAGTGCTTTGTGTATGACTGTACGAGACTTGCAGAGCTAAGTGCAAGTGGTTGTAACAGATGGTGGAAGGGTTTGTGCTATATCGCAAGGAAGAAGGATCTAGCGAGTTGTGCATATATTATGTCCTATGCAAAGTAGGGTTTTGATGGATCTGTGCTTCTAACCAATTGACTGAAGATAATAAAGAAGAAGAGTTGGTGGGCTTAGCCCCAGGGTGTGGGTGAACCATGTAAACATTGTGTTGTCTTGCTTTGTGCTTGTCTGGATGTGTTTCTATCTTATTTTGCTAAGTGCTTAGAGATGATTAGATAAGATATGCTTATGCTTAGTGCTAATGATGTATAAGAATGTTAGATCTGATGTATATGAATGTGTTGAGTGCTTGATTTGTTAGATCTGACCTATCTATTGATGTTAAGTGCTTAAATGTGTTATATCAGTGTGAATGCTACGAAGCCCTGTTTTATCAGCAAAGTGATTATTGATTGTATATTGAGGAACTGACAGTGCTACATTCTTTATTAAGTATTATAATCACAGATCTGTGTCCCAACTAAGGTTGCAGACACCTGAGTCCTGCAACCACCTCTGCCTCTACCTTGGGTGAGACTTCATCTGCTTCGCAGGTGTTGTCGAAAGGGTCGGTAGTTAAGGCTTTGTTGGTGCGTTGTTGTAGCGTTGAACCCTGGGTCTGCCCCTGTGCCAACATTTTGCTATTTATTTGAAATTAATTCCATTGACTAAGCATTTTGACTATAAATTTAAACAATTTTCCAAAGTATAACATTGTTATATTGAATTTTTTATTTTTATTTTTAAATTAAACCATCTTTTAAAATTATGATTGTTGAAGAACTTGAACCCCTTATTGCAGAGGTTTCGGCGAGCATTTAATTGGGTATTTAATTTATAGTGAGTGATGTATTACTCGTATTTCCAAGATTAAATTTAGTATTATCATTCACCCTAAGTTGGTATATGACAGTTGTTAAGAATACAATGAATTAAAGTGGAGTTTGAATAAGATGTAAGAGGGTTGAATACGACGTGACTTACCTAGAAATTTACCCCCAAGAAAAGATCTCTAATAAATAAGGTGGTACACATGGCCTACTACCACATGGATTTGTCCAATTACAAGCTTCCATATGTTCACAATCAAATGGATTAATCAAAACCAAGGTGATTCAAATCCCATCTTTCTGACCTTAGTACAATGTTTAAGGGCTCGAGAATATTTGTAATGTTTTATCTCAAGTTAGTAGTATATCATAAACGACATGTCAGGTCTGTTACAGATTCAAATTTCAATGATATTGATGACTAAACTCATTGTTTCTTACCTGGAAGGGACTACGCTCCCATGCAGCTCTTGTTTAGTAAGGATGGAAAAATCACAAGAAGAAGAAAGGGTTTGACGGTGGAAAATATTCTCAAAATTGAAAATCCTCTAAAATCCATTTTTTTTTGTTGGCCTTGCCAAAATAAATATTAACTATGAATAATTTAATCATTACCTATTACTTTATCTAGATCTATGTCGAATAAAGTGTTGCAAATTCTAAATAGAACAAGGGTTGCATGGCAACGTAGTCCCTGCTGAGTTAGTCCCTGCTGAGTTAGTTGGGAAATACATATTGAACAATAAAACTTAATATAACTAAATGCACAAGTAATGAATATTTTTTGTCAAAAGATAATAATTGAGGGTTGTTTGTTATTCAAAATGTATAATGAACCGTAAGCTGAATGGAACTATAATATTCATAAATATAATA
>JZKD02S0311830.1:77929-96515 GCA_000966675.3 Picea glauca | reverse complement strand
CATAAAACAAAATCTTTCTTTTTTTATCTTTTCTATCGACTATCAACCAAAAAACAACAGGCTAAAGGTAAGAGGCCCAAACACTTGAGAGGAACACTTCTCACCACAGGAGGGGATGACTGCCCCACCCTGATTGAAAAAAAACCTGTCAAAGCACACCTCTGTCACTGAAACAGTACGTGTGCAAACGCATGCTGAGCTACAACAGAGCGCGTGTACCCGCAGGCTGCACTTGCACAGGCCGCGTGTATGTATAAACCACAAGAAAAAAATAAACACAGGCAGCCCAGACCAGGAAGAGGCCTCTGGTATTGATAACCAGGGTCTCTTGAAGGCTTGGATGCTTCTTCTTAACAGAAAAGAAAAATAATTGCAAGGAATAACAAAACGCAATAAAGCAAACTAAGACAAGACTGTGAACCAGCAAGACTCAGACAGGATCCAGAAAGCCCCCTGAGAATGTATAATTCTGATAGGGAAGAGGAGGACCGCCTCTCAAGCTTTCTAAATCCTACACGCTACTGAAACCTCTACAGCAGGCGTTCAAATGCGGGCTATAGAAGGTTAGGGCATGGGTACACGCGTGCAGGCCTTCTCCAGGCCGTGTGTACCTCTGTGTGTCTCGAAAATTGTCGTCAAGCAACAGTCAGGGAAAACTGGTATAGAGAACCAGGCTCCCTACTAGCTCAGGCCTTACTAAAAAAGACAGGCAAAGAAACAGAAAATCCAATCTCTTAAACTACCCAAAAACTGAATACGGAAACCCTAAAGAGTATCTTTTCCCCAGCGGAGTCGCCAATTCTGTTGGTGGGAAATAATACCCTATGGACTAGCAAGCTAGGGCTAGGCTTGCATGCAGATTTTGACCTTAAAGAAATGACCTTTTAACCTACCACCCGAAACTTAAACCCCTCTTTCACGACACATGCATGGAAAGGAATTACTAACCTTTTTACTGATGTTTGGTGTAGATCCTTCGTTGTGCTCTTGACTGCTTTCTCGTGCAGCTCCTTCCAAAGTTAATCTTGTAATCAAGACAAAATACTACGCATGCATGCTACCTTTCTACTTGAGGGTTAGAAATTAAGCATAAATTACACAAACCACATATAACTCATGCATTGGGACGGGAAAAGTATTCTTTTATTATTTTCAAAATGAATCAACTTACAATTTGAAGTCGAGACCAGCCACTGCTCCTTGATCCTGATCCTGGGTTCCTCCTCTTCTTTTGTCCTCCAACTGCTTTGCGTTAATTCTCCTTAGGCTTGAGGAAAGGCCAAAAGGTTGGGACAAAGGGATTTGGCAAATGGGCAGAGTTTCTTCGCTATCTTTTTCCTCTTCCAAATAGTACCCCTACCCCTTCTTTTATAGGCTAGAAGGAGCTAGGGTTTTGGACGAACTCTTGACCATGCATGGCTGGGAGTTTCAGTTAACTGACCCATAGCTTTTTGTCCCATCGGCAACTTTCCTATTTTTGAGTTTTGTTAGGTAAACGCGGGCTGTAGTAGGACTTCCAGCGTTCAAACGCGTGTAGTAGTGGGTTAGGGCGTGTTTGCCTTTACCTAAGAGGATTTTTAAAGAGGTTGTTCAGTAGATGCTTTGGCAATGAAGGGATATGAGTTGGCCTGATGCCAGGTAAGCATGTGTGGTGCAATTTAGGGTTATAACACTGTGGCCATCCCAGAAAGGTGACCGCCACAGGCACCAAAGTGACAATCGTTCAAAACGCGTTCAGCCTCCTCGTGAATCAGACATCACCGAAGGATGGTGTCAATACCGCGACGATACAAGGTGTCACCAATGATGATATAACGACGAGAGTGGTGACAAATGCGTCGGCGTTCTTCGCGAGAAATGTTGGGCTGAAAACGTTGGGTTTGAAGGTAGAGGAGAATGTCTCCATACCAAGGATCAGAGGTGCTGATGAGGAAGAGAGATTCATCGGGGAGAGAGTCTCTAGGTTCAATGTTTTTAGCGGCACAAGGGAGAGCACAGATAAGCTCTGCAAACACCAGGGATTTTTTGGCCTTGCCCTTTGTAAACTCAAGATCGAATTTTTGAAGAATAACGATCCATTTAGAATATTTGCCCCCAAGTACTTGCCGTTTCAAGACGTGGTACATGGGATGGGAGTCTACGATCATCGTGGTGGTGCATAATAATATGTAATGGTGGAATCTCTGGACAGCGATGATGGATGCCAGAGCCAGTTTCTCGACATACGAATATTGGAGTTCGGATCCAGATAGACTCTTGCTCAGATAATAAATCACATGTTCTTCGTTGTTGGGGTCCTCCTGAACTAACACCATTGCAATAGTGGAAGTGGAGGCGGCCAAGTAAAGGATATAGTCCTTTGTATACTCCAGAGGGTGTAACAAGGGAGCGTGGGTCAAAGCATGCTTGAGAGCATCGAATGACCATTCGGCAATGTCATCCCAGATGAAAGGGGTGTTTTTCTGCAGTAACCGCAAGAATCCTTTAGTTATCTCGGCGTAGTTGCAGATGAAACGACAAAGGAAGTTTCCTTTGCCTTGCAAACTTTGGAGTTGGGTTAAGTTGGTGGGTGGGGGTAAGGCTAGAATGGCCTTGATCTTTAAGGGATCCACCCAGATCTCGTCTTTGCAGACAATGAAACCAAGGAGTCGACCGGATTCGATAGTGAAAATGCACTTGTGGGGGTTCAAGTGGATACGGTAGAATTGAAATCGAAGAAAAATCACCCACAAGTGATCAATGTGATCGGATTGATTGGATGAGTGGGCGGGTAAATCGTTGAGGTAAGGCTCTGTGATATGCTTGATATCGTGGAAAGCATACGACATGGCCCGCTGGAAAGTGGCACCATCATTTTTGAAGCCAAACGGTAACTTTCGATAGGTGAAAGTTCCCCATGGGCAGATAAAGGTTGTTTTATGTTGATCAGTAGGTAAGATTTTGATCTAGTTATACCCGGAAAATCCATCCATGAAAGAGAAGATTACGCTCCCTGCGCAATTATCGATGATTTGGTCAATGAAGGGCGTAGGGTAGTTGTCCTTGGGAAAAGCTTTGTTGACATCTCGATAGTCAACACAAACACGGATGGTCCCTTGTTTTTTGGCAACCGGGACAAGGTTGGAGACCCATTCTGTCAAAGGGACGAGATAGATAAAGCCAGATTTTAGAAGTTTTTCAACTTTTGCCTTTATAGTTGTGATTTTCTTGGGATGAACCGGGCGAAGCTTTTGTCGAACAGGTTTCACGTCAGAGTAAGTTTTGATTTCGTGTACGACGATTAAAGGGTCGATCCCTGGCATCTCCTCGTAGCTCCATGCAAAGACATCGCGGAATTCCTTAAACAAAGCGGTATAAGAGACCACTTCTTCGGGTGTGCAATTAGCACCAAGGTTAATGTTTTCCACGACACCTTCTTTGATCGAGATGTCAATAACGATCGTAGTAGATATGTTACCCATGTTCCCCTTAGAGAGAGTATCTTGTGTGAGGATAGGAGATTGCGGAGCATCGGTAACATCGGGAGGGAAGACAGAGCGTATGTCGTGGTGAATTTCTTCCAAAGGCGGAAGAAAAGAGGATCGATGATGGTTGTCATCCCAAGGCAGATTTTTAATGCTAAGCATTTCCATAATAGATTCGTTAGAAGGAAAAATCTGGGAAATGTAATCAACGGCGGACGACAGGGAATCCAACCATGAGGGCACCGAGTAGGCATCAGGTGCCAATAAATGTGAATTGTTCGAAGAGGGAGAGGTAGATTGAATAGCTACGTATGCGGCCTCGGCTGGGCTAAGTGGCATAGTGTCACCGAGCACATCGAATTTCAGAGGACTAGGTACAATCCATGGATCAGATGATTCCAAGGATTGATAAGGCATAGTCAAGATCATATTGACGATGGCAATATGATGTGCGGTAGGTGGAAGTGGTGTAGGGAAAGTACCCATAAGGCTAGAATCTTTCAATAAGCCAACACCAACGCTTTCATACGTAACTGGGTGGTCTCCCAAAAAAGGAATGTTGTTGGTGGCAGGGATGCGAGCGTCGAGTGTACAGAAGTCAAGCTGATCGACAGTGACAATTTTGCCTTGATGGGGGAATTGTACACATCGAAACACCGACGAGGCGACGGCAGTCATAGCATAGAACCAACTTCTTCCGAGTAGTAGGTTGTAATCGAGGGGGGCATCAACCACCTCGACATCAACGGTGACATTTTTGCCGCCCAACTAAACGGCTAGGGATTGCAATAACCTGTGGGGATGAAAACCTCGCCCATCGAAAGCGCGTAACATCGTAGGGGATTTGTTAAGGGAAGGTGATTTTAAGCCTTTCCAATAGGCTAGAGACATGACACAAGTAGAGGCTCCCTCATCCAAGATAGTTCGATGGATTTGTTGATTGTGAACAACACCATCGATTTGAAAAGCTAACTAGTGGGAGAGTCACGGTTGATGATCATCAAAATTAAACGTGAGGTTATTTGATGACTCAGGATCGAAAGCACCGATAGCAGCTAAGAGCGTTCTACGTTGGTTGGGACAGTGTTGTAGAACTTCCAAGGCAGACATAGCACACGGGGTTTGGGCCAAATCTTCTACAATGTTGTAATTTTGGGCAGCCCATGAATTAGGATTGAAGGTAGATTTCCGGATGGTGCTCTTAGGAGGGCGTAAGATGGAGTCAAATGAAGGTTTCTCAATCTGAAGTGGCCCAGATGGAGGGCTGACAGACGGAGGATTAATAGAGGATGGTAACGGGTCTGGTGAAGAACCGTTAGCAGTCTTCAGCTTATCAGGTTTAACTGGTGTGTCATATGTCGCAGAGCGAGTGGTTAGATTAACCCCGTTAAACATGTAGATGTGAGCACTTGTCGAGGCTTCATCATGGGATTAGTTGGAACTACCCCCTGCAGTGGGGGTTTGAGGAACCAAAGATTGTTGTTGCGGAAAAGGATGAGTAAGCACAACGGGTTGTGAATTTCCCTTGAAAATCTTGGCCACTTCATCACGATGTGGACAGTCTCGAGTGTAGTGATCATCGCCACAAATGAGACATGGGAATTTCGGTTTTCGTTGTGGTTGTTTTCCGGCAGCAGGGGTTTGCAGTTGATTTTTTGGTTGTTCGTTGTTATTGTTCTTCTTTGGTTTATTTCTCGCTTTCTTTTTTCCCCCAGATTGTTGTGAAGGGGTTGATTGGACCGCATTCACCTCAGAGACCTGAGTTTGAGGGGGGGTAGAAGAGGGTGCAGTTGGGCTGGGAGCAGCCGTCGAAGTGAGCCGTTGAATTGTTCCAGTTGACTGGGCAGTAGATTGGGTTTTGACGGAGCCAATAACTCCATCCACGTGGGAAGCAAACGATGGTTTGGATGGATCGTTAGTGGCATGGGTAGCATTCGGTATCAACTCGTACAGAGTACCAGATTGTGAATAGACTAAGTCTAAGTACTGAGCTCGGGCAATAGCTTCTTCCTCGGTGACTACACCACCCATGGCAACATCACGAGCGTTCTGGGGTAACAACGATTTAGTGAACCATTCCGCTAACAATTGGTCAGGAATAATCGCTTTGATTAGCCTTCGTCGTCGTCTCCACTCATGAATATGATCAGAGATGTGTACGGACGTTGTCTGACGAAGGGAGGTTAATAGTTCAGTACCTGTCTCATATCAAATGGGTAGTTGGAAGTGTGTGAAGAAGGACATGGCGAGGGAGTTGAAATCATGAAAGGATGTACGTGGTAGTTCGATATACCATTTCGCCGCGGAACCCGTAAGCGTTCATTGGAAAAGTCACAAATGTATAGAATCCTCCATGAGGGAGTTGGATGAACACCACAAATGGAAATTCATCACGTGGTTGTTTCGGTCTTCTCCGGACTTTCCATCGAATTTTGGGATATCAGAAGCAAGTTTAGCTGGAATAGCTGGCCAAATCGGAGAATGATAAATGGGATCATTCGTTAACCGAGACAAATCTGGAAGGTCCAGGGTAGCTAGAAAAGGTAGTTGTCGGTTAACCTGTGGGTAATGCTGGTGTGGCATAGGGACACCAGTGGGGCCAATCACTGGGTTATGTGGAAAATTGTAACTAGTGGGCCCTCTTGTATGAGGTTGGTGTTGACCAGGGTACACAAGATTTGAGGTGTTTTGAGAAGCATGTGTGAGTGGAGGATAACCGGATGGGTTTTGTGGGTTATAGGTTGGGTTCAGCATTTGTCCATAAGGAGGTTGTTGTGGAGCTTGAGAATTGTGTCCTGCCAAGAACTGTGGATTTCCTGGAAAAGGGACCTTCCACGGATTGGGTGTGGCGGACTCATTTTGTCCATATGGTTGATGGTAGACTCTAGATTGCAGTTGGCCCCCAGCATGAGGGTGCCCCCCAAATGGAATTTGTCCTCCGGTGGGAGGATGCCCCCCAGCTTGAGGTAGAGTTCCCGGAATTTGAGAACTAGACATAAATGACTGACCGGTGCCGCTGAGCGGATTAGGACCACCAAGACCGGTCCCTCTGGGTTGTTGGATAGGTATGGAACTTCCCGGCATAACTTGGGTAGTAATGGTTTGGGTAGTAGTGGCAGTGGGAGTATTCAGTGCTCTAAACCCAAAAGGGAGTGTAGGTCTTGGTGTTACAAGTGTGTCAATCGCAGCTTGGTTGACCATCGCATTACCGGTGGGAATAGTCGGAATGTGAGGGACTGTTGTAAAATGGGCCGTCTGGAGGGGAAGAGTAGACCTTGGGCCAACGGACGGTATGTTCGGACCAACGGGTGATTTGGCTGTAAAAGTGGTGGTACCAGTAAAATGGTTTAGGGGTACTGTGTAGTAAATGGGTGCATCAGCACCCATCCCTGTTCCATAAATATCTCGCACCATGCGTGGTGGACTTCTAACAATGTCTACAGTCCAAAAAGGGTCATCAGCTAAAGGGTTTTGATGAGACCTAGCCAGAATGTCAGAAGGATTGACGATGAAAAATTCACCAGCAGAATTTAATTGGAGGACACGTCGTTCATATCCCTCCGTAATGCGGAAAGCTTCCGGAGACTCTGAAACAATTCAAAAAATCTCTAAAGGTGTGGGAACTTCTTCCTGGGAAGTTGTAGTGTTTTGAACTTCACTCTGTTGAGGAGATTCCTCTGTAGAATGAGGGGGTAAAGGGGTGTTTCCTTCCATATTTTATGGAGGAAGTCCCTGTAGCCTCCGCGAACGGCGTGGAGGGTCGATGTTGGCGAAAAAGAGTCGGCGAAAAAGATCTATGGCCAACTACCGAAAAGAAACACCATGCACTAATAAAATCTAAGAATCACAACCAAGCAAACAGGACCTTCTCTCGATGATCGTACTAGTTGGTGATGAAATCCAACGTCGCGTGATCAAGTCAAGAAGGGGTGGGGATAGGGTGGAACAGTTACAATGGCGACCTGCTTAATAGACATACGCCTTGGTGCAAGCTTCCACGCAGTAATTGTGGATTTACCCTTGAGTTTGACCAATGTCTGCTCCAGGTACAGTGAGACTTCCCTTCACTGTCACCTTGTGTAAGACCCTAAAGATTATGGCCACTAAGGTTACCAATTTGCAGTCAACCCCTGGGCGGGAACAATCGATAGTCTGATCCGAACGTACGGGCAGGGTATCAAGCCCGAAATCAACCAAAAGGCTTCCATGCAGTAATTGTGGATTTACCTTTAAGCGATGCCCATAATACGATCTTACCACCACAATTAGTGAAACCACGGAGGGTTAGTCCCCATAGCTCACCCGAATGCGACCTCATGCGTAACCCCTGTGTGAGAGGGGGATCCCAGGCAGACTTATACGATAATTGGATTTGACTCTCCCTATCTCAGGATGCTAGTGTTTATTTTTGAAACTTTGGAGAGTTATGCTCACAGCCTAATCCAAAGTACTAAGCCTAATCTACTGTTGGTGGAGGATCCTAGAAAAGAAAATGTTCTAGATAATTTTTAATTAGCATTCATTTTATAGTTGTTCTTTACTCAAAAGGGGTGCATGGAAGTGAAACGAATGGAATTATGACTCAGTCCCAAAAATGCATCAAAGATGATAAGCAGTCATTTATTTTCGATGAACATCTATCTAAGGGAGAGAGAGAGCTCTTTTCACTAACAATCACTAATAAGGAATGTCCTCAAACAAATTTTCCTTAATCAAATCCTGATGCGATGCTAAAACTTTTGAGATAACTTCTAATATGCACAATCAATCATAAAGATGCCTTTTATTGTTTGCATATGAATAATGATTAATTCAAAACAATGCTCATCTTGCTAATTATCTTTTGAATGAAAATCATACCAACACAAGCAAGAATCATGCAAACAATACACCCTCTTGTTGCGATCAAAACAAGAAGCGAAAGAAAAGAAACAATCAAAGAGGAATCAAACTTCACACCAAAAGAAATGTCGAACGACAATGATCTTGACCAAAACCAAATGAAAAGATCTGTAGGCCTTTGATGACTTTCACCAGAGTTTTTTATTCAGTCGAAAAAGAGAGAAAGACAATGTATGGGTTTCAAACTTCAAATGACAGAAAAAACTCAACCACAATAGTGAAGAAGGCTACAAAATCCAAATATCAAGATGTTTGTTCTTCAAAAAGATAGATTTCAAAGCTGGAAAAGAAGAAGGATTGCCTCACAAGGTAACCCAGCAAGAGAGACACAGAGGAAAAACCCTGAAAAAACAATTTTGGAAAGTTTATTGGCCAAAGGAGGGCTGGCGCTCTATTGTCAAGGACAAGGAGCATTATAGCGCTCTCTGTAAGGCTATCAGGAAGTGATTCACTATGTTAACACAGGGACAGGGGCGCCAGGTTCAAAAAGCTCCTAAAAGTGTCAAAAAATTCAAAAATTGTAATTCAATCTCGACAATTAGGCTGAGTGTGATGGGGTAGGGAGCCAATCAGCTCATGAAACCAATCAAAAGAGGGGTGAACCAGGTCTAAAACAATTAAGGGGTAGAACAAGGTCAATGAGGAGAAATCAAAACAAAGAGTTTTGATTCGAGGCTATCTCCCCAGTGGAGTCGCCAGTTTTTGTTGTAGGAAAATCTCCCTGCGGACAGGTAGATTGCCTCAAAGAGCTTGACCCTAACTCTAAGACAGAAAATGCTTAACGTGGACACTGACTTCCTTTCAAATCTATACAAACTAATACATGATAAGGAAGGAGAATAGAGGTACCTCTTTATCGAAGTTTGTCCCTACACGCTCTGAGTTGAGCTCCAATCCTTTGCTCCTCGACGAGTCCTGTAGACAAACAAGATACGACCACTTCCTACTATATTGATATTAGCTTGAAAACAGATCTATCTATCAATGATAAGTTCATGTAACATCAGACACAAGCTAGAAAGAAGCAGGCCAAGCGTGTCATATTAATGAGAATAACGACAGCAGTACTTACAATCGTAGATGTGAATGCGACAGCTTCGTCAAGTCCCCTTCGTCTAACCCTCGCTCGAAAGATCCACAACCTGGATGATAGCAGCTTTACTGATCACTCTCCTCTGACTGGCTGTGTGTTTCCTATGAGATCATAGGTTTCATGCTAGCAATTCTTCTCCCTTTTCACCATCATAGAGCCTTCTTATATAGGTTAAGAGGAGCTTAACCTCTTAAGTTATCTTTAGAACAAGTTGAGGAACTCCATCCTTGGATCAGGGATCTCCTGATGGAACCAAGAATTTGAATGCAACTGCCTTCTAATCTTGAGAGATCCTCCCCTTATTCTCCTCAACGGGCCAACTGTTGCCTCAGATTAGACAGCGCTCCCTCAAAAGGGGCATCAGAGTGCTATAGCACTCCCTAGGAAGCTTGAGGGGGGCGCCAGCGCTCCAAAGATGGATAGTGCTCCTTCAGAGGGGCAGGCATGCATTATAACGCTCCCTAAGACCTTATAGGGGAGCGCCAACGCTCCTAAGGCTAATTTAGGGGAGCGCTCACCCTCAAAACCTTTGTTTCAGAGCTCCTTTCAGGTGATAAGAGTCCTTTGACTTCAGTTAACCAGATTTCCTTCTCCAGATAAAGTGTATGAGATGTCTTAGGTGCCTCCTTAGTGTCGTCATTATGGCAGTATGCGAAGGTTGTAAGGAAGATGCGACACTTGTGAACAACTTGCGACACTTGCGAAGGTTGTAAGGAAGATGCGACACTTACGACAGTTGAGAGGAACATGCGACACTTATCCAGTTGAGTAATTTTGACGTGTAACAGTACCCAAAACTAGAAAACTTCTAGCTTGGATTGAAGCTACTCTACAAGAAGTATAAAGACTCAAAGCTCCAAGTGGCACTTTTAGAGAAAGCAAGAAGCCCAAAAGATACTCCAACTATGCAGCATGTATGACAAAACTTATAATTGAAGAACCTACCACATTTGAAGAAGCAGTTCAAAAGAAGCAGTGGAAAGAAGCCGTGACAAAAGAATACTAGTCCATCATGAAAAATGACATATGGGAAATTGTGCCTAGACCCAAGGAAAAATTAGTGGTAACTTCAAAATGGGTCTACAAGATCAAACACGTGGTAGATGGAAGCATAGATAAATATAAGGCAAGGTTTGTGGCTAGAGGGTTCTCGCAGAAGGAGGGAGAAGATTATGATGAAACCTTTGCTCATGTTTCCATATATACTTCTATTAGAGCCATTATGTCTCTTGTTGCTTCCATGAGATGGAGTTTACATCAGATGGATGTAAAGACGGATTTTCTCAATGGATCAATTGAAGAAGAAGTATGCATTGAACAACCTCAAGGTTTTGAGGTGCATCCCAGAGACACTCATGTTTGTATATTAAACAAAGCCCTGTATGGACTCAAGAAAGCTCCAAGATCTTGGTATGCCAGAACTAAAAGTTACTTAAGAAGACTTGGTTTCTGTAGATCCAAATATCTACTACAAGGTTGTGAACAATGCACTTGTGATTCTATTGTTGTATGTCGATGATTTATTCTTGATAGGTGTAGAGCCTCTCATCACCCAGTGTAAGAAGGAGTTATCATCTGAGTTCGATATGAAATATCTTGGTCTCATGCATTATTACTTGGGACTAGAAGTATGGCAAAAGCATGGTGAAGTCTTCCTTGGTCAAGTATAGTATTCCATAAAAATCCTTCAAAAATTTGGAATGATGGATTGTAAATCCATGGCCAGTCCTATGACCACAAACATAGGAAAAGTAAGAGACTCGATTTTTGATCCAGTAGATCCCTCCATGTATCGGAAACTGATTGGATCGTTGATGTATCTAGTGAATACTAGACCATATATTTTCTTTGTTGTAAACACTTAGAGCCAGTTCCAAGTGAAACCCGGACATGAGCACTAGATAGATGCAAATCATGTTCTAAGATATATTTGTGGGACATTAAACTATGGTTTAAGATACACTTCAACCAGTGATATACAACTTCATGGATTCACATATTCATATTGGGCAGGGACTACAGAAGACAAAATAAGTACTTCAGGGACGTGTTTCAACTTGGGCTCTGTTATGACATCATGGGCCAGCATGAAACATAAGTGTGTCACACTATACACTACAGAAGCATAATATATCGCAGCGTGTGAAGCGTGTACCAAAGCAGTATGGCTAAGGAAGCTGATTTCTAGACTATTTTATCAGGTACCAGATTCGACCATAATATATTGTGACAATCAAAGTTGTATGAAGCTATCAGAACACCAATTGTTTCATGACCGTTTGAAACATATTGCGATCAAATACTATTTTATTCATGATAAAGTCCAAAAAGGAGAAGCGAAACTCCAGTATATCTCCACAGATGAGCAGGTAGAAGATATTTTGACAAAGCCTTTGTCCATAATAAAGTTTGTGTACTTTAGGGACAAGATGGGGCTCGTGGAGATAACTCCCCTAGTTGAAAGGGAAGAGATGGCTCCCCAGGTTGGGAGGGAGCACTGATATGCTATTGATTTATGGGCAGTCATTTTCCAATTCGGAAAATGGTCCAGGTTCGACAGTCACCTTCTAGTCTGGAAAGTGGCCCAAGATTTCTGAAGGACAGGCATTTTCCAGTTCGAAAAATGGTCCAGATCGAACAATCATTTTAGTAATGAAAATTGTCCGGTAGATTATTGATGTACCATAGAAAGATATTCCCCTTGTGGCCAGAGTGGAGGAATGGTCTAGGACAATCATTCTTCTTGGTGATCACTCTAAGTAGTGGTCAAGCAGAATGGTCCGCCTCTTCAGGCAGTCATTCTTTCGAAGTTCACAGTTGTGAGCAGTTTTGAAGAATGGTTAGTTATAGGAGGTTGGTACAAGATGGTCATTTCCATTAGGAAATGGTCTGGATAGTCATTCCTTAGGGCAAACTCATTCTCTCCAGGTTGCACTGTGAATAGTACCAGAAAAATGGCCCAATTAGGTGAATGGTCCAGGTTCAACAATCAGGGACATGCATTCCCTAGGGTAGACTCATTATATATAGGTTACATTGTGATTAGTTCCAGAGGAATTGCCCAGTTAGGTGAATGCTCCAGGCTCAAAAATCAGGGACAATTATTCTTTTATGCTTAAGAAGAATAGTCCAGACAACCCATGGCTGATGTTTAACTTTTTGAGGGCAGATGCTCTTCCATATATCACGGATGTGAGTGGAAGAATGGCCTAGATGAGTCAGTTTGTATCATGATATTGTTGATATCAGATAATATGATTATTGTAGAGATTGTATGTCTCTAGATAGTAGTTGTATGTTACTATGGTGGATGTGATCCACTGGTAGTGACTTTGTGTCACTGGTTAGTAGCAGTTTGCTGCTAGGAGTGGTTGGGTACCACTAGATAGTAGTTGTATACTACTATGTATAGACATGGTTGTGTTATATTGGATGACATTGTTCTGATTGCCATGGAGACTATCTAGTTGGATAATGGTGCTTGTGATTTGATCATGAGATAGCATGTGTGGCTATGATGATGTTAACGATTGAATGGTCTATTTGTGCTCAAGACCATTTCCATTAATACCTCCCTAGCTAGGAGGGAGTGTTGAGATTATGGTAGTTGCGACAGGTATTAAACTCTACGTGTAACCTTGACGAGACTAGAATATTCTGGAAAGTAAGAGAAACCCTAAAACATTGGATAATAACCCTAGAAGACAAGTCTGCTCAAGAGATTAATTAATATCGAGTTATTAGTCTCCAGAAAGAGAAGTTGGAGCAGTCAGATGAGTTGGAGCAGTAAAAATAGAGGGCGCTAGAGCTCATTTTAGACTCACTCACTCACAATTGCATAAGGACTAGAGGTGTGCATGACTGGTGGAGAATTACAACTGTTGCAGTAGCGACTTTGTCTTGGGCTATGGTTTGGTCTTTCTGCTTGGTCTTTGGCTATTGTTGTTTGGTATGCTATCCTTGGAGAGAGAGGTATGCTACCTTGGTTAGTTTCCTGAATTATTCTATCTGTCAAGGTTAAAGGTGCTCGGGGGTGGCCTTTGTGCCTATGGTTGGGTGACAATATTTTTATATTGTCTATGGTGAAAACGAGCACATGTCTTACATTCTAACACTCTGGTGTTGCAGATATGTCCACCTGGTTTTTCGAACCCATGAGACTTGGGCTCGAAATTAGGTTTGGTTTGGTCTGTCTTGATTATGGCCTCAGGAGGTGGGGGTTTCCCTTTTTGTGTAAACCCTTGTGCTTCATTGGGACTTGCTTCTCCGATATTGTATATCTAGCCAGAGTATGGAGTGGGTATAGGGTCAGAATATTACGGAGGTGTAGGTACTACAAATTTGGTTTTTTTTTTGGGTCGCTTCCATTAGCATATCTTTTGGGGGGAGACTCGTCGAGGTTTTTTTTACAACCGAGGTGATTCTGAGTTTATCTATTGACACCAATGAACTCCTAGGACTGACAACTTTTGTTGATTCTATAATTGTTTCATCATCACATAGATATACAAACACAGGAGGTCTGGGACCATATTTCTCTGCAAACCCTTCTATAGAGCCTTTGACACTAGAAGGAACAAGATCCTCATATTCCCAACAATCTTCCCAAGCCAAATGAATAAAAGGTGTGCCAAGAATATGGGAGAAGCAAAATTGATTCTCGTGGTTGATATTTCGGAGCTAGAAGTTATGGATATGGAGAATACGGTGTTGTTGTGTGTGGCTCGTGGACGTCATTTCAAAATCAAATTGTTAAAGGAATGGGTAGACCGTTCGTGGACTCCATACTCTGGGAAGGATCCTTCTGTACAAACCCTCAATAGGGGTTGGTTCTGTTTCAAGTTTTGGATGGCAGCTATGGCGGATTAGGTTCTTCGGCGAACCTGGAGCATTGACTCCACTCCGATCATTCTAAAAAAATGGTCTCCTCTTTTTGACACCAATAGAGATTGAATGGATGTTGCTTCGATTTAGGTTTGGCTACCAGGGTTTCCTATGGAGTTCTGCACAAAAACAATTTTCTCAAAGCTAGGAAACATTTTGGGGAATTTCTTGGCTGGAGATATGTCCTTCAAGGAGTTTGGAGAGATGGAAGTCGCCAATATTTTGGCATCCTTGGACATTTGGGAGGCACTAATTGAAGAGTTGGAACTTATCTATGGGGAGAAGTCCCTTGAACAAAAACTCAATTTTGAAGTAGTCCCCTCCCGATGTTGAAGATGCCACCAGTATCGACATATCGCAAGACATTGTAGGTTTCCCCTCCACAAGAGAATTGAAGGGTCATGCTCTACATACTCAAACAAGCGACCAATGTCACAAAGGGAGGAAATATCTAAACCTTCAGTGGGAAGGTAGGTGGAAGCTCCTCGCTGTGATCCTCATGACCATTCAGGAAGAGGAATAAAAAGTAGTACAAGTTCACCCATTGGAAAGGCCGAGGAGGGATACAATACTCTTTCACGTTCGGAAAGCTCTCAAGTCTAGCAGACTCAAGAGATATCAACGGATCCTATGGGTATGCAATCCATTCCTCTCCCTAATATAAATATTTTAACAAAAAAAAAATCACTCTTAGGTAAATATCGGGTGGGATCTTTGAAAAAATTATCCTTTCCTTTTGAGGGTTTCCAGTCTCTCTCTCTCCAAAGTTCAGTTCCCCTCTCGCCCTTTTCTCCTTAACCCCTCCCCAAACTTATTCTTCTAATATCAAAATTTGTGAATATTTTTTCTCCTCGATGAACTATGAGGAGGAGGCTATTACCTACCAATTGAGGAATAGATCCATTTCTTCCTCCTCATTCTTATATTTTCCTAAAAATGTGGAAGGTCTTGGTTTTAACCCTATTCCACCATATGGGAGTTCAGGGAGGGGGCAGAAATCTTGTATTTTAAAGGCCAAGAAACATGCCCTTATTTATCTAGCCATTGGCAAGCATTTAACTATAAAGGGGGCACTTAGAGCTTCAACAGCCCCAAGCGGGGTTCCACCATGAAAATCCTTTCCTTTAATTTTTAGGGTGTGGCAAGCCCGTCCAAAAAATTATCCCTTAAATGGCTGGTGGACTCCAACCAGCCAGACATCATTTTTCTTCAGGAAACCATGTGATCGAATGCAAAGGTTACTGCCCTTCTTGAAGCCTTATTAACAAATTACAATTTTTCAAGTGTGGATGTTAGAGGCCGATCTGGGGGACTAGCTCTAGACTGGAACAAAAAAATGGTGAAACTACAAAATATGTGGCGATTCGAGTCTGGCCTTGGTGCTGATATGTTTTTTTCAGACTTGGGGATTTCATTTAAAGTGATAGATGTATATGGGCCCTATCAAGACCATGTCCAATGTTGGGAAAATCTGATAAGCAAATCCTTTCTCACCCCAGACACCCTAATTATGGGGGGGAATTTAAATTTTTCACTAGGATCAACTAAATTATGGGGCCCCCGACCAAGATTAGACCCTTTATCACATTTTTTTCAAAACCTATTGGAAGGAAAATGGATCTCAAATATCACCCCTATGCAACTCAATCCCACATGGAGGAATAAACGGGTAGGAGCATAAAGGATTGCAAAGTGATTAGACCTTCTTTTGGTAATGGAAAAATTATCGGATGGTCTCCCGCAAATGAGGCAATGGGTTTCTCCTGCATATGAGGCAATGGGTTTCTCCTACAAATGAGGCAATGGGTTGGAGTGGGGGGGGGAATCAGATCACTATCCCTTCATCTTGGAAGTGGAAAAAGGCAAAACAAAACCAAACAACCCTTTCAAATTTAATCTGGAGTGACTAAAGGAGGAAATTTTCATTGAGCTGGTAAAGGAGCAGTGGGTTCCTTTTGATCAAAACTTAGGGGAGTCTACTGTAGTTCAACTTATTTCCAACCTAAAGAAGGTTAAGCATGTTACAGTAGCATGGGATAACAAAAAATGAATATGAGATAAATAAGACTTAATGGATACAGAGGAAGCCTTAAAATCCATCTATGAATCAGAGGATGGGGGTTATGTAACTCCAGAGACAAAAGAGGCATTGACTCGACTGGAATAAAAGAAGAGAAAAGTCATGGAGGAAAAGGAGGCATCCTAATGACTAAAAATTCAATCCACTTGGATGGAGAAAGGCGATGAAAATACAAAAAAAAATCAGGCATATGCAAAGGGCAGAAAGTTCTCAAACACCATTTAGAGTCTAAAAGACAATCAAGGGAGGGAAGTGTCATCTTTTAAAGGATTGGCCGGCTGGGGAAAAATTATTTTCAATCTCTCTTCAAGGCTGATAATTGGTCTACCATTGCAAAAATTGTCTGGGTGGCAGGTTTCTTCCCTCAATTTCTAGATGATGAGGGAAATAGGAAATTAATGGAAGAAGTTTCAAAAGAAGAACTAAAGGAGGTTCTATGGATTTTTGAAAAAGATAAGAGCCCGGGGTTGGATAGATAGCCAATAGAATTATTTTTAGGACTCTTTGAATGTATATGATCGGATATTCTGAATGTGGTGGAGGAATCAAGAAGAGATGGTCATATGCATGCACCACTAAATACCACCTTCATAGCCTTAATTCCAAAATCGGATTCCCCTCAGTCCTTTGAGGAGTTTCGTTTAATTTCCTTATGCAATTGTATCTACAAAATAATGGCAAAGGTCATTGCTCAAAGATTAAAGCCTATCCTCTCATCTTATATCTCAAAGGAGCAATTCAGTTTCCTAGAAGGAAGGCAGATCCCAGCCATAAGTGTGGTACGGGAAGGCTTGCATAATATAAAGATGAGAAGATTAAAGGGAGCAATGGTGAAGATTGATTTATTGAAAGCTTATGACAGGGTCAACTGGATCTATATTCGACTGCTCCTTACACATGTGGGTTTTGAAAACCCATTCATAAATTGGGTTATGAGCTGCATTACAACCACCTCTAATGCAGTCCTAATAAATGGAGCAGCTTCCCCTTTCTTCCATGCGGGTAGAGCGCTAAGGAAGGGATGTCCTCTCTCCTCCTTGTGTTTCCTCCTTGTGGAAAAAGGTCTCAGTAGATAGTTGGCCGATGAAAATCAATTGGGTTGTTCCAGGGTATTCCCATTTCACATGTTTTTTATATCTCCCATCTCCTTTTTGTTGATGATGTTTTGTTTTTTTGTGATGGACAACGGCGTGATGTGGAAACTCTGTCAAACATCTTGGAGCTCTTCACTAGGGAGTCGGGGATGCAAAGTAATGAACGCAAAAGCACAATATCTGTCCATGATATGGAAGATGAAGAGAAGAACTACTATCATACTATTTTCCCCTTTGAAATAAAGGATTTTGATTCAAGATTAAAATATATGGGGTTTCAATTGAAGCCAAATTGCTACAAAAAGTCTTATTGGACTTGGCTAATAGGGAAATTAGAGAAAATACTAAAGGCTTGGAACTTCAGGTGGTTATCCAGAGGAGGTTGTCTGGTACTTTTCAAATCAATATTGGAAGTTATTCTAGTATACTGGATGTCATTAGCTTGGATCCCAAAGGGGGTACTTGATAAGATGTGGAGGATTTGCTTCAAATTTATTTGGGTCGAATCACAAGATAAATTTGTCTTGCCTTGGGTGAAATGGGAGGTGTTTGCGATTTCTAAAGCTCTGGGTGGATGGGGCTTCAAAAATATATTCCTTTTTTCAAAAGCACTTGTTGCAAAGTCAAATTGGAGGCCGATTTCTTAAGGCTTCATGTGGACCAATGTAGCCATCCAAAAATATATCCACCCAGATATCGTATTGGATTGGATATGAAATCCTCTGAAACAGTGTTTTGTATGTTCTATAATATGGAAGGAAGTTACCAGATCTTTTGCAGTGATAGGAGATGGTCTGGCTTGGTGGGTGGGGAATGGCTTGAAGTTTCGAATTAGATCGGATCCATGGCCAGGAAGTGATAGATCAAATATCTTGTCACCTGATCTGATCCGAGATTTACATACTCAAGGCATCTATCATCTAAATAAAATTGTTGATCAAGGTCGAACCTCCATATGGATCCAATAAAGGCCTAGTCCTGTACATTTGGGTTTGGAAGGGGCTCAATATGATCAATGGACAAATTACACTCAAGCTTTAAAATCATCTCATATTCGGATAGTGGATCA
>JZKD02S0311830.1:25675-58501 GCA_000966675.3 Picea glauca | reverse complement strand
TGGAATTGATAACTATGCATAATTAATGTCTTTTAAGCTCCTTCTCCTCTTTGTTACAGAAAAGGGAGTAAATGTTGGTTGTGGAGCCTGATTATCTTCATGATTTAGAGGTTTGTTTCAGTCGTGCTTGGACCCCATTCCTTAACGGGCGGTGTGGGGGTGCTTTTCCCCCCACAACTGTCTCCAGGGGGGTCCAGGGAGGGGCAGTGCCCCCGAAGTGAAATTTTGTGAAAATTTGCCTTGTAAAATATTGTAATTTCATAGTCAATCTAGATCATTCATTATAAGATCGTTGATCTGACAATAGAAGTTATGTTAGGGTTTTTCTCCCTAGAATAAAACCCTCTTTTATGAGGGAATTGTATTGTGGCTCTGTGTTATTGCGAATATTGTATTCTGAGAGACGAGACTGTGAGAGAAAGAAGAGGATGTTAGAGCGGGTGTGTTGTAGGTTGTATCCCTTCATTTTGTTGGATAATAAAAGGAAGGACCTGACAATTTCTCTAGTGGATGTAGCCAGCACTGGGTGCACCATGTATATCTGTGTCTCTATTGTATTGTGTATCTTCTATGTTTTATTTCCACTTTTGTTTTATTTTATTTCTTCGCGATCCTGTTTTTCTAATAGTAAAGTCGTTACAATTTTTTGTTGACTCTATGCTAGTTATAAATTGGGCAAGGAAATCTCAAAAATGTCATAATTCGTAGCTTCTTTTTCTTCTTGAGGAAGTCTTCAGGATCCTGGACTCTTTTGATATGTTTTATATTCCGCATGTATACAGCGCAACATGGAGGCAGATTCACTGTCTAAAGAGGGTCTTCGGATGGATTTGTGGAAATGAAAGGTATTAGAAGACAAGAATGGAGAGAATTTTGAGTTCTATCACCAGGATTTTATCGAAGAGAATCACATCCCTGAACTATCTACATAATCGACTGTCTATTGCATCGGTTTTTGTGTCTCACTTTTGTTTCTAAAAAGAGTCACTATTTTAGAATATATTGTGCATATAACTAGGCCTGTACATTGGAAAATTTTTGTATATTTTGGGAACATCAGTTTTCCCATCTGGGATGTACTATTTTATGATGGAGTTATGTGGTTATCTTTCTGAGATCACATGTCTCAGCAAAAACATGGATCTTCCATGTTTTCTACAGAATGTAATTTTTCTCTCTTTGGATGAAAAAAAATTACGCTTTTTTTTCTGAGGGATATATATATATATATATATATATATATATTCAATTTCTTTAAAAAAAAGATAGACTTATATTGATATTTGCAATCACAATTTGGATCATGAAATCCTAAATCAAATTAAACAAACCAAGATGATCAGACTTTATTGACAATCTAAATTCACATCAAACCATATGTCTAAATAGGTAACTACAAGATTTTAATTTCGTAGTTTTATTTGTTCATCATCTATTTGTCTAGATATTAAAAAACCAAGCTAGATTAAAAGATGTCATCATTACGATTATTGTTCATCAAACTTAATTTATGGTTCATTAGGAATATTCACACATTAAGGTTAAATTAGGCTTTTGTTAAAATAAATAATATCAACTAAAATATTAACAATATTGTTATTTTCACTATTGTTAAAAATAAAATATTAAAAAAACACAATATTAATATCAAGAACAATATTAAAATATACTTCACTGTGATGAGATATTATTTACTATAATTTTATATAAATGATTATCACTTGTTAAAGTTAATTCTCATTGTTTATAATTATTGGTATTTATAATAATTTTTAATTTACTATTAAACATTTAAATATTTAAAATTAGTTTAATTAATGCAATAACATCAAATTTGTTAAAACCTTTATAAACAAAATTTAAGTTGCTCTCTAAAAAAACCCAAGTAATACCTTTTGCAAGTTTTTTCCAAAAGAAAATTTCACGGATTATATTAAAATATATAATTCTTAGCATCCGAAAAGTTCGGTAATATCCAGAAAGGATACAGACAAGAGCTTTGAAGCAAAAACAACAAAATATCTGAAGACAATTATAAATAGGCTTGATGCAAAACAATGAAGCCTTTACTGATAATGTGAACAGCCAATAGGAGACTGGATATGTCTGAGCTAGACGATAGCTGTTTTTTTGAGAATCATGAAATTCTGAATGAAAGAGGAGAACTGGAAATAGAAGTTAATAGACCTTGAGGAGGCGACGTTGTCCCTTTACTCCATCAGTCCAAAGGTGAAGTGTGATGTATCCTTTCGATTCCTTGCTTTCTTTGAAAGTGAATCAGCTTCTTTGTTAAATTCCCGATAGATGTGGAAGAATTGAGTGTTCTCGAAAGAGTTCTTAAGAGTTTTGATTCTTTTTTCCCAGCCTTCAAGAGAGGTCACTCGCAAATCACTTCTATCATTCAGCCATTCGATAATCACCTTTGAATCTCCAAGGATTTGGATCTTTGGGAGTGCAAGTAGATTGTCTATGTGTAATGTAGCCCAAGCCCCCAATAATCCATCCTTTGTATTTGAGTCGATTCCACAATTCAGGTACCATTTATGTACCAAGGTGTTCGAAAGTTTAATTAAGCCACCTGCACCACAACAAAGACCGTCTACCTTTGCTGCACCATCAAAGCTAGCTACAGGAAATTCAAAGTTCTGGTTAATAAAACTGGAACGAAGCAAGGAACGGGTAATAACTTCCTCGGGCTTGTGAATAGTACCAAGTGCTCGAATCATTACCGAATGTGGAGAGGGTTTTTTTTTATCAAAGGTTGTTGCATTCCTTTCGAGCCACACGAACCAGCAAATTAGGGGAGGTAAAGTAGTTGGAACAATTTTATTTGATGTCCACTTGGATAAGCTATCAGTCAAACAACTTCCGCCCCACTTCTGGATAAAATTTCTTGTGGAGTAAATCAAATTCCACGCGGTAATCGTGAAGGAACAGTGCAGAAAGATATGGTCAGTAGTTTCACTGTCTAGTTTGCACAGGACGCATCTGTTAGGGCCTTCCCATCCTCTGTGCTAGAGATTAGGCCACATCAAAATCTTATAATTTGCGGCCAGCCACATGAAAAGCTTAACTTTCAACTGCAGATTCCAATTCCAATTGCTCTTTTTCCATTCGGAGATGATCGGTAAATTCTGTGAAGCGCAAATGGCTGAGTAGACGTTTTTTGAAGTGATGAGCCCGGAGGCATTCCCTCCAGTCCAATGAATTTCATCTATGTTATCTGTTAATGTGATGCCCGATGCTTGAAGAGATCTTCTGAATCTATCCCATTCCGATGCAATGTCTCCGATGAGTTCTAATTCGTCACTATCTAACCACTGAGGCGAGATGGAGGAATGATGAAGTGTTTTCCAGGCATGTGCTAGAATGGTAATATGTTTCTGCTATAGCGTGGACTGGAGGCATGTTGATAGGAAGGAGCGCATGCCCAAATCCAATATTCTGTCTCTCCCTAACTCCACGAGAGATCCCGATCCTGGCTTCCAAGTGAGCCAATTATTGATAAAGTGGACTGTTTTCAGCAGATTTTTCCAGATTTTGGATGCCGAGGGTTTTGCAAATGTTTCTGAGCGAAGCCACTTAATAACTGATGCAAAGTGTAGATATTTTTCTTTCAGTACCTTTTGCCAAAGGCCATTGCTAGTGAGAGCTCTCCAAAGTGTAGTAGTTGCTAAAGCTTTGCTGAAAGTAATAATGTTGAGGAGCCCCCAGCCTCCAAATTGTTTTGGCCGAGCAAGCGATTCCCAATTTGCAAGGTGATAATGATGAGTATCTGTGTTTCCTTTCCACAAGAAATTAAACAAGAGCTTCCTTATTCTATGGAGGATGGACAAAGGGACAGCAGCAGGAGATAACCAGTACCCCGACTAGTTTTCAAGAACAGATTTGCAAAGAGTATGTCTGCCGCCCAAAGACAACCAACGAAAGCTCCAATGGTTAATCTTCTTTTCCACTTTACTTACAAGCCATAACCAATCTTCAGTTTTCTGCAATCCATATTTTAGGAAGTTCCCCAGGTACTTGAAACCCCCCTTCAGATCGGAGAACTTATACGAGAGTAGCTGCTTGAGTTAGTGAAGTTTTGTCTCCTCTAGTCCCGAAAAGTGTACAAAGGATTTGTTAAGATTTACTTTTAAACCGGAAACCAAACAAAATAATTGAATGATGCGGTTGATCTCTTGTCATTCCTGCACATCTACATTTTTCATTAGTAACACATCGTCAACAAAAAAAGATGGAGTATTTTAGTCAATCCGGTGACTTTGATTCCAGATAAAGTGCCCTCTTCTTGACTGGATTTTAATAGTAAGCTCAAGCTTTCCATCACAAGGATGAAGAGCAAAGGGGAGAGTGGGCATCCCTGCCGAAGGCCTCTCCCAATCTTGAAAAAATTGGTGGCCTCTCCATTAACTAAGACAGCAATAGATGCCGAGCTAACACATTCCAAAATCCGACTTGTCAACTGAGGTCCAATTCCCACCTGGATTAAGATCAGTCTTTGGAAGTCCCAGTTGATGCAATCAAAAGCTTTTTGTAGGTCTAGCTTAAGTAGTAGGGCCTTTATATACTTTTGTTTGATGCTATGAATGCATTCATGTGTTGTACCAATAGCATCATGGATAAATTGCCCCTCCAGAAAGCCAAACTGCTCAACTGAGAGATACTTTGATAAAATCAGCTTAATGTGGTTGGCTAAGACTTTAGAGATTAATTTATAAATCAAATTGCAGAGAGAAATTGGACGATAGTCCCCGAAGGTTTGTGAATTGTTGGATTTATGAATCAAGGCCAGGAATGTGGAATTTAGGTTTCCAGCCATACGTCCTCCAGATTGAATTGATTCCACCAGTGCCAGTAGCTCCTCAATAATCAAATCAAAAAAATGTGTAAAAAATTCCACAGTCCAGCCATTCGGGCCTGGACTTTTTTCTTTTTTGAAGTGGAATAAGATTGATTTTAATTCCCGGGAGGTGACCGACAGAAAGAGTTCTTTTGCTTCCTCCTCTGAAAGCCAAGAGTTAAATAAACAAGCCACCTTTACTTGTTCTATTATCGGAGGTGTCTCAAACTGATTGTAGAAAGATTTAAAATGTTTTTCTGCTTCCTTGGAAATTGCATCCTGCCCAGTATGTAGATGACCCAAATCATCTTTAATTTCCCATAGGTGTTTACTGATTCGTCTCTGATTAGCAAACTGATGGAAAAACCTTGTGTTTTTGTCACCGCTTTGTAACCATAGAGCTCGGCTTTTGAGACGCCACCGCTCCTTCTGTGAATTTAGAATAATATTTCTATTTGTTTCAAGTCTGATGAGAAGGGATTCATTCGCCAAATGAGTAAAACCATCCGCATTTTTCTTTAAAATTTCAATGATTCTTATTTCTAGAAATTGCAAATGTTTAAATTCACGGGATCTTTGCTCTCTATACTAGTTTTTGGTGAGTACTTTCAGGTCCTGTAACTTCCAAATGAAGCGTCGTTGAATATCAACTTCCTGTAGATAAAGTTGATCATTCCAAAGAAATTTTACTGAGTTGTTATAATCCTTTTCTGAGAGACAATGCGAATTGAATTTGTAAGGGTATGCAATGGGAGGAGTAATGTTTTCCAGTTGAAGCAAGATAGGAGCGTGATCAGAGACGAAGGGGTATTCAACCCAGGAGCGGAAAAAACGGCCTTCCAGAAGAAGATCCTCTGCCACAATAAATCTGTCCAGTCGTTTAGCTATATAATTGCTGCCAAAGCATCCATTTCGCCAAGTCGGTACAAGTTTGTCAAGACGAACATCAATAAGATTATGTGATAGAAATAGGTTATTATAGAAATTTGTATTGAGACTTTCGATGGTCGCACCAGCTCCTCCCCAACTTTCACCACTAGAGAGTGTCAAATTCAGGTCACCGGCAATGACAAGACTTTTTAAAGAGAGTAAACCACTGTTTGATGACTTAGAACAGAATGCTTTACGGTCCGTGCAGGGGCCATACAAATTTAAAAGATTGATTTGTCGGTTAGAAGAGATAATATTGCCAGATAACAAAATTCCCCCAATAGTGAGGAAAGGCACCAGGTTAAAAAGTTGAGGGTCCCAAGCCACCAGAAGACCCCCTGAAGTGCCAATCGAACTCACTGCACAAGTATGCCAAGACGAAAAAAAACGATGAATGTAGGAACGTGCTTTCTCATCTTTGACCAAAGTTTCCTGTAAGAATAGTATATTGGGACGTGTGGAATCCAAAGTGCGTCGAAGAGAGGCAGCTTTAAGGGTGCCTCCAGGCCCTCTAAGATTTAGTGACAAGAGGATCATTACTTGGCTCTTGCTAGGGCCTTCACCGCTCTAAGTGCCCCACTATCAGTAGTGGTAAGTTCCAAGTCTAAGGAAGGGGTGTTTTCCTTCTGTAGTTTCTTCCTTGTGCTTCTTGTCTTGACAGGGGAAAAATCAGTACCTAGTCCTCTTAACCAGGAGTAATTCTTTGAGGGATCCGACTGGTTAGTCGATGAAGTACCTTCAACCACTGAAGAGGTGGAAGGATCGATGCAGGAAGGGCCTATGAAAGTGGGTAGTGGGATAGGGTTGAAACTATCCTGGGAGAGTGGAATCAGAGTGTCTAGAACCGAGTTGAGGGAGGAGTCCCCTGCATGAGATTCGCGAAAACCTGGTAGCTGTGAAGGTTCGGTCAATTGAGGTAAGGAATCAGTAGTGTTGAAGGGGAAGAGTGAAGTAGGAGAGTCAATTTGTGGATGTAGTGTGTTTTTGGCAATTCGATCAAGTCCAGGTGGAGGGGGACTAGGATCGGGGACACGGGGGAAGGAGGTGGACAGGTTAGTGTTTGGAAATGTAGGTAAAGCTTCTGAGTGATGTAGGGAATTCAAAAGTTTTGAATCTTTTAGCTCTGCAATCTCTAAAAAATTTAAGGAATGATAAAAAGATGGACAGTAATTTTTTAGTTTACCCGAGAAAGGGTCTTCGGAATCAGAAGGAGAAGGGGGATCAGGAATGGAAAACCTACAGACAGAGTGTGCTTCTTCTTCTTGCTCTACCAAGTCTCTTAGCAGTGTTGAGTCTTCCGAGGGTTCTTTTTCTTCCCAACCTGGGCAATTTCTCTTAAGAAGTCATGTGTTGTGGTAGCGAAAGCAACGGAAAGGTATTCCGAGATAGTCCAAGCATTGTGAAAACCTTCTTCCCCTCCAATCAATCTCAAGAAGTTCTGGTAGTCCTCCATGCACATCCATCTCAACCAATACTTTACCAATCTTTTTGGAAGAAGCCGTGAGGGTAGAGTTATCGATAGAAAGAAAAGTGCCTAATGAGTTGCCAATCGCTTCCAAGGCCGCTTTGTTCCAAAACTAGAGGGGTAATCCTGGAAGTAGGATCCACAGATGCCTGAAATGGAAGTATTCATATTCAGGATTAAAGGCCAGGCGCCAACGTTTTATCATGAGGTTGCTTCCTGTTATAATCCACTTCTGAGACAGTAAAACATTTGCATCTTCTGGGGATTTCCAAAGAAACCCCATCCAACCTTGAGACAAGAGGATAACTTCAGTTGCATTTCCAAGTAATGGCTTCCATGAGAGTTCTACCCAATGAAAAATGGAGACCTTACAGAGGTAGTTGTAGGAAATTCTACCAACAAGGCCACAGAGTGCTAAGTTACAAGTCTCTGGAAGCCCAACATCAGCACCTAAAACCATTTTATGAACAAATTTTTTAGGCCTCCAAATTCGGCAACCTGGTCGAGAGTTCAAATCTGGTTTACTGCCAACCTGTGCCTGGAAATGTTGACAGTGCTCTGAAAAAGAGGGTGCACAAGGAGTGCAAGGGGAGGAACGAAAAAGTGAGGGATGAGAAGGAAGACTAGGGGATTTGTGAGATGAAGTAATATCTTTACCAACAGTATCTGCCAAGTCAAATAAGCCTTCTTTTCTCCAAAGTTCCTTGTCAACCACATTCATTAGTGTGTTGACGTTGGCTTCAACACAAGGTAGGGGGTGTGAGGCCATGTTTTGGGCTCCACCGACTCCAATATCCCAGAATATTTGTGAGAAGACTTAGTAAGGTCAATGGAATGAGAGTATGCAGTGAAAGAGAGTAAGGAACAGTGCCAGAAGCGCAGTGTGTCCTAGACGCTGACGTGCAGAACCACAATACTCTGAAGTGCAGAACCCAAAGAGACAAAGTAGTGCAGAACCCGAAAAGAGAAAGGTAGAAAATGTCTAGGGTAGAAGTAAACTGAGCGTGACCAGAAGGTTCACAAGACTAGAGGACACGCTAGTAGAGACAAAAGTTGCTCAAAAAGACACAAGAAGGAAAGTGTAAAAAGTGGAAGGAAGTTGTGGAGAGCTAATAAGTGTATCAGCTCACTAGACGCCTCGAACCCACCAGTGCTTCAAATGTTTAAACTGACATCTTAAGCTCACTAGACACCTCGGACCCACCAGTGTCTGTTGACCTTTAAAATGACTTCTTAAGAGGTAAAAAGGAGAGTAATGCTACGAAGTCGGTTCCGAAAATCATAGTCCGCATCTTCTAGTGTTCCATAAATCACTCAAACATAATGCCGATACAAAATAATCACAAAGTCCCCTCAGCTTCCAAAGATCCACAATAAAACTCAAATAGTGTGCAGTTATTAAATAAATGCAAATGACTCCACCGGGACGGGACAAAACGAGAGCAGAAACTCGAAACGAGGATAAAATACTGGAGGTTATCGAAGTAAGCAAGAACATGGGGCTAATGAAAAGAAAATAGCAGACCGTGAAGTAAAAGAGCTGCTGGAGAAAGAGTCCAAGTCAGGTATATCATACCCATATTGGGTATTCCATAGCCAACCCAAGCAAATGATGTAGATTCTCCTGACTACCAAAACTCATTAGTCGGTAGCTCAGTTGCGTAGTAGAAGTCCGCCATTGAAGAAATGTGAACCTGCAACTGGGCGGGAACCTGCCTCCACTTGGAACCTTCTCTAATAGTTTTAACATTTTGTAATAATTTGAATTTGTGTTAGGCTATCTATTTTTTCATATCATAAAGTTGAGACTATACTGAGAAGGAAACTCGATGTATGTTATTTTAAAATTATATACTAACGCTGTACCCACATATTGATTTTCATAGAAAGGAGAAGTTTTCCTCACATAGGTAGTGGAAGTGATTTCTTCTATATAACTATAACAAACCAGGGTAGCTGCAAAGGGCAGTAAGTTCCTGCTAATTGTGCAGAGACTGTGGCTTGAAAAGGGAATGTAAGGAATTGTGGTAGCTATGATTCTCAGAAGTTAGCTTTAGCTAAGATCTCGGCTTGTGTTTCAGTAAATAGATGAAGCAGAGTCCGTTTAAGAAGCAAATGAAGGGCGAGAGCCATGTTCGACAGGCTAAGGTTTTTATATGATAAATAATGTTAAATTTAACTTGCAAAGCTTTTACCTAAACCCATCGACTCTGCTATGACTTATTACTTAACTAAAGATTGTGGTTCCTCCTACAACATGATCTCTTCTTCACTCAATAATATGGAGGGGTTAGTCGACCATTGACGGGAATGTGCAACATCTAATATATCTATCATGCATTTGTTATGAAATCAACGAGCAGCGAAGCAACCACTGTTGTGTAGAGAGGCGAGTCGAGAGCCAGACAACTTCAAGTCAGGAGTGACCATGTTAATGGCCACACAATGATATTGAGTCCAAGAAAACAATTGCTTAGTTCATTCATTCATTTGGGTAAGGGAGATAGAACAAATACTTCTTTATATCATGCCCTCCGCTCTAATCTTCTTCAAGGAAATTCTAGTATAAAGCATGTGCTATGGTTTAGGAGAAAATGAAAGGAAAATAAGTCCTCGTGCTATAGATATGTTTCTTCTACTAGTGCAGAGTCAACTGCTACCTCTGTAACTAGAAAATATGTTGATGTTGCAGCCTCAGCCTGTGTTTCAATAAAAATATTTGCTTATGGATTTCCTTTTCGATCTGCAAAAACAAAGAAAAAAATACATGTAATCTATTTACCAAGTGAAGTCCATTTAAGAAGTAAATGAAGGGTGAGAGCCTTGTTTAGAAGGCTAAGGTTTTTGTATGATCAATAATGTTATTAGACATCATTTATTAAGTTTAATATATTAGACATCATTTTTAAACTATAGTTTTCAAGTTGTTCAAGGGATGCCAAGCTTTTATAAAGCTAATTCCCAACAAAACTTTCAATGCTTTTAAAAATGTAACTTATAGTGTAATAGTTTGTTTTTCAAGCCACATAGTGTCTTTGTCACTTAGAAAACCACGCATGGACAGTGAACAACGTGTAATTGATTTGATGTTTAAGAGCAATTGGGCATTCCAATATCTGGCAGTAATTTACAAATGTCTAAGTAGTGATTATGCATGTCATTTCTAAAGCGCATAATCTCTGGTGGTTTTAGCCCAAGTGGCTCAAGGTTTGAAACATCTGGTATGTTTTTGTACTCCATGCAATGACCTATTTTTTCTAGAGCTCCTTCTTTTTCCAACATCTATGCCAGTTTGATAGTCATCAGAACCCATTTCAGGTTTGGTGGAGTCATAGCACGTTTCGGATCTGGTTCCTCCAATTGGGATTTGAGCAAATTCATGGAACCAAAGTGGGTGGCACCAATAGAATCTATTTGAAGTGGGCATCCTACATTGATAACAACATGGTTGAAGGAAGTCGAGCCCTAATCTGACTGAGCGGAGCTATAATCTCTTGGGCATCACACAGATGTTACAGGTTGTGTTTGATATGAGATTTTGAATTTAAATACCTAGCCTGACCTAAGGGAGTTGGGGGTTAGGTCGGAGGAGGATTTGGATTATATACTATATTTCTACCTGTCGAGCCTAGCACTCAAGCTCTCAAACGAACGGGTTTTTGGTTGGCATGATCCAGTCTGAACCAAGGCCAATCCCAAGATCTATATGAAGGTGGCCTACCTCGACTATGCAAAAGGCTCTATTGTTACTCACTCATTCTATCTGTGTGGTGTTTAGCGTCGACTCTAAGTATTATTTTTAACTACTTGTTTTCTATTGTTTTGTTTGCTTTTCTCTTACCATCTTTGGCACTTGTGTACTCATGATCTTCTAACTGTATAAAACAACTCCAATAACTTTCCCACTTCGATGAATGTTCCCTCATAACTAAAAAGACTAGATATGTAAATGACGAATCGTCTAGGAAAGAAAATAATTTCTTTTTTGCCAAAGTATCCAGGACCTGATCAATGAAAGGTAAAGGGAAGTGGTCTTTTTGAGTGGCTTTGTTAAGTTCCCTGTAGTCAACACAGATTCTCCATTTCTTATTTTTCTTTGGGACGATCATTAATAGGGAAACCCACCAACTATCTGAGATGGGATATATAAAATCTACATCCAACAGCTTTTGTAATTCTTCTTTAACGATATCCCTGAGGTGAAGATTCAATATTCTCTCTGGCTGTCGGATAGGCCATGCATCTTTTTCAACATAAATGTGGTGTGTGCAGAGTTGCGGATCAATACCTTTCATATCAGAATATTCCCATGCAAAAGCTTGCTGGTATTTGGAGAGGACTTGAGTTATCTTTTGTTGTTGTTGTCCATCTAAATTGCCATTGATGTTTAGAGACCTCCTTGGTGCAATATTGACGGGTTTGCTGTTATGAACAGCTGTAGTTGGAATTTGTCATTTCATTAAATCTTCCAGCAGGTCTCCCTATGCTTCACAGTCTAGAAAAGCTTGGAGCATCTGGCAGGTCGAGTTGCTCATGGTGGTTGGACTATTGATAAACCCACTGATTACGTCATCCTCTAGCTGGTTTTTAAGTCTGAGGGCTTCTTCCTGCGTAAGAGGGGCTCGTAAATCCCTCTCTGGGTATCGCGGTGGTGGCAATTGTGGATATACGAAAGTTGGACTTGGTTTATCAGGAGGATATAAAATGAGGTTCTTTGTGATACCCCCTCTAGTGATTATCATATTACCTGCTCGACATCCTATGTACGCATCTGATGTTGCAAGCCATGGCCTGCCCAGTATCAATGTATGCCCTTCAAGTCCACTTCTTGGGTTGATGATGAGGAAGTCCGTCGGATATTCCCAAGAGTCGACGGAGATGGCTATATCATGTAATGTGCCAACTGGTCGAACTACCAATCGATCTGCCAACTGTAGCATTATTGCGATGGGTTCGAAGGAGTTAAAACCCAGGGTATTGCAGGTTTCCATAGTCAGGATATTGATGGTTGCTCCCAAATCAACTAGTGTATTGGGAAAAGAACAACCTTGGATCTGAACTGTCACTATGGGATTCCTCGGATCTGCATATTTGACCGGTTCTTGTCTACCTAAAATTAGATCAGACAAGGCTCCTACCACACGAACTGTTGATGATGGATTTTTAATTTTTCTGACGAGATTTCTCCCACATATCTCTTTGATCATTTTTGCATAGATTGGGATGTCTTGAAGAGCTTACGGGATTGGAATCTTGATATATAAATTCTTGAGTTCCCCTACAATGTCGAAGTTGGGATATACGATCAGTTTTGCTATCATCAATCTTTCAGGGAACGGAGGGGAGGGCGTTGCATCCTTATAAGGATCTTGTGATTCGACTGTGTTTCCCCCCTGCTCGATTTCTTCTGTTATTACCATAGTTGAAGGTGTTATTGCTGGTTGTTTTTCACTCTCCTGCTCTTGAAAAACGTTATTTTCTTCAGGAGATATTATTTGTCCCGATCTCAACTGTAGTTCGCTGCACCCTACCGAGTTGGTCTCTCCTTCCCCATTCTCCATAATCTGGATGAGCTGAGTTGGTTTGTTATTTGGATTTGGGTGAGGCTGGGCTAGTAGTTGAGGGCGCAATTGTGATTGCAGATTTTGGGGCAATTGGAGTGGTGCTTGTAGCGTAGGCTGAGTTTGAGGGACCATCCCCATGGGTTGGTTGTTTATCCCCATGGAGCGCTGCTAATTCTGATTCCAATTTGGGTTTTGGGTAGTCATGTTGGGCCACTGTGAAGGGTAGATGTTGTTGTTTGAGTTTTTCCAGGATGAAGTGGGATATTGTGAGTTAGGCCAGGTGGAAATTGCAGTTGGTTGATTCTGCCAGGCAGTATTTGTAGCGGGCTAGTTTTGCCAAGTGGGATTTGTAGGTGGGTATTGTTGGGTTGCCAGTTCTAATTAGTAAATGGCTGACCCTTCCATGTGCTACCAGGAGCATGCTGTTGATTATACTGTCCAGAGAAGAAAGAGGAAGGGTTTTGTAGTGTATTTGGAGACCGATTCTGCCATTGACGTCGTTGAGCCATCAGATATAACGGCTTTGTTTCTTCTTCTACTTCTCTAAAGACAAATTTCAGTTCAAGAAGTGATGGGCATTGTTCTGTGTCATGATCTTTGGCACATATAGCACAAACCCAAACCACATCCAAAGGGCAATCCCTTGGACCATGTTTTCTTCTGCACCTATGGCAAAATATGGCCAACGTTTGTTCTGCTTCTGGTTTTTTTCTGTTTGGCTTGCAATACATCCAATTGTGTATTCAGAGTGTTCAAAATATATGTTTTGAAGTTTTCTAAGAGATTACCAACTTCATCTTGCGTAACACCCTCGCTGGTAATATTGTTATTTCTGGTTAGGGGGATATGCATCCCTGATCTGGTCTATGAACTTCCTCTTGAGCACCTGATGCACAATAGGACGATGTCATCATAAGTTTCTTGATAAATGTCACCCTTCCTCAATAAATTCAACGTTTCTACCCATTCATATTTCATACCTTTAATCAGAGTTGCCTTAAGTACTTCACCTGGTAACATGCCATAGGGTGATCTTTGTAAATTATATTGAAATCCCTCGACATATTCTTCTAATGATTCATTTTCTTTTGCAGTCATTTGAAAGATTTCATCTTTTAAGTCTCTGGTTCTACAATAATCATGATATTTTGTCAATAAGGCATGTTTCATCTCATCCCATGAGTTTATAGTTCCTCCCCCTAATCCCATAAACCAGCATAGAGTTGCTTCTTTCAAAGTGGAGGGGAACAATTTTAATTTTTGGGGTTCAAAGGTGTAATCATACCCTCTACATAGGACATCAAATTCAAATAAGAATGCGTTCGGGTCTTCTGAGATTAATCCATGAAAGGTTGGTAGGTTTTGTAGGGGAATTGCCTTCATGGGGGCATTGGCAGTTGGATCAACTATTGGATATTCCAAAGTGGAAGTATGGGGACGTTGTGGATTTGGTTGTACCATTTGATCGAAAATATGCCAGAAATATTCAAGGATTTCTTGATCCGGATATTTTATTTGAATTGATTGGTTATCTAATCCTCTAGAGGATTTGATTTCACTCCCTCTATCTGGGATTTCGGGTATGCCTTCTTCTTTCATAGGAGATTCAGGATCGAGTGGTGGGTCTGTCTTAGCTATCCCACTGGTTTCTCCTTCTCCTTCCTCCAGATTACAAGAGTTTCCCTCTTCTAAAGGGTTGAGGGCTGGAAGATCTGTGCTTTGAAAGCTTTGCTCAGTCCCTTCAGTTTTGCTATGAATCTCAGCGTGGGTTGTAGTTGGTGAAACTGCCACCTGAGGGATTCGGGTAGATCATTTTCTAGGTCCAACCGAAGCTTAAGATTTTGCTTTTTGGATGATGTCGTCTATGAAAGTGCTTCTTCCAGGGAGCATCGAGCCCTAGGATTTGGTAATTTTTGGTGGGGGTTTTGGTTTTTCAAGATCTTTCTTCTTAGTCATACACACTTCACACAAAAAAAAAAAAATCAAGAAAGAAAAACACCTATGCAACCTCTTACTGCGTCAGCTGGAGGTAGGCGCTAGCATAAGCATCTTACTTATTGCCTGCGTAGGTTCTTACCTTCCGTCTTCAATACCTCATCCTCCAGAGGCACAATCTATGCTACCTTTGACATTCTTCCCCGGCAACGGCACCAAAATGTTGGGCTCTAAAGATGTCTAAAAACAACCTTAGTTTAACATTAATTTATCAACCCGAGGATTCGCCTTTTATCTCAAAGAATATCGGCAAAGTCTATGCAGATAGCTCGTAGAGGCTAAAATCGTGTAGTGAAAGAAAATCTGAGTTTATCAGCAATCAAGTTCCTCAAACATTCATTAAAGATTCTAGGAATTAAAATCTAAAGCTGTGCAATGGAAAGGAACTAATTAATCTATTGAATTCATTTTAAGAGCAATAATTGAATCTAAATAAAGACTTGCAGAATTGACTATTATTATGAATCAAATTGTTGGAAAGGAAAAGGGCGAATTACTCTATCTATGGAAAGAAACGGAGACTGTAATCTAATCGAAAAGAGACAACAATCATATTTCTATTGAAAGGAACAACAACTATATTCTAACAGAAAGGAACAACAAATGTAAATTAAGTAAAAGGAACAACAAATGTAAACTAAGTGAAAGGAACAAAAAATGTAAACTAAGTGAAAGGAACATCAAATGTGAACTTATGAGGAACTGTCATGCATCAAATCTCAGTAATAGGAATTGGAACGACAATCATCTAATGCTTTAGGAAATATCTATCTCTTGCAATTGGCATGAAATCATCAACACACTTATGCATTCATTTAACTACTCTAAAAGAGAATCGAATCACAAAACAGAAATTAAACTGATACAATTACAGGTCGAACAACAACTCCTTCAGAGTGGCCCTTGGTCCTTAGAAGCACTGCTATTTGAAATTCAGTATATAGAAATGGTAAAACCGCTCAAAGATTTTATTGATTTCATAGCTGGTACAACATTTTACAAAAACTGTTAACACATAACAATTCTAAGTTCTGAGTTCTTGGGTACAATTCTTCTATATCTTTTCAAGATCTATTTACCCCTTATATATTACAATAATCTGGGTAAATTAAGCTATCCTGAGGATCGAGAGATCCTCAGGATTGCTTTACTATTATAAAGTTACAATATAAGAAACTCGATCATCTTCAAAACTGCCTTGCGCCATAAAGTCTTCAACCTCCAATAGCTTGCGCATCTTCAAGATTTCCTTTGCTATCTTGGGTTTGACAATATTTAACCAATCCTGTAATAAAACCAGACAATTCCAATCATATTTTAGGATCTATGTAATCTAGCTTCAACAATAACGCTAAAGAGTATATTATTCATTTTCTATTCTATTTGCTTCTAAATAATCGAAAAGTCAATCAAGATGATATCATGAAATGTGGGAAAAAGGAAGACATTTATACCTATTTCATAACCTAACAGTTGGGTATGTTACACCAATAGGACTTTTATGACACCCCTCCCATACCTAAACTTGGTCAATTGTATACTTTCTTTGAGCATTTGTTTAATTTGACGAGGTAGTTTTGATGCACATTTTTAGGTGCCTTATTTATTAGATGTGGTTTTCACTTGCCATGATATTTTGACTTGAGATCCTTGGAGGGAATACCCATTTGTTTTGTAGGACCTTGCTTTGTGGCCAGTTTTGGGAGAACAAGCCTAGCTTTGGATTCCATGGGGCAAGAAGCCCACGGGTTGGATGCCTAGGGCTCGCATGTCGGATGACGAAGACGTTCCTTTGGAGGCCTAGAAGACATCATGGATGACCTTGCCTAGCCCCTATTACCCAAACAACTTGTCTAGGAGGGGAAAACGTCACTTTTGGAGGCCAGACGTCACCTAGGGCTAGGGTTTGTTGGTGATGGAGTTATTTCTCATTACCACTTGGAATGATTTGACTAGAAGAGGCATTGAGAGTCCTTGGCATATGAAGAGGAGGCTCAAGAAGCCCCAACGACGTTCACTTTCTTCTCCAACAACTTGGAAAAATGTCAAAACTTCCCCCTAGAGGGGTGACGTCTTAGTTAGCGTTTCTTTTTATGTGTAAAGTGTGAATTGTTTAGTATTATTTTTGTAAAGGGGCAAAGTAGGGGTTTGTTGTCCCCTTACTTTGTGTTTACCATAACCTAAGTGGGCAAACTATGTATAAGTCTTTTTGTATAAATAGAGATCAAACTCAAATAGTTTTAACATAAATCTCCCATTGTGAGAAGACTCTATCACTGAAATTTCCGCTGTACTTGTGCATTTTTGGTATCTCTTTCTCTTGCAAATGGTTTTTGGTGTTATCTCTTGGTGAATGGATTAAGTAAAGTGATGCACACCTATTGAAGGGTTATTGTTTTTCTCTTAGATGGTAATTTGCATGGTGAAGGAAAATCTGCATATGCTAGTTCTTTCTTGCTCATTCTTGGTTATTGTTGGCGGAAACCCTAGGAGGAGTATGCTGGATACAACCTCAATTAATGCTTCATCTTATTGTTAAGGTTATAAGTCATTCTCGATCAAGGGTTGCTAGGAGAAGTACAAGTGTGTACACCCTCCTAGATTTACCCTTAGTTGGTTGGCATACCCTAGGGAGTAAAAGGATTTACACCCTTAGGGATCTTGTTGATCCAACTTGTGTTTTAAAGACCCCATTCACCTAATTTTAAAGGCACTAATCTGATTTTTTTGCATTGGAGAAATAAATTCTTTACCTCGGTAAACATGATTTTATGAGATACTAATCTTGTTTCAATTGGATAATTTTATGCATGCTAAGGGCTTGTTAAGGCCACTAGCGCATCTTGATTGACCTAATATTCTTGGAGTTATAGCTCATCAAAAGCTACAACCATTATGGCTGCAACAAAAGTTCTCTTTCCTCATTTATAACTTATTTTTCAACCGTATTACTAGTGTTTATCTAGCTTATATCTTGCATCGTTTGTTGGACTTTTAGCAATTGTTTAGCAGCGTTAACACTTATTTTCTTGCTGATATATATATTTGTTTACTGTTGCATTTAGGGACAACAAGCTTAACTTGCTTGTCCACCTAACATTATACATATATATTTGGCTTGTTCTTGTGTCTCAGGTAGGTACAATCACTCTTTGCAGGTGCTCTTATCTCTTGGCAACTTTTGGCTACCACTTAGACTCTTTATCAAGCCCTTACACATTCTCTATCTCGACCTTTGGGGGGACCTTCCTTCATTTCTTCACTTTCCATCTCATTTCCCCCAGGGTCACCGGGATTCCCCCCTTGAGGTGATTCTCTCATCTCTAAAGTGATGGGAATACCTGCCTAAGGTGACAATGGGTAGGTGTTCTCTAAGTTGTCGCCATTTGGTAGTTGGGTCGGGCTTTGCCTAACCTGCAACTTGTGTGATAACAAAGTTAAAAAATAATTAATGCAAAACTTACTAGTAAAGTATGCCTAAAATGATTCACAATATTTTTTTTGCTTCATTACTTACCTTTTTAGATGATGAATGTAGAGAATTTCTTAGAAATAAAATTTGGAGATTTATCTTGCAAATGACATTTCTAACAACATTAGACATATCAGGGTTACAAAAGACATTAGTATTACATTACTATGAAACTTTTTCCCTTGCTTACTTATGAATGTTGTTTGATTGCTTAGTTACATTAGATTAAGGTTTACTTCCCTTATTTTTTCCTTGCAATCATAGTAGATTTAAACCATAAGAGTTATGTTCTTGTAATTTTTAATGTCCTCGAGTTGGTGATCTAGATGGTTCTTTAAGGTTGTTTCATAAAAATCACAATATTGGTAGTTTTCGAGTCATGAACTTACGATGCATGTTTTGGCACCTTCCCATGTGGTTTTTGAGGTTTCGAAGACCAATGGTTGACAGGTATGCGACCTTGTCTTTAAATTCTCTTTCTAATGAGGTAAATAGAACCTAAACAAAGCAATGAACAAAAATTTATGGTCCTCACAAGGTTCCCCTTTTTTTGGATAGCTCGGCTTTGTCCAACTCAACATGCACACTCATCCCTAACTTCATGTCAAGGTTAGGGTTCTTGCACCTTGGGGTTTTCTGACATTATTATAAAATGTAGTTTAAGACTATTGTTATGAGTTTTAATGAATAAGTGTCGCTATGATGTCTCTATTTAGAGATAAGTTATCACCATTCTAAACTCATGTATTACTAAGTATGTTGCAGTATTTTTCACCAATGGTTCTTTGTGTAAACTCTTTTTCACTGTAATACTTTGTTCTCGATACTATATCTTGTGTTGTTTTTGTCACATTGTGCATTCTCTCATTTTGTTTCCAAAGGTATCAAAGCAATCCACTCTCTTTTGTTTTTTTCATGCAAGTGCACCACAAGGTCAAGGTAAAGGGAATTGGGCCTTGAGCTAACAAGCATGGTGAAGATCTTCCTCGCCAACCTAAGTGGTGTCCCATGTCAAACAATCTAAAGAAAAATGATAGAGCCAAAGATCACATCAAGTTGTTGCTCCAACAAACCCTTGAGCGACAAATGAACGAGATGTTGGATCATTTTACCTAGATCCTTCAACAACTCCTAACAATGTTGAAGGCATCTTCGACAATAAGTTAGTTAGAGGAGTGACACCCTTAGAAGTATAAGTTAATTTTGATATCCCTCTATTTGAATAAAAGATAGATGCATACACTTCGAAGAGATGGTTAGATGAGTTAGAGGGTTATTTCTTTATTCACAACTTTTCCAATGGTGAGAAGATTACCTTCACACTCTTTAAGTATCTTCTACATGTTAAACATTGGTAGGACATATATTATATTCAAAATGTCGGAGATGATTAGGAAACATATGGAACAAAACCCTCTTGGGGTGTTTTTGTTTGGAACCTTGAGGAGGAGTATCACCTTATTGGAAACTATGAAGATTGATACATGAGATGGACAACCTTGCGCTAGAGTAATTACTAGACTTTGTTAGAGTACACAAACACCTTCCATACTTTACATCCAAAGATAGTTGGCAAGGAATTTGGGAGACACTTGGTTCTCAAACACTGTAGTGGCCTACACAGACACGTCAAAAACATGGTAGAATTTATGGATATTTCTAAGCTAGGAGCCACTTATTGTTATTCCATAAATATCAAGAAAAAAATTGGCACATGGGTAAGAAAGAGTTTGGGGCCATAAATCAACCACAACACAAAAGGGTAAAGGTGGCATCAACTCTTAGAAGAAAGGATAGAGAAAAGATAATCAACCTCGAGACATGTAACCAAAGTAGCATGTAGAGAAGTATAATGGGAAGTCAAAGAAGGACAAATGTAAGTGGTGCAAAGACCATAAAATCCCCTAGCACGATAATGATAAATGTCATACTAGACAATGTTTATTGCCCGAGCTAAAAGCCTTTGAAATCGATTTAATATCAATACCACCAGATACCATGGATAGGGGAAATCAAAGAATTGATGCAAAAACTAGTGTTATCATTGCCAACACGAAATGTCTATCCATAGAAACTAGAGGAAGGTGAGTGCCTCTTCCACTTGTGGATGTGGGTGAAGGGAACGTCGCTACATTTTTTAATAGTTGCAACCAAAAGAACTCGATGTCAACCAATGTTGTCAAGAAGATGAAGCCGACAATGATGTCGCATCCCCAACCATACAACATTGGTTGGTTGAATAAGAGATGAGACATCCATGCCAATCAACAATTATGCTTACTATACGACATCAAGTTGTTTAAATACGAGGCAATTTGTGGCATTGCCCCGATTGAAGTTTATGATGTTCTTTTAGGACAACCATATATTTGGAAGCATCATGATGTTTACTAGTGTCATTGTCGCCCTAGGAGACCAACTTTACAACATACCAAATGCAACCCCAACTACCATAGTCTCTCCTCGTGGTTCATTCAAAAGAAGAAAGGAAAATCACCATGATTGTCAAGTCCTTTGAAAAGGGTCCTTGTATGTAGAAGAGACTAGTGGATTAATTGGTCGAAGAATACAAATATTCTTCATCTCATCTACATGAATACCTTTGTACTATCGGGTAAGTCATACAATCGATTTAACACTGGGTACCCTTCTACACAATGGACTTGTATACAAATGTTTTCTTCCATAGAATGAGGAGATCAAATGCCACATTTAGGAGCTAATATAGAAGAGCCATATTCAACCAAACTCCTCACAATGTAGGAGCTCAATCATTTAGAAGAAGGATGGGATATGCTGACTTTGTATTTACTACAAAGACTTGAAAAAAAACACAGTCAAGAACCATTACTGGATCCCTTGGATTCATGATTTGCTTGGTCAGCTCAAAGACAACCCTTGTTTGGCAATATTGATCTTAAATTAGGCTATCACCAAGTCCAATCTAACAAAATGATGTGTGGAAAATGACCTTCAAGTTCAAGGAAGGTCTCTTTGAGTGGTTGGCCATGCCCTTTGTCTTGATTAATGCACTGACAACATTCATAAGGATGGTGGATGATATTTTGTGGCCATGCACTCATTCTTTTGTGGTCGTATACTTGGACAACATCCACATCTTCATTAGAACCTAGGAAGAACATCTAAAGCACATCCAACAAGTATTGAACACCCAATGGCAACATATCAATATGCTAACTTGGTGAAGTGCTCATTCAACCTGCAAATAATTCAATATTCGAGGTACAATTGTGGATAAGAGTGGTGTGCATGTGGCTCCAACCAAGATCAAAGTCATTCATAATTGGTCGGCCTTAAGGACACCTACAAAACTCCATAACTTCCCGGGCCTTGACAATTTTTAATGTAAGTTTGTGTTGTGGCTCTCTCATATTGATTGATCCTTGAGATAGGTGACCAAGGGTGGAATTGAGGCCAATTTTATTTAGGCAGAGGCATGACATAAAGCATTCAAGGATTGGAAGTGTCTCCTTTTCTCAATGCAAATTTTTGTTTTGCCAATTCTACAACAACTATCCAAAATCGAGACAAACAAGTTAGAATATGTTCTCAGTGTACAGTCTTTACTCGACATGGACAATTAATGGCATGTCACATGGAGACATTGTATTATGCAAAAACCATCCTGCTTATGACAAGGAGCTTCACTCCATTGTCTAGGCATGTCAATAGTGGAAATATTATATTATGGTAAATAAAACAATAATCCACACTAACCACTAGGCTCTGTAATTTACAAAGACTTATAGCATGTTGCAGAGTGATCACATTTCCACTTGAACATCAAGTATAAGAAATATAACATCAATCGAGTTGCAAGTTTCCTTGGTTGATATCTGGTTATGGCATTGACCATAATCCTTGATTCACATGGACACAATACCTTGCAGTGACCCTAATTGTATGACAATGATTGTGAATTCATTGTTGCATTTCAAACATTGGTGGCAGTCAAACACATGTCAAACTTTCATCTTCACGATGGACATCTATGCCATATGGGCCATCTCTATGTTCCCATGGGAGAGCATGCAAAGATGATTTAGGAGATGCATTGCAATGGGTGGCAAGGCACTTCAGTGTGGAGAAGACACTAATCATTTTGTAGAAGCACTTCTATTAGCCAAAGCTCCAATGGGAAGTTAGAAGATATATTGGATTGTGCACTACCTATGCAATTGCCAAACTTGTGATCAAGAAGCAAGGAGTATACACTCCACCACTCACCCTTGATAATCCTTGGGATTTAATCTTCATGTTTTTATGTTCGATAAGCATTGTCACCAAAGTGTTTCTATGGTTGTTGATCAATTCTCTAAGATGAAAATTTTGACACCTTGCAAGAAGAGTGTCACAATAGAAGTCACTGTTAAGCTCTTCTTCAAGCATGTCTGGGTTCAATTTGGACTGTTAAAGACCATTGTCTCTAATAGAGACAACATGGTCTTAAGTATGTTTTAGTCTATCCTTTGGTCCATGATGGACACCAAGTTAACCAAATTGACTACCTTCCATCCCCAAATCAATAAATAGGTGGAGGTGGTCAATACGATGATTGTACATATTCTTAAATTGTACAACTCCAAGTATCCACATAGATGAGAAAACATTACTCGTGTTCAACACACTACAACAATACTCTTCACAATGCAATTAACCAAAACCCTTTTCTATTGTGCGTAGAGTTCCAACAATTGGTCCCAACTGACATAACTTTTCCCATTGCAACAAGAGAGTCCTCGTATGCTCATAATGAGGCATGCAAAGCAACCAAATCTATTGAATGGATCCAACACATCGAACAAGAAGTTCATGATATTTTGCAAAAAGCCAATGCTAAGTACAACTAATGACATGATCAACTTTGGGTTCCACACAGGTTCTAGGTTGGTGACAAGGTGTGGTTGCAGTTGCATAAAGAGTGACTCATAGGCCCCACAGGAATATCACACCACTTTTATGTGGGCCCTACACCATCACTAAGATAGTGGATTAGGATTATTTTGAATTAAATCTTCCAGTCTTTCTTAGATTGTACATTGCCTTTAATGTGGACTTGCTTCAACCATACTTTCCACCTTTATTGGACATCTCAAAGTTGGTAGAGCACTTGCCACATAGAGCTCAACCATTAATGAATTCACTAAGCTACATTGGATCAAATCATGGAAATCAATTTGAAGAGCATTGATTGACATAATATACAACTCCTTCAGGTTGTCAAAGCAGAGTAGTGTCTTCACTAGGCCAAGTGGTTCACCAAGAACTAGATCCAATAGAAGTTCCCCCATACGATATAAGAAATTGGCACAATGGAGACCATTTATACTCAATGGGGTAGGATTGGTCCGAGTGGCCATCTAGTGCCATCTCAGAAACAATTATGATACTAACAGTTTTCAGGTCATGAAAATTTGATTGATTTTCTAGTCCTTCCCATGCATTTGTTGAGTTTATGATGCCAAAAAATGGGGCATTTGACTTAGTATGCAAATTCTCTTTCCAACGAGTTAAAGAAGACATAAAACAAAGCAATAGGAAAAAAAAATGATGGTCTAGACAAGGCTCCCCTTTATCTTGGACAACTTAGCTTTGTTCAACTTAGTGTGCACACTCAACCCTTACTTTATGTTAGGGTCAGGATTCTTGCATCGTAGGTTTTTTGGGCATATTTATAATATTGAGTTTTAGCATTTTATTATGGACTTTTTGCGAATGAGCGTAGCCATCACATCTCTTCTCAGAGCTAAGCAACCACCATCCCAATGACTATGTATTCCTATGAACGTCATAGTGTTTTTCATCATCGATTGTTAGTAGAAATTGGTTTTCACTATAATATTATGCTTTTAATACTATATCTTGTGTTCTTTTTGCAATATTGTGTGTTCTCTCGTTTTTTTCTCAATCCAATCCAATTTAATTGGTGACCAATAATAGATGCCTTGATAATTTCCTCTTGAGAACTTTGTCTTGGGTTCTCCCATGTGTTAAAAGATCAAGTGATACTCTCTTCTCCTCTAAATTGAGTAATCAAGAAGCCACTACATATTCGAGTAATTATGAAATTGACATTAATAGTTAGTGAGCCAACAAATGGAATGGGAAGTAAGGAGGGACAAACAAAGTAAGCATGTTGAGTGAGATTAAACTCTTGTTTACATCACAATGAAGGAAGGGTGCCCCACTTCTAAATGTTTTAATGCACATCAAAGTTAGTACCCATGCATACACAATATCTTAAGTGTGAATAGTAATATGGGCACAAATGTCTGGAATAGGTTGCTAACACAAATCTATCTTTTTTTTTTTCACAAGGAGTGGTGGATTTTTATTCATTAAAGGGTGTGGCCTAGACCGCCAAGTACAAAAAACGACATCTAGATATACACACAAAATTATGGCTTATCCATAACAACATTTTTCCATTTTGCTATCTCATCACTACTATTTCTCCAAAATTTAACACTACTGCAAGTTTGAACAAAGTAAAGTTGGTAATAAATATCGTTTATACATATAGCAAAGTAATACATAATTATTTTGTAGTGTTGTTGTCATTTGGAACCTCCTCTTCATAGTTCTAAGGCACAATCAGAGCATTTAGATCTAGAATTGTAGGTGCATCCCTCTTAGGCGAGCTTCCATTAACCGACGTTGAGCTAGAGTTCCATTGAGTAGATTGTTTTCACACAAGTTGTAGGCTGGGCAAAGCTCGACCCAATCCACAAAATAACGTCAATTAAGGGAAAACCTACCCACTATCATCTTAGGTAGGTATTCCCGTCACTTTAGAGATGAAGTGATCACCTCAAGGGGGGAATCCCGGTGACCTTGGGGGGAATGAGATGGAAAATGAAGAGTCCCCCTATAGGTCATTGATGGAAGGTAAAAATGGATTGAAGAGAGTCTCGTATATGGTAGAAGATATGCCACAACATCGTAGACTTGCCAAGTAGTGATTGTACCTACCCGAGACACAAGGAAAACAAAGATACAAGCCCAATAATATATTGGACAAGCAAGTTAAGCTTGTTTTCCCTAATTGCAACAGTAAACAATAATATATATCAACAAAAAAATGATAATAAGGGTTGCAAATAAAGTTGCTAAAAATCTAGTTAAGATTGCAAGAGACAAGCTAGCAATGACCAATTAACTCAAGTATGAAAGAGCAAGACTTCAACATGAAACAAGGCTATAATAAAATAATATTGCAGAGATATAGTTGCAGCCTTATGGATGTAGCATACAAGTTGTTACAACAAAGAGATCAACCACCAAAACTTACCAACAATCCACCCAAAAAGTGCACTAGGGTTAGTAGATTGCAGGGGCAAACTTTTAGCAACTTTTGACGGTTGGTTTGTGAGTTATTAAGAAAGTTGTGTTAGGGTTTCTGCAACCTTAATGGTCGTAGATAAAATTTATGATAGCAGCAAGAAGCACTTAGCCAAAGGTGACACCCTAGTAGCTCAACCAAGAATATAAAGCATATAATTAATTCCAATCTAGACAACCTCAAAATCCGGAGTTTTCATGTTAACAAATGCAAGATTTTATTTCTCCAATGCAATTAGACTTAATGTCTTTAGCTATTGGGTTATGGAGTCAAATGAATGAAGAGATAACAAGTTCTATCTCCTTGGGGGTGTAAACCCTTTTATTCCCCAAGGCATGCAAATGTTAACTAGGAAGTACTAGGATGGTGTAAATCCTTTTACTTCTCCTAGTAAAACCTCAAGCAACAAATTATTTCAAGACAAAAATGATAGATATGGTGGGGTTGTAAACCCTTGTACTCCCCAAGAAGTCTAGCAAATCAAACTTGTAACCAAGAAATGAAGCATCAACAAGATAAAATCCTTACCTAGTCCAAGCAATGGCAAGACAAACCTCCTTTTACCAAGATAAATCCACCACAAATGCAAGAAACTAGCTCCAAGAGAGGTAGCACACTACTTCTTCCACCAATAGCATGAAGAAACCACAACAAGAGCATAAGAGATAGAGATCTCCCAAAGAAGGCACAAATTTCAGCTAGGAAGGCTTCTCACAATGGGAGCGCTATATTAAAATGAGATAGACATGATCTCTATTTATACAAAATGTTCTAAACATAGTTTGTCCACATAATATAGGGTAAGCCACAATATAACGGGCCAACAACCCTAATCTTGCCCCTTTACAAAACAATATTATTTAATTCATACTTTTGCACATGAAAGAAACCTTAAAACACGACGTCACCCTCCTTTCGGGTAACTTTTGGCACTTTAAGTCAAGTCGTTGAGATTTGAGAAGGGACGTTGGGCTTCCAAAATCCATCTTCCAATGCGCTAGGACCTCTCTCCACTAAATCAAGGTGCCAAGTGTCGCATCACCACCAGAACCTAGCCCATGTGTGACGTCAAGCTCCAAGAAGGTGACGTTTTTCTTCTTTCAAGCCCCATGGAAGCCCAAGCTAGGCTTGTTCCTCCAAAACTGTCCAGCAGTTGGGTCCCGCAAAAAAAAATGGATACACCCTCCAAGGATCTCAATTCAAAGCATCATGATGAGTAAATCAAATCAATAAAAGAGCCATCTAAGCATGTACATCCAAACTAACTCATCAAAATAAACCAATGTTCAAAGATCCTATGCAATTTGCCAAGTTTACGTATGGGATGGTTGACAAAATGACCTATTGGGTGAATCATACCTCAAGTTTAGGGGTGTTTCCCGAGGGGGCCTCCTTCTAAGTCATGTGGATGAGGTGTCATGGATGAGGGGAATAATTTTGGGCATGAGGCTTGTGACATACAAGGGATTGTAGTGTCTCACTTATGGGTGCCTTTGTAGAGGGTACGTTGCACCTTCGATTCAATGCAACCTTTTTCCAAGCCCATTTATTGCCTTTAATTCTTTTAGGATGTTTCCAGGTTGAAGCCAAGGTGGGGCTTCTACCTAAGCAATAAAAACTGTGCCCACCTTGACTCTACCCTAGTCACATCATGCTTCCACAAGTTGGAAACACGTGTGGGGATTTTACCTGAGCAATAAAAACAGTTCCCACACATGCCCCTCCCTGGTTGGCATTTATTACTAGTTATTCTTTCATGGGTCTCATCATTTTTTTATGAGAGACGTTTCATTGTCCTCAAGATCCTTGGGCAAACATCTAGACGGTTAATGGTTTAACTTTTATCTTTTTCCATCTACAAGCCTCTAGGCGTTCTTCCCCTTCTTCCCATGAAATGAGGGACAACCCCTTCTTGGGTCAGTACACCCGAAAATCCCAAAAGATAAGTAGATGAGGGGATGAAGTGTGGAAAGTGACAAGTATGGTCGGGAATGTAACGATGACTCATCAACAGGACCTCCCAGTAGCAACCCTATCCCTAAGGGTGACCCACTTACTAGGGTGCAATGTCAACCACCAAAGTGAAACAGGGCAATGAGCATAATGTCCAAGCAAACGTCACATAATCAAAAGCAGTAATAGATGCAACAAACTCAAATGCCTCAAATATTGAAATGACACTCACCATAATACCCGACTTGTACCTCATGGAGAAAGACCCAATGTCTTCCAGAGGCCAGCTGATGTGGTGGATACCGTCGTGAAGAACCTAGAGCTATGGTGGTGAGGTGGGTCTTTGTTTGTGAAAGTGGACATTGCTGGTCAAGTTGTCTCTTGGTACTCCATGTTTGCAACCTAAGGACCTCAAGACATCATCTCCTTAGTTATCCCTAGGAATTGGGGATAACATAGACTTAAGCTAAATTTCCTCCAATTGATTCCTCAAAGTTTCCACCTCGTCTTGAAGCTGACCAACAAGGTCACGATGTTGCACAAGGGTGTCCATGATAAAACAAATAATGGAATCAAGTGCATTGGCATAGATAATCAGTCTCTATTGATCCAACAACTCCTCATCCTCCATTGTCTCATCCTGTTGTTCTCCGCGCTCTCCGTTCTCCATGACCCGACTAAACTTTCCAAGCATGCAGTCTTTAATTTTTCGTGCAAACTCCTAGGGAGACCGATGAAACCCACACTATCCTCTGCACCGATTTGTACCTTACCTCGTCTTCCACTATCCGCTTGTGATGGGAACCTTCCATTTCGATGACATCTCCCTCAAGCGAGGAGCAATTAGCCTTTGCCCTCGTACCATCTCTATTCTGTGAATCCAATACCCACGAGCCAGACTTTGGCTCAATCTCAACGTTGTCATCAACTCATGAAGCACACTGAAGGCCAAGACGAGACGACTCGTGCTCCATTTAACGTCGAGATTGATTCCACACATAACAATGCTTGCGACCCCAATGCCCACGCTATCCCTACGGGCTTTACCCCGAATCCAAGAGATGCTCATTAGGGAGGGGGGGCTAAGCTTTCCTTCTCGTTGATCCACAAGGAACCGAGGGATAATCCAACAATTTTGTTGGCCATTTCAACAATTGTTGTGTTCTTTTCTCGGAGAACATGGAAAAATTGTGTAGAGATGGAGGATAAATTGAGTCTGATATGTCCAATGAGGACCTTCAGACCGACATTCTTTGGATCAAAACCTATCACAAAATATCTTATGGTATTTTTTGAGTCTCCCACAATATTCAACTGGAGGATTTGTTGTTATTTGGCGATTTGAGTCCCTTGGTTAACCACATAAGGCTTAGCCTTGTTGTTTGAGGAGAGCCCACAGTTCCAATAAAATTAAACTTCCCAATTTTCTCTAGGGCCATAGAGCACCCTTGCACCTGCCTCCCCTAGATTTCCTTTAGAAGCCCCATCAAAACAAAGAGTATAACACGGTTGAGAGATCAACCAAGAGTGAAATTCATAAGGTGAAATTCTCAATTGCCAAAATGATCTTTGAGAGAACTTATTGCTAACAAAAAAATTTAAATTTGAAGCTTCCATAATGATCTTCGAGAGATCTTATCTTTGCTCCCCAAACCTTTACAATTCCAGGAGACTAATTTCATTATTTACTAGAGGGTTTGTTTGCCCCACTTTTGAGGGTTGAGAATTGCTTTGGACCACACCTTTTGAAGTCTAAGAAATTCCTTGAGATCTCCCACCCTTCACATCTTTTTTGAAAGTTCCATCCAAGGTAATTTAAATTTCGAGCTCCTTGTCTCAATCAACTTCCTCCTCCCTTCTGTTTCGATTGGATCGACACCCCATTTACCTAGTTGTTGTGCTTTGTGAGATGTCCCTCTTAGATTCATCCCTAGAGTTCTCTGCATTAGGTTTGTGTTATATTCTTTGCATGTGTGTGTGTGGGGGGGGGGAAGGTGTGTAAGAGTTTACGACAATGACTGACGATCCCACCACCTGTTGCTCTCTGTGTGCGTGTGTGTCAATTGCTTTTCCGTGGGGGGGTCACAAGGGGGCCTGGATTCCCCCCCCCCCACCCCCCTTCTTAGGAGAAGCCTTTGGCTTCGATTGCTAACCAAGTGCCGACGAGGTTTGGGGCAGCATCGATTTTTTTTTGGAGCAATTTTTGCTCTTTTTAGCGGTTTTCTAAATTGATCTGTATTAAGGGATTATGGTTTTGGTAGTTGCGAAATACCTAAAATATTGTATATATTGTATTGTGAATGGTGAAATTAATACAATGAATATTTGAGAGGTGCGACACCGAGGAATGCTAGTTTTCTTTCGGTTACGGGTTTCCAGCATAAATCACTGTGTATTGTGTATTAACCATTGTTTAATTTTTGTTTTGCTTAAGAATTTGTATGCATTTCTCTACTTCACAGGTTTAAAACTTACACTCCTGACTCCCTTCCTTAATAATAACCGGAATTCCTGACTTCGCCCTTGAAATATTTTTGCTCGACGTGGGATCACCTCTCCTGGGAGAGAAAATGGATTACTTTTTTGGAGGGGGCTTGGTTTCCTCAACATCGAGCGTGTCATTATCTTCTGTTTCAATGTCAATCTCATGAGATTCCCTAATTTCTACCTCTGAGTCTTATGAAGCTTCATACTTGTTCCTACTACTCTCAACCTCACGACCACTCCCAACAGTAGATTCCGAGGATTTAGAGGGATTATTGTGGGATTGACTCCTTGAGGTTTTTTCTATCTGTTGAACAATTTGCTTCCCTGAGGCCTTATTTCTTTTTGTCTGTTGCCAATGTTCTTTCCCCCCTTCGACAGACATAATAGGCTTTATTTTTAAGTAGTTCTTTGCAAAATGTCCATATTCATAACATGCTCTACATTTGAACGAGATCTGTTCATAGTCTACCTGTTGGATATACATCCAGTTGTCAAGGGTTAACTGAATAGCCTTAGGCAAGCCATTTTCTAGATCCACCTCCACACAGATCCGAGCACACGCCTGGAGTCCTTCTCGTGGTTCAGTGCGATCAATAAATCTACCTAGCATATTTCCAATGCTTCTCAAGGTTTCATCATTCCAACAATGTGAAGGGAGAAATGGAGGACAAATCCAAACATGCACTGTTGAGGGAATAGCATTTTTAGGACTGAAGTACGAAGTCCATTTATTCAGATACATACCCTTGGTTCCCATAAAATAGGGTCCACTTCTGAAGATGAGGTCCTGATCCGCCTTTTTTTCAAACAAATACACAAAAAACCCTTACCATAGAAAGTTGAAGACAATTTCCCTTGGATCCGAGGTTTCCAGTTTTTATCTACCCATAGAGCCATATCTTGTGGGGACGACCATAGCTCGACGAATTGACCAATCAACCCATTTTCAACAAGCCTTATAGCGAAGTTTCTAAAGGTCATTGGATGCACAGGGACCTTCGAGATCTCATCAATCTTTTTGACAAAACGTGAAAGGCGGGGGTAGGCGGAGACGACGAGGGCAGGGGTAGGCGGAGACGACGAGGGGAGGGGTGGATCCCTCCCTCCTAAGCCAGTGGCTATGCTTCAAACAACCGCACCCAAAATCCTGAAGTCATGAAGAAACCCTAACAGAGTGAAAAATGCTTCTATTAATGAGTGAAGATGAATATTAACACAAATCTTTTTTTTCACGCAAAAAAAACAGTTTCACTGTTATTCTTTATTAGAATCAAATGAAAATTTCAGATTACATAAAAGTGACTTTTGTGACATGGAAAGTTCTTTCAGCTATGGCAATTTTATCTGTGTGTCTAAACATATTGAAGTTTGCAAATTGTTTCTATGAAGGTCCTCTTTATAGGATTTGCATTTTGTCGGATCTTATAATAGATCCTTTTTCTATTTCTTCATAAAATAACCATCTAAAGGGTTCCTTAAGGTCCTTTTTTGACAAATTGTCTGCTTCTTTGTTGAACTGTTTGTGGATGTGCATGAAGTTTATCATCTCATGGCCTTTCTTTAAAAATCTGATCTTTTCCTTCCAATGACTGAGATAATTTAGATCCAGATTGGATTTGTCATTAATCCAGTCAATGGTGACCTTAGAGTCGCCTGCAACCATTTGTTTTTTAATTGACCATTGTGTGGTAATTAATAGGATTCCCCACAGTCCCATTAACTAAGTTGTCATGTTGTTTCCCGAATCTCCGACAAAAAGAGCTTTGATAGAATGGCTGGAAGAAAATTTTAAATAAAGACCTATGCCACATTTATTTTCTGCATATGCAACGTCAAAGAAACCTATTGGATTATTGCTGAAATAGATCAGGTTCAAAAAGATCTCTAGTTTATCAACTTCCTCTTTGTATGTATGTTCCTTAATGGATTGAAGAGTTTTTTGTGTAACTAGGGGTCATTCTTGTTCCAATTCTCAAACAGTATTTTGTTTCTGTATTTCCAGATGTCCCACATAATCAGAAAGGGGATGTGTCTTGAATTTGGAAGATTGAAGAACCAACATTTTAAGTTTTCTTCAATGGTGGGTGTTATCACTGAAATTTCGTCCGCACATGGTTACAAGAACTCAGCATCGTCAAACAGTGATGAAGTCATCCATGGACCTGAATTAATACCAAGGCATTCATAAAAGGGTCAAAAAACTATACAAAGTAGTGAAAAATTGAAAGGCATTATGAAGACACTGGGCGCGCGCGCACATGCGCGGAACAGGAACGCAGAAATCCCGCACATGCGCACGATGCGCGACTATTATCGCAAAAATCCGCGCACCTGCTAAACGGTGCATTTATGAGAGTGGTCGGCTTCCCACCCACTTATGGTTCAGCTCCCAAGCCGATTTGACCCTCAAATCTGGACTGGATTCAACTGGATGGCTGGTCAAAGACCTAGGAATGCCCTAATTAGCCTCTTTTCACACTACAAAGCAGTTAAACAAAAGCTCAAAGGAATGCTATAAAAAGGCCATGGATGCACCTCATTTTTGAAGGAATTCAAAGTAATGTTATGCTGCCTTTCTCTTGAGGACTCCATCCTTGTCAAGAGCATATTTGCACCATTACATTGGGCAATCCATCTGACCCATTGAGTGGATTTGTAAAGAGTTCTTTCATCATTTTCCATTTTTCTTTGTTGTAAGAAGAGCTAGCTAGTGGGGGTCCAAGAGCCCTCCCTTGGAGGAAGAAGGGACTCATA
>JZKD02S0311819.1:0-19704 GCA_000966675.3 Picea glauca | reverse complement strand
TATTTTTCTTGTACCACAACTTCAAAAAAATATTTTTCGCATTAATATTAATGGTACCCATTGATTCTATCCAATGATATACCAAAACCATATCCATAGCATACAAATATGAATGCAACACATATTTATCCATGTTAATATTCAAATATTTAACAATTTGAACATTTTCACCCTCAACCTGTGTGCTTTGAATATTATTTACTGGAACTTGCAATCTATTAACCAACTGAACATTGATAAAATTATGCATGCAACTAGGGTTAATAGAAACAATGCCATTTTCTTTATCAATACAACCACGGACCTGTAATATAGATTTGTCACATGAAAATAAACCCTTGGTTCTCTCTGTATCCTTATTTTTTCCATGAGACCACTTGTCTAACAATATTTTTTCAAATTCTTCATTGGAGAGTGTCATCATCTCCTTATAATCAAGCAATTTCCACCAAATGGCAGCATCACTTTGTAATTTGAGAGCTACCCAATGGGGCCAATTCTCTCCCCATGCTGACTTTATTTCTTTAATGAATGATTCAATACTAGGGCCATCAAATTTCCCTGTAAAATACATCTTGCTATGAAAAACCAAACAAATAGAACAAGGGTTTAAAAATAAATTACTGCAAAAATTCACGGTTTTTTTCAGAAAAACCATGAAAGACTTCTGAATTTAAAATGCTCGTAACTTCACTTCCCAGACTCCATTTCAGATGATTTTTTTTTTTTTAAATTGGGTATTTTTTCGAGAGGAATTCAAATATCCAATTTTTTTTTCTAATTTCAGCTTAGAAAGCTTCAGATCTGAACCTGAAGTGTGATGTCGTCTTTTTTTTTTTCCTAGAAAAATTCTTAAAAAAAACAAACATTTCTTCCCTTCTTTGGCCAAGGAAAGTGCTCTGATACCAATTTTTATGTACATATACTAGATCTATAAATATAATTCAATAAGACCGAGGATAAACCATAAACCATTCACCATTACATGAAAACAAGAATATAGAAAACCCTTGAGGTAGGGTAACACCATATATTAATCCTTAAGGAAGTATAACACTGCTCAAGCAATGTTTGATACATTCACAATATTCTTCACTCTGCTTCATTGCACTTCTTACACTTCTTTATATATCTCTCTCTATCTCCTAGGAACCTTCTAGAGAGTCTTCTCACATTTATTACATCTAACTACCATAGTGGGCCTTTATTAATATAGTGGACCTAGTCCACCTTACATTGAATGACCACATTTTCATATATTAAATGACTTCCACTAATAATACATAACCACATTCCCATTGGGTACCTCCCTATACCCCATATAACCTCCCTAGATATACTACATAATTAGTGTATCCATCCTTAAAAAAATTTGCCTCAATAAGTTGACCATCAAATACAAATTTATTTTTCATGTTTTTTATTATCTTTTAGATGAGCTTCATGGTGTTGATTTCTTCACAAGATTGGATATTCAATTGGGATACCACTGGGTATAGATGAAGGAGGAAAAAATCCATGTGACAACCATTCCAACACATGAATGTCATTATGATTTTTTAGAAGTTCCCTTTCTGGTTTGCTATGCTCCATCCACCTTTTAGAGCCTTAAAAAGAATATTTAGACCTTCCTACACAATTATTTTCTTGTATTTTTCAATGATATCTTAATCTATGGAAAAAAAATGTAAGCACATGTGTTGCATGTCGATAGATCCCTCCAACTTCTCTAAGACCACCAATTGTTCCTAAAGAATTCCAAATTTGATTTTGGCACTTTAGAGGTCAAATAATTGGGTCACATTATCAGTTAGGATGGGTTCTGAGTTAATCCAAAGAAATTTTATGACATGAAGGATTGGTCATGCCACAAGACCCTCAAAATATTACACATGTTATTAGGAATTGCAATCTAATACAAGAAATTTCTATGTAATTATGCGAAAATTGTCATGTCTTTGACTTCCCTACTGAAAAATAATTCCCTCCTTTGGAATGACACTATTGAGAAAAAAATTATCCTTAAAATAAGTCATATGTACTACACCAGTCTTATTCATTCCTAATTTTAGTGGATATTTTTTCTTATAATGTGATGCTTCAAGCCAAGGCCTTGGATTCATATTGATGGAAGAACATAACCCCTTTCCTTTCACTAGTAAATAATTTTGTGACAAAAAATTGGGTAGGTCTACCTGTTAGAAAGATATGATGGACATCCTCCATTCCATCAATATTTAGTGACCATATATCATTGGGAGGCATTTAAAAATAAATACAAATCATCATTGATTAATGTATTTTTTAGAGTAGATGTTGTCATCACTAGAGTATCACAAGCATGTCACTAACATGGTTGTGTATGATTATTAGATTATATATAAGAAGGGAAAGAGAATGTGGTGGAAGATGCTTTGTCTAAAATATATGAGCAAGAAGGCTCTCTACTATCCTTATCATTACACCTACATTATTGGCTCATCGAATCCCACCAAGAGTGGAGGAACATTGAATCTATGGTTTAACTCATCCACGATATTCAAGATTACCCCAATCCACTTAATGGATACACTTGGAAAAAATATATCTTGAAGTATAAAGGGTGCATTTTTCTAGTATAAAATTCAAACTTGAAACACACAATGTTAGAGGAGTTGCATTCATATCCCACAATAGGTCACTCTAGAATTCAAAAAACTTATGAATGTGTTAATAAATCTTTATTTTAGGAAGGAATGAAAAAATACATATAGCATCAAACAAAGAATCGACCTTTGTCTTGTTAATATGGAACTTGGTATGGAAGAGTTTAGTCATTTCCTTCTCCTCCTTGGGGTGTAGGCTATTCAAGTTCACCTCTTTATACAATGTAGTATGGATAATATTTCCATCTGCATATGATATACTTTCATCCTAGTTAACTAAATTCACTACTAGCATACATTTCTTAATCTTAAAATCCTTCTTGCAATCCTTTGGATTCAACTCTATATGTAGCTTCCAACACTTATATTCAATATGACCATCAACAATGTAACGGCTACAATAGTTTCTTATATCCTTGGATTGATGTGAAATGATTTCTATTTTCTTATCCTTTCCTTTCCACTTCTTATTTCCATCCTTGGAAGTGTATTTGTGATCTTTCTCTTTGGAACCATTTTTTTTCTCATTTATTCTTGTCCATATTCTCCAAATATTGTTCTTGAACACAAGAATCATCAAAATTCCTAGTTTTAAATCGCATCATTAGCCTCCTAAAGTGACTATGGAGACCACCAAGATACTTAAGTACTATATTTGGGTTCATGGAATATATTCTCAACATAATAGCTTGTTTTCTTAACTTAGAGGGGCACTCTTATACATTTTTCCCTTGATTCTATCAGGAGTAATTTCAATGGATCCATTGGTCCTCTTAATACCCAATACGGTAAATTTGGGACTTAGTGAGGGTTTTAAACACCTCCCACTTAGTTATTTTGGGGTCACCCTCCAAACTAAGTTCCTATGTGTGGACTTCCCACCATGTTTGGCATAGTCCTCTAACTTTAATTAGGAAAATAATATATTTTTCTCGCATTCTATGTTATGAACACTAGAAGAGAATTATAAATGTTAAAATAAATAATCAACTTTAAAACATAAATCTCATGATGATAGGGTTTGAGGTCCACTTTTCATTTGACCTTTAAATAGAGATTGAGAGGAAGTGATGTTGGAACTTGGTGCCTTATTCTCTATCTCCTTTTATGGGTACTCTTTGTATCCATATTTCCCATGTGAGTTAGCTTCCAAATTAGAGTTATCAAAGCCCCAAAAAGATATAAACCTAATCTCAATACTATCATGAGGATTGTCATGTTGTGAGAGATGTTAGCCAGTTTTGTTTATAGCTTTGAAAATATCCCCTACAAATCATACCTTTCATTTTTATTGAACAAATCCACCATGGAGACAGTTTTCAAACTTTCGATTTATTTCCACAAATTATGAGATCCTATAATATTCCACAAAATCCCCAGGGAAAGTATATGTTATATCAATATTATTTGTATTCCAGTAGAATAGTTCATCACAATGTTTCTTAGTAGTTTATGAAAACTATTTGTTATGCAATGTTTTACTTAAGATTAATATTTAATTTTAATAAAATGTTGCACACCTTGCATTTACTTTCCTCTCCATGCCATGCCTTGCCTTTCCATTCCATGCATTTACTTCCCATGTCATGTTATGCCATTCCTTGACTTGACTTGCCATGCATTTCCTTGCATTGGATTTCCTCCCCATGCCATGCTATGACATGTCGTGCCTTGCCTTGCCATGCCATGTCATGCCATGTCTTGCCTTTCCATGTCATGCCTTGCCTTTCCTTGACTTTCCATGCCATTCCTTGCCTTGGCATTCCATGTATTTCCTTGAATTTCCATGCCATGCCTTGTCTTTCCATCCCATGCAATTCCTTACCTTTCCATTCCATTCCTTTCCTTGCCTTTACTTGTCATGTAATGTCTTTCCATGCCATGAATTTCCTTGCCATGGCATACCTTGACTTTCCTTTACATCCCATGACTTGTATTTCCTTTCCATTTCATCCCATTCCTTTCCATGCCATGCCTTTCCTTGCCATGCCATGACTTATCATTCCTTGCATTTCCTTGCCTTTCCATGATATTCCCTGCCATGCCTTGAATTGCCTTACCCATGTCTTGTCATTACATATCATGCCATGCCTTTCCTTGCCATGTCATTCCTTTCCATGTCATTCCATGTCATGGATTGTATTTACTTTCCTTTCCATGCCATGTATTGTCTTCCCTTTCCTTTCGATGTCATGCCATGTCATGTCTTGCCTTTCCATGCCATGCCTTGCCTTGCCTAACCACAATTCATCTAAAAGTTACTTTGATTTTGATATTCATAAAACTAATTGATTGTAAAGATATTGTTCTTTCCATTGTTATAGAGAATTTATTTTCCTTTCAGTCACCAACAAGAAATTTGTCTGTATAATGATAAACACCATTAAATTATTTCCAAAGTCATTTAACTTATAATAAAAAAAAATCAAGATAATTTAATAAAACCATAATGGCATTCATGTATCATGTCTTTTTATTTGCTTAAAAAATAATGTAAGTGTACTAAATAAACAAGTTTAATACCTAAAAATTACAATCAAAGGATTCATTAATCATGTAATTCTACTACTTGTTATCCCGTCTATCTTAGATAAAAAATACTTGCATGATAATTTCAATGTCATTACATAAGATCTCTTTATTCATATATCTTAGGTATATTCATAATTGTGAAACATGGATTATCATAATTAATAGTATTTACATAGAAAGGGATGCCACTAAAAAGGTTTATGTTCCATCCTTATGGTGTAGTATCATTATAATATGGATCCATAATTTCATTTGGATTGCATGAAAAAAATCATAACTTGGAGGCCTTATTTAAAATCAAAGAAATAAAAACTAATCTTTCAACTCAATAACTTTTAGAACAAGATATAGCACATAGACCTAGACCTAGACCTAGACCTTGTATTTCCTTGCCTTGTCATGTCTAGCCTTCCTTAGCCTTTCCATGTCTCTTCTTGTGTTTCCTTGCATTATCTTGCCTTGCATTTCCATACCTAGACCTATACCTAGGAATTTCCTTTCTATGGTCTAGGTCATGGTCTATGTCATGATATAGGTCATTGTAATGTTGTAAGTCTAGGTCTTGATCTAGGTGTAGGTATAGGTCTATTTCCAACATGTCCCTAAATGACTTGAGGAGGTGATTTGCAACTCACGATAAAAATCTAAATGGAACTCTAATGGATGATCTGTTAGTTGCACTGGCTTTGAAGCACTAGGTTTCAGCTAGTGGGGCCCCTCTATTTTTATTCCATTTCTTGGAAAAGTATTTGTTGGAGGATCTCTGGAACTAGGTTTTTTCTCAATGAGGAGTAGTGCAATTTATGAACAAGAGGTCAATTTTCAAGAATATTTTTTCGGGAAATTATGGGTAGCATGGTCAAATGGGCCTTGGCCAAACAAATGTGTGGGAGCTTACAAAACTCTGTTATGTTGTTCAATTTCAATTTTCTGCCCCTAGACCAAATTGCCAACATGTTTATGAATGACTTAAGGAGGCTAGTTGAACCTCATGATAAAATTCTAACTAAGAATCAAATGGATGAACCCTCATTTGCATCGGATCCAGGGCATCGAGTTTCAACTAGTGGGCCCCCTTCACTATCATTTTATTTCCCAAAAAATCATTTAACGAAGATTCATTAGGACTAGGGTTTTGATTAATGAGGCATAGAGCAATTTCTGAACAAGAGGTCGATTTTCAAAAGCATTATGTCAAGAAATTGTTGGTAGTGTGGTCGTGTGGGCCTTGGAAAAATAGATGTGTGGGAGCTTACAAAACTCTGTTATTGTACTTGATTTGGATTTTATTCCCCCAGACCAAATTTCAAGCATGTCCCTGAATGACTTGAGGAGGTGAGTTGCAACTCACAATAAAAATCAAACCCGGATTCAGATGGATGAACCATCAGTTGCATTAGATATAGGGCACTGGGTTTTATCTAGTGGGGCCCATCCATTGTCATGTGTTTCCCGAAAAAGTGTTTGTTGGAGGATCAGTGGGACTAGGGTTTTTCTTAATGGGGCATAGTGAAATTTCTAAGCAAGATATTGATTTTCAAGAACATTGTGTTCAGAAATTGTGGGTAGTGTGGTTGTGTGGTTTTTGGCCAAATAGATGTGCAGGACCTTACAAAACTCCATTATTCTAATCATTTTGGATTTTATGCCCCCAGACCAAATTGTCAACATGTCCCTAAATGGATTTAGGAGGTGAGTTGAAACTCGTGATAAAACTCAAACCAGGACTCGGATGGATGAACCATCGGTTGCATTGGATTTGATACATAAAGTCTCAGTTAGTGGGGCCCCTCCACTATCATTTTGTTGCCCAAAAATGTGTTTGTTGGAGGATCTCTAGGACTAGGGTTTTTCTCAATGAGGCATAGTGCAATTTTTGAGCAAGAGGTTAATTTTCAAGAACATTGTGCCGTGAAATTTTGGGTAGCATGGTCACATGGGAATTTCCCAAATTGGCATGCAAGAGATTAAGGAACTCTGTTATGCTTCTCATTTTTTATTTTATGCACCAGAACAAATTGCCAACATGTCCTTGAATGGGTTGAGGAAGTAAGTTACAACTCGCGATAAAAATTTATCCCTGACTCAAATGGATGAACTGTCGATTTCATTGGATATGTGGCACTGGGTTTCAACTAGTGGGGCCCCTCCACTATCATTTCATTTCCCGAAAAAAAAAATTGTTCGAGGATCACTAGGACTATGGTTTTTCTCAATGAGGCGTAGTGCAATTTCTTAACAAGAGGTCGATTTTCAAGAACATTGTTTCGGGAAATTCTAGCTAGCATGTTGACATGTGTCTGGGTCAAACAAGCATGCAAGAGCTTATAGAACTATTTTATGCTGCTCGGTTTGGATTTTGTGACCCCAAACCAAATTTACAACATGTCCTTAAACAAATTGAGGAGGTGAGTTGAAACTCACGATAAAACTCAAAATGGGATTCGGATGGATGAACCATCTGTTGCATTGGATCCAAGGCAATGAGTTTCATCTTGTGGGGTCCCTTCATTGTCATTTCATTTCTTGGAAAAGCATTTGTTGGAGAATCACTAGGACTAGGTTTTTTCTCAATGAGGCATAGTGCATTTTTTGAATAAGAGGTTTATTTTCAAGAACAATGTGTCGAGCAATTGTGGGTAGCATGGTCACATGAGCCTTGGTCAAAAAAACGTGTGGGAGATTATGAAACTCCATTATCCTTCTCAGTTTGGATTTTATTCCCTTGGACCAAATTGCCAACATGTCTCTGAATGACTTGAGTAGGTGAGTTGCAACTCAAAATAAAACTCTAATAGGGACTTGAATGGATGAATCATCAGTTGTATTGGATCCAAGGCACTAGGTTTCAACTATTGGAGCCCCTTTTTTGTCATTCCATTTCCTATAAAATCATTTGTTGGAGAATAACCATGACTAGGGTTTTTCTCAATGAGGCATAGTGCAATTTATGAACAAGAGGTTGATTTTCGAGAACACCATGCCAAGAAATTGTGGGTAGCATGGTTGCATGGACCCTGGACAAATAGATGTGTGAGATATTTCATAAACTTGTTATGTTGCTCAGTTTGGATTTTATTCCCCTCGACCAAACTGTCAACATGTCCTTAAATGGCTTGAGGAGGAAAGTTGCAACTAGTAATGAAACTCAAACCGAGCCTCGGATAGATGAACCATCGGTTGCATTGGATTTGGGGCACCGGGTTTCAACTATTAGGGCCCCTTCGCTATCATTCCATTTCAAGAAAAATAAAAATTGTAGGATCATCCATACTAGGGATTTTGTCAGTGCTTATTACATATGTTTGACAATTTAACACCTTGTAAGGATAGACATGGCATGGCATGAAAATGAATGATATGGAAAGGAATGGCATAGAAAGGCAAGGCAAGGCATGACATGGCATGACAAGGAAAGGCATGGAAATGCAAGGAATGACATGGAAAGGAAAGGCAAGGCATGGAAAGGAAAGGCATGGCATGGCATGCAAAGCCAAGACAGGGCATGGAAAGTCAAGGAATGACATGGAATGGAAAGGAAAGGAAATGAAATGCAAGGAATGACATGGAAATGCAAGGAATGGAATAGCATGGCATGGAAAGGAAAGTAATGGCATGGAATGGCATGGAAAGGAAAGGAAAGGCATGGCATGGAAAGGCAAGTCATGGAATGGAAAGAAAAGGTAAGGCATGGCATGGAAATGCAAGGCATGGCATGGGAAAGAAAGGCATGGCATGGAAATTAATGGCAAGGCAAGGAAAGGCATCGCATGGAAACACAATGCATGGCATGACAAGGCAAGGAAAGGAAAGGAAATGCAAGGCATGGCATGGAATGTCATGGAAAGGCAAGGCAAGGCATGGCATGGGAAGGTAAGGCATGCTATGGCAAGGAAATTCAATGCATGGCATGGAATGACATGGAAAGGAAAGGCATGGCATGGCATGGACATGCAAGACATGGCACATCATGGAATGTCATGGAAAGGCAAGGAAAGGCATGACAAGTCATGGCACAGTGTGACAAGGGAAGACATGGAAAGTAAAGGAAAGGCACGGCATGGTAAGGCAAGGCAAGGCATGGAATTGCAAGGCAAGGCATGCCAAGGAAAAGCATGGCATGGAAAGGGAAGGTATGGCATGGCATGGATAGGTGAGGGAATGAAAGGCATGACATGGCATGGAATGGAAAGGAAATTCATGGCATGGAAATGCAAAGCAATGAAATAAAAGGTGTGGAAAGTCAAGGAAAGGAAAGGCATGGCATGGCATGGAAATGAAAGGCATGGAATGAAAAGGCAAGGCATGGCATGAAAATATAAGGAAATGAAAAGAATGGCATGGAAAGGAAAATAAAGGCATGTCATAGCAAGGAAAGTCAAGTCAAGTCATGGCATGGCATGGAAAATCAAGGCAAGGCAAGGAAAGGAAATGAAAGGCATGACATGGCATGACATGGAAAGGGAAGGAATGGCATGGTAAGGCAAGGAAATGCAAGGCAAGGCATGGAAATTCAAGGCAAGGTAAGGCATGGCATGACAAGAAAAAGTATGGAAAGGCAAGGCAATGCAAGGCATGGCATGGAAATTCAAGGAAATGCAAGACATTGAAAGTCAAGGAATGGCATGGCATGGCAAGGAAAGGCATGACATGGCAAGGCAAGGAAAATCAAGGAAACAAATTCAAGGAAAGATAATGCAATGCAAGGAAATGCAAGGCATGGAATGCAATGGAATGTCAAGGAAAACTATGGCATTGAAAGGAAAGGCATGGAATGGAAATTCAAGGCATGGCATGACAAGGAAAGGCATTACATGGAAAGACAAGGAAAACAATGCAAGGAAAGGAAAGGGAAGGATAGACATAGCTTTCTAACAACAAAAAAGAACCAAAAAATAAAAGAATACCATAAAAACTATAAAATGAAGCCAAAATTTAAATCATTCATAAATTCAATCATTCATTCCACCACACCTTGGGCATGTCCCATCTAAGAAAGATTTTTAATAAAATGTACAGCCCTCTAGACTTGTACACAAGATGTTGTGAATAAAGTCTCTAGATGACGACGTTGATAATATAATTGAGCATTCATGCATAAGGGTGTTATGAAATACACGAAAAAAATAATAATGTGTGTGTGTGTGTGTGTGATAATAATAACCATACTCAATGTGATATCTACAACAACATGTGTTATGAATTGTGTTTATTCAAACATACCAAGTCTTGCATTTATGGAAATATCNGGAACCTTCTAGAGAGTCTTCTCACATTTATTACATCTAACTACCATAGTGGGCCTTTATTAATATAGTGGACCTAGTCCACCTTACATTGAATGACCACATTTTCATATATTAAATGACTTCCACTAATAATACATAACCACATTCCCATTGGGTACCTCCCTATACCCCATATAACCTCCCTAGATATACTACATAATTAGTGTATCCATCCTTAAAAAAATTTGCCTCAATAAGTTGACCATCAAATACAAATTTATTTTTCATGTTTTTTATTATCTTTTAGATGAGCTTCATGGTGTTGATTTCTTCACAAGATTGGATATTCAATTGGGATACCACTGGGTATAGATGAAGGAGGAAAAAATCCATGTGACAACCATTCCAACACATGAATGTCATTATGATTTTTTAGAAGTTCCCTTTCTGGTTTGCTATGCTCCATCCACCTTTTAGAGCCTTAAAAAGAATATTTAGACCTTCCTACACAATTATTTTCTTGTATTTTTCAATGATATCTTAATCTATGGAAAAAAAATGTAAGCACATGTGTTGCATGTCGATAGATCCCTCCAACTTCTCTAAGACCACCAATTGTTCCTAAAGAATTCCAAATTTGATTTTGGCACTTTAGAGGTCAAATAATTGGGTCACATTATCAGTTAGGATGGGTTCTGAGTTAATCCAAAGAAATTTTATGACATGAAGGATTGGTCATGCCACAAGACCCTCAAAATATTACACATGTTATTAGGAATTGCAATCTAATACAAGAAATTTCTATGTAATTATGCGAAAATTGTCATGTCTTTGACTTCCCTACTGAAAAATAATTCCCTCCTTTGGAATGACACTATTGAGAAAAAAATTATCCTTAAAATAAGTCATATGTACTACACCAGTCTTATTCATTCCTAATTTTAGTGGATATTTTTTCTTATAATGTGATGCTTCAAGCCAAGGCCTTGGATTCATATTGATGGAAGAACATAACCCCTTTCCTTTCACTAGTAAATAATTTTGTGACAAAAAATTGGGTAGGTCTACCTGTTAGAAAGATATGATGGACATCCTCCATTCCATCAATATTTAGTGACCATATATCATTGGGAGGCATTTAAAAATAAATACAAATCATCATTGATTAATGTATTTTTTAGAGTAGATGTTGTCATCACTAGAGTATCACAAGCATGTCACTAACATGGTTGTGTATGATTATTAGATTATATATAAGAAGGGAAAGAGAATGTGGTGGAAGATGCTTTGTCTAAAATATATGAGCAAGAAGGCTCTCTACTATCCTTATCATTACACCTACATTATTGGCTCATCGAATCCCACCAAGAGTGGAGGAACATTGAATCTATGGTTTAACTCATCCACGATATTCAAGATTACCCCAATCCACTTAATGGATACACTTGGAAAAAATATATCTTGAAGTATAAAGGGTGCATTTTTCTAGTATAAAATTCAAACTTGAAACACACAATGTTAGAGGAGTTGCATTCATATCCCACAATAGGTCACTCTAGAATTCAAAAAACTTATGAATGTGTTAATAAATCTTTATTTTAGGAAGGAATGAAAAAATACATATAGCATCAAACAAAGAATCGACCTTTGTCTTGTTAATATGGAACTTGGTATGGAAGAGTTTAGTCATTTCCTTCTCCTCCTTGGGGTGTAGGCTATTCAAGTTCACCTCTTTATACAATGTAGTATGGATAATATTTCCATCTGCATATGATATACTTTCATCCTAGTTAACTAAATTCACTACTAGCATACATTTCTTAATCTTAAAATCCTTCTTGCAATCCTTTGGATTCAACTCTATATGTAGCTTCCAACACTTATATTCAATATGACCATCAACAATGTAACGGCTACAATAGTTTCTTATATCCTTGGATTGATGTGAAATGATTTCTATTTTCTTATCCTTTCCTTTCCACTTCTTATTTCCATCCTTGGAAGTGTATTTGTGATCTTTCTCTTTGGAACCATTTTTTTTCTCATTTATTCTTGTCCATATTCTCCAAATATTGTTCTTGAACACAAGAATCATCAAAATTCCTAGTTTTAAATCGCATCATTAGCCTCCTAAAGTGACTATGGAGACCACCAAGATACTTAAGTACTATATTTGGGTTCATGGAATATATTCTCAACATAATAGCTTGTTTTCTTAACTTAGAGGGGCACTCTTATACATTTTTCCCTTGATTCTATCAGGAGTAATTTCAATGGATCCATTGGTCCTCTTAATACCCAATACGGTAAATTTGGGACTTAGTGAGGGTTTTAAACACCTCCCACTTAGTTATTTTGGGGTCACCCTCCAAACTAAGTTCCTATGTGTGGACTTCCCACCATGTTTGGCATAGTCCTCTAACTTTAATTAGGAAAATAATATATTTTTCTCGCATTCTATGTTATGAACACTAGAAGAGAATTATAAATGTTAAAATAAATAATCAACTTTAAAACATAAATCTCATGATGATAGGGTTTGAGGTCCACTTTTCATTTGACCTTTAAATAGAGATTGAGAGGAAGTGATGTTGGAACTTGGTGCCTTATTCTCTATCTCCTTTTATGGGTACTCTTTGTATCCATATTTCCCATGTGAGTTAGCTTCCAAATTAGAGTTATCAAAGCCCCAAAAAGATATAAACCTAATCTCAATACTATCATGAGGATTGTCATGTTGTGAGAGATGTTAGCCAGTTTTGTTTATAGCTTTGAAAATATCCCCTACAAATCATACCTTTCATTTTTATTGAACAAATCCACCATGGAGACAGTTTTCAAACTTTCGATTTATTTCCACAAATTATGAGATCCTATAATATTCCACAAAATCCCCAGGGAAAGTATATGTTATATCAATATTATTTGTATTCCAGTAGAATAGTTCATCACAATGTTTCTTAGTAGTTTATGAAAACTATTTGTTATGCAATGTTTTACTTAAGATTAATATTTAATATTAATAAAATGTTGCACACCTTGCATTTACTTTCCTCTCCATGCCATGCCTTGCCTTTCCATTCCATGCATTCACTTCCCATGTCATGTTATGCCATTCCTTGACTTGACTTGCCATGCATTGCCTTGCATTGGATTTCCTCCCCATGCCATGCTATGACATGTCGTGCCTTGCCTTGCCATGCCATGCCATGCCATGTCTTTCCTTGCCATGCCATGCCTTGCCTTTCCTTGACTTTCCATTCCATTCCTTGCCTTGGCATTCCATGTATTTCCTTGAATTTCCATGCCATGTCTTGTCTTTCCATCCCATGCAATTCCTTACCTTTCCATTCCATTCCTTTCCTTGCCTTTACTTGTCATGTAATGTCTTTCCATGCCATGAATTTCCTTGCCATGGCATACCCTGCCTTTCCTTTCCATCCCATGACTTGTATTTCCTTTCCATTTCATCCCATGCCTTTCCATGCCATGCCTTTCCTTGCCATGCCATGAATTATCATTCCTTGCATTTCCTTGCCTTTCCATGATATTCCATGCCATGCCTTGAATTGCCTTACCCATGTCTTGTCATTACATATCATGACATGCATTTCCTTGCCATGTCATGCCTTTCCATGTCATTCCATGTCATGGATTGTATTTACTTTCCTTTCCATGCCATGTATTGTCTTCCCTTTCCTTTCCATGTCATGTCATGTCATGTCTTGCCTTGCCATGCCATGCCTTGCCTTGCCTAACCACAATTCATCTAAAAGTTACTTTGATTTTGATATTCATAAAACTAATTGATTGTAAAGATATTGTTCTTTTCATTGTTATAGAGAATTTATTTTCCTTTGAGTCACCAACAAGAAATTTGTCTGTATAATGATAAACACCATTAAATTATTTCCAAAGTCATTTAACTTATAATAAAAAAAAAATCAAGATAATTTAATAAAACCATAATGGCATTCATGTATCATGTCTTTTTATTTGCTTAAAAAATAATGTAAGTGTACTAAATAAACAAGTTTAATACCTAAAAATTACAATCAAAGGATTCATTAATCATGTAATTCTACTACTTGTTATCCCGTCTATCTTAGATAAAAAATACTTGCATGATAATTTCAATGTCATTACATAAGATCTCTTTATTCATATATCTTAGGTATATTCATAATTGTGAAACATGGATTATCATAATTAATAGTATTTACATAGAAAGGGATGCCACTAAAAAGGTTTATGTTCCATCCTTATGGTGTAGTATCATTATAATATGGATCCATAATTTCATTTGGATTGCATGAAAAAAATCATAACTTGGAGGCCTTATTTAAAATCAAAGAAATAAAAACTAATCTTTCAACTCAATAACTTTTAGAACAAGATATAGCACATAGACCTAGACCTAGACCTAGACCTTGTATTTCCTTGCCTTGTCATGTCTAGCCTTCCTTAGCCTTTCCATGTCTCTTCTTGTGTTTCCTTGCATTATCTTGCCTTGCATTTCCATACCTAGACCTATACCTAGGAATTTCCTTTCTATGGTCTAGGTCATGGTCTATGTCATGATATAGGTCATTGTAATGTTGTAAGTCTAGGTCTTGATCTAGGTGTAGGTATAGGTCTATTTCCAACATGTCCCTAAATGACTTGAGGAGGTGATTTGCAACTCACGATAAAAATCTAAATGGAACTCTAATGGATGATCTGTTAGTTGCACTGGCTTTGAAGCACTAGGTTTCAGCTAGTGGGGCCCCTCTATTTTTATTCCATTTCTTGGAAAAGTATTTGTTGGAGGATCTCTGGAACTAGGTTTTTTCTCAATGAGGAGTAGTGCAATTTATGAACAAGAGGTCAATTTTCAAGAATATTTTTTCGGGAAATTATGGGTAGCATGGTCAAATGGGCCTTGGCCAAACAAATGTGTGGGAGCTTACAAAACTCTGTTATGTTGTTCAATTTCAATTTTCTGCCCCTAGACCAAATTGCCAACATGTTTATGAATGACTTAAGGAGGCTAGTTGAACCTCATGATAAAATTCTAACTAAGAATCAAATGGATGAACCCTCATTTGCATCGGATCCAGGGCATCGAGTTTCAACTAGTGGGCCCCCTTCACTATCATTTTATTTCCCAAAAAATCATTTAACGAAGATTCATTAGGACTAGGGTTTTGATTAATGAGGCATAGAGCAATTTCTGAACAAGAGGTCGATTTTCAAAAGCATTATGTCAAGAAATTGTTGGTAGTGTGGTCGTGTGGGCCTTGGAAAAATAGATGTGTGGGAGCTTACAAAACTCTGTTATTGTACTTGATTTGGATTTTATTCCCCCAGACCAAATTTCAAGCATGTCCCTGAATGACTTGAGGAGGTGAGTTGCAACTCACAATAAAAATCAAACCCGGATTCAGATGGATGAACCATCAGTTGCATTAGATATAGGGCACTGGGTTTTATCTAGTGGGGCCCATCCATTGTCATGTGTTTCCCGAAAAAGTGTTTGTTGGAGGATCAGTGGGACTAGGGTTTTTCTTAATGGGGCATAGTGAAATTTCTAAGCAAGATATTGATTTTCAAGAACATTGTGTTCAGAAATTGTGGGTAGTGTGGTTGTGTGGTTTTTGGCCAAATAGATGTGCAGGACCTTACAAAACTCCATTATTCTAATCATTTTGGATTTTATGCCCCCAGACCAAATTGTCAACATGTCCCTAAATGGATTTAGGAGGTGAGTTGAAACTCGTGATAAAACTCAAACCAGGACTCGGATGGATGAACCATCGGTTGCATTGGATTTGATACATAAAGTCTCAGTTAGTGGGGCCCCTCCACTATCATTTTGTTGCCCAAAAATGTGTTTGTTGGAGGATCTCTAGGACTAGGGTTTTTCTCAATGAGGCATAGTGCAATTTTTGAGCAAGAGGTTAATTTTCAAGAACATTGTGCCGTGAAATTTTGGGTAGCATGGTCACATGGGAATTTCCCAAATTGGCATGCAAGAGATTAAGGAACTCTGTTATGCTTCTCATTTTTTATTTTATGCACCAGAACAAATTGCCAACATGTCCTTGAATGGGTTGAGGAAGTAAGTTACAACTCGCGATAAAAATTTATCCCTGACTCAAATGGATGAACTGTCGATTTCATTGGATATGTGGCACTGGGTTTCAACTAGTGGGGCCCCTCCACTATCATTTCATTTCCCGAAAAAAAAAATTGTTCGAGGATCACTAGGACTATGGTTTTTCTCAATGAGGCGTAGTGCAATTTCTTAACAAGAGGTCGATTTTCAAGAACATTGTTTCGGGAAATTCTAGCTAGCATGTTGACATGTGTCTGGGTCAAACAAGCATGCAAGAGCTTATAGAACTATTTTATGCTGCTCGGTTTGGATTTTGTGACCCCAAACCAAATTTACAACATGTCCTTAAACAAATTGAGGAGGTGAGTTGAAACTCACGATAAAACTCAAAATGGGATTCGGATGGATGAACCATCTGTTGCATTGGATCCAAGGCAATGAGTTTCATCTTGTGGGGTCCCTTCATTGTCATTTCATTTCTTGGAAAAGCATTTGTTGGAGAATCACTAGGACTAGGTTTTTTCTCAATGAGGCATAGTGCATTTTTTGAATAAGAGGTTTATTTTCAAGAACAATGTGTCGAGCAATTGTGGGTAGCATGGTCACATGAGCCTTGGTCAAAAAAACGTGTGGGAGATTATGAAACTCCATTATCCTTCTCAGTTTGGATTTTATTCCCTTGGACCAAATTGCCAACATGTCTCTGAATGACTTGAGTAGGTGAGTTGCAACTCAAAATAAAACTCTAATAGGGACTTGAATGGATGAATCATCAGTTGTATTGGATCCAAGGCACTAGGTTTCAACTATTGGAGCCCCTTTTTTGTCATTCCATTTCCTATAAAATCATTTGTTGGAGAATAACCATGACTAGGGTTTTTCTCAATGAGGCATAGTGCAATTTATGAACAAGAGGTTGATTTTCGAGAACACCATGCCAAGAAATTGTGGGTAGCATGGTTGCATGGACCCTGGACAAATAGATGTGTGAGATATTTCATAAACTTGTTATGTTGCTCAGTTTGGATTTTATTCCCCTCGACCAAACTGTCAACATGTCCTTAAATGGCTTGAGGAGGAAAGTTGCAACTAGTAATGAAACTCAAACCGAGCCTCGGATAGATGAACCATCGGTTGCATTGGATTTGGGGCACCGGGTTTCAACTATTAGGGCCCCTTCGCTATCATTCCATTTCAAGAAAAATAAAAATTGTAGGATCATCCATACTAGGGATTTTGTCAGTGCTTATTACATATGTTTGACAATTTAACACCTTGTAAGGATAGACATGGCATGGCATGAAAATGAATGATATGGAAAGGAATGGCATAGAAAGGCAAGGCAAGGCATGACATGGCATGACAAGGAAAGGCATGGAAATGCAAGGAATGACATGGAAAGGAAAGGCAAGGCATGGAAAGGAAAGGCATGGCATGGCATGCAAAGCCAAGACAGGGCATGGAAAGTCAAGGAATGACATGGAATGGAAAGGAAAGGAAATGAAATGCAAGGAATGACATGGAAATGCAAGGAATGGAATAGCATGGCATGGAAAGGAAAGTAATGGCATGGAATGGCATGGAAAGGAAAGGAAAGGCATGGCATGGAAAGGCAAGTCATGGAATGGAAAGAAAAGGTAAGGCATGGCATGGAAATGCAAGGCATGGCATGGGAAAGAAAGGCATGGCATGGAAATTAATGGCAAGGCAAGGAAAGGCATCGCATGGAAACACAATGCATGGCATGACAAGGCAAGGAAAGGAAAGGAAATGCAAGGCATGGCATGGAATGTCATGGAAAGGCAAGGCAAGGCATGGCATGGGAAGGTAAGGCATGCTATGGCAAGGAAATTCAATGCATGGCATGGAATGACATGGAAAGGAAAGGCATGGCATGGCATGGACATGCAAGACATGGCACATCATGGAATGTCATGGAAAGGCAAGGAAAGGCATGACAAGTCATGGCACAGTGTGACAAGGGAAGACATGGAAAGTAAAGGAAAGGCACGGCATGGTAAGGCAAGGCAAGGCATGGAATTGCAAGGCAAGGCATGCCAAGGAAAAGCATGGCATGGAAAGGGAAGGTATGGCATGGCATGGATAGGTGAGGGAATGAAAGGCATGACATGGCATGGAATGGAAAGGAAATTCATGGCATGGAAATGCAAAGCAATGAAATAAAAGGTGTGGAAAGTCAAGGAAAGGAAAGGCATGGCATGGCATGGAAATGAAAGGCATGGAATGAAAAGGCAAGGCATGGCATGAAAATATAAGGAAATGAAAAGAATGGCATGGAAAGGAAAATAAAGGCATGTCATAGCAAGGAAAGTCAAGTCAAGTCATGGCATGGCATGGAAAATCAAGGCAAGGCAAGGAAAGGAAATGAAAGGCATGACATGGCATGACATGGAAAGGGAAGGAATGGCATGGTAAGGCAAGGAAATGCAAGGCAAGGCATGGAAATTCAAGGCAAGGTAAGGCATGGCATGACAAGAAAAAGTATGGAAAGGCAAGGCAATGCAAGGCATGGCATGGAAATTCAAGGAAATGCAAGACATTGAAAGTCAAGGAATGGCATGGCATGGCAAGGAAAGGCATGACATGGCAAGGCAAGGAAAATCAAGGAAACAAATTCAAGGAAAGATAATGCAATGCAAGGAAATGCAAGGCATGGAATGCAATGGAATGTCAAGGAAAACTATGGCATTGAAAGGAAAGGCATGGAATGGAAATTCAAGGCATGGCATGACAAGGAAAGGCATTACATGGAAAGACAAGGAAAACAATGCAAGGAAAGGAAAGGGAAGGATAGACATAGCTTTCTAACAACAAAAAAGAACCAAAAAATAAAAGAATACCATAAAAACTATAAAATGAAGCCAAAATTTAAATCATTCATAAATTCAATCATTCATTCCACCACACCTTGGGCATGTCCCATCTAAGAAAGATTTTTAATAAAATGTACAGCCCTCTAGACTTGTACACAAGATGTTGTGAATAAAGTCTCTAGATGACGACGTTGATAATATAATTGAGCATTCATGCATAAGGGTGTTATGAAATACACGAAAAAAATAATAATGTGTGTGTGTGTGTGTGTGATAATAATAACCATACTCAATGTGATATCTACAACAACATGTGTTATGAATTGTGTTTATTCAAACATACCAAGTCTTGCATTTATGGAAATATC
>JZKD02S0311797.1:0-11808 GCA_000966675.3 Picea glauca | reverse complement strand
CCAGTGGAATAGGTGGGTGGCCACCAATGTCCACCTAGATTAGTTCTCCCCCCTTAGGAAGAAATGGTCTCAATTTCATTGAGCGCCTCCATCAAATGGAGTCAACTTCTGCTGAACTTGACGTTGGTGAGCCACTTTCCTTGATGCAGTAGTTGCCTTGCTTTGGCAACCTGATAGAGTTGGATCTTATGTTGGCGAGTGCCATTAGCATGTGTGTTCATGATCTGATCAATGGTTTCATGTTTCATGTAGTCAGGGTTTAGATTTATAGGTGTCACAGTTTCTTTGCCACTTCCTATGTGTCCAGTAGTGGGGGAAAATATGGTTGAAGGAGGTCCACATTGAATACTAGGTGCAAGCCAAGAAAGGGGGGAATACTTAACTCAAAAGCATTATCTCCTACAACCTTTGTGATGGTGTAAGGTCCATAGAAAAGTGGTCGCAACTTTCGATGGGGTCTTGTAAGGTGCTCTTTCTGCAAATGTAACCAAACTTTGTCTCCCACCTGAAACTTGTGGGGAACTCGATGTTGATCACAACATTGCTTGTATTTAGCATTGGATTTTTGCAAAATATCATGGACTTGTTGGCGGTTGTGTGGAATCCATTCATTGAATTTGGTGGCTTTGTCATCCTCAGATTGAGAATGGGAAGATTCTTCCTATGTGGATGCAAGGGCTAGTGCTACTTCAATGGGGCCCAATGGTTGAAAGCCCAGGCCCACTTGAAAAGGTATGCGGTCGTTCGAGCTATGGAGGGATATGTTGTAGTTGTGTTGGACCTAAGAAAGACTCTCATCCCATGTGCATGGATACTTGGAGTTGTATATGTGAAATATATGCACAATCATCCTATTTATGACCTCTGTCTGTCCATCAGTTTGAGGGTGGAAGGCAGTGGATTTGGTGAGCTTTGTGTCCAACAACGACCAGAGGCTCGACCAGAATGTGCTTAAGAATAAGTTGTCCCGATCTGATATGATGGTCAGTGGTAGTCCAAAGTGTGCCCATACATGCTCGAAGAAGAGCTTGGCAGTGCCCTCAGCTGTGATACTCTTCTTACGGGTGGTCATAATGGCCATAATAGAGAATCGATCAACCACCATGAATAGACAGTTATTTCCATGATTGGTTGAGGGAAGACCTAACATGTATTCCATCGAGATGGATTCCTAGGGCCCGTCGGGAGTAGGCAAAGGTGTATATAATCATTATTTTTTATTGGGTGGCTTGGAAATGGAGCAGGCAGTGTATTATTTAATATACTTACTAACATCCTGTTGAAGCTTTGACCAATAGAAATTCTTTTGTAGTATTGTCACTATTTTCTCCATGCCAAAGTGTCCTGCCACCCGACTGTAGTGGGATTTCAAAATTAGATTCGCACAATCGCTTGAAGGAACATATATATGACCCAGATGGAATAACACTCCATCCAGAATATGAAATTTGGCAACGATTGATCCTGTTCCCAACATCTGATAGGTCGCAGCGAAGTCAGGACCACTATTATAAAGTTGGGACCGCTCGAAGGTCTCATGCCCGCAACAGTCGAGCACGATGGTTAGTTTTGCAATTGGAGGTCGAATGAGGCAGTGAACAACACGATTGGTGATCCCTTTCTTATACTTAATATTGAGGTGAAACTACTGCAGGTACGTGGACCACTTTTGATGGTGGTCATTCTGCAATTTTCCTTGTGTCTGCATGAACTGCAGAGGCTTGTGATCCATATGGATGATTGTCTTCTTCCCTAGAATGTAATGCTTCCATTGGCAGCATGATTGTATGATGGAATACATTTCTTTTTCATAGGTGCGGTACTTACGAACGACATATGAGAGTGTCTCACCATGATTGGCCATCTGATGAATGTGTTGAATGAGAACGTCACCAACACCATAATTGGAAGCATCTATCTCAATCTCAAATGGTTTTTACAGATCGGGTAAGGCGATCACTGGGGCTAAGCATAAGCGATGTTTCAAATCATCAAAGGATTTTTGTTGTGATCTACCCCACTCAAATTTGGTGAAGCAACTACCCTTGGTCACTTAGCTATGAGCCCTTGCGATATGGGAGAACCCCAATACAAATCTACGATAGAAGTTGGCAAGGCCTAAGAAGCTTCAAAGCCTAAGAATCAACATGCACACCATGCTCATCTATAATGTATCCGAGGTATTGGACCTTATTCATGAAGAAGGGGCATTTCCCTAAGTTAGCTTATAGCTTGTGTTGCCAGAGAGTGTGGAGGACCTACTGAATGTGTTGTAAGTGTTCTTCCCAACTCTTGCTGAAGACGAGGATGTCATCTAGATATACAAACACAAAGGAATTGGTGAATGGTCCCAAGATGTCATCTATCAACCTCATGAAAGTTGTTGGGGAATTTGTCAAGCCAAAGGGCATGACCAACCACTCGAAAATACCTTCTTTAGACTTGAAAGCAGTCTTCCATACATTAGTCTGTTCTATGGGGGCATAATCGTGTCCGAAATTCATATCAATCTTACTAAATTACTTGGACCCCTTTAACTGGTCAATAAGGTAGTCAATTTGTGGAATTGGGTACTGGTTCCTCATTGTGATTTTGTTCAGATATTTGTGATTAATACATAGTCGCTAGGTCCCATATTTCTTCTATACGAGCACAATTAGACTTCCATAGGGTGAGGATCTTGGTCGAATGTGCCCTTTTTTGAGAAGATCTTGAATTTGGCACTTGGTTTCCTCATTTTCCATAAGAGAGCACTGATACACTTGCCTATTAAGCAAAGGCGTTCCAGGGGTTAGCTCAATTGAATGCTTGACCTGACATTACAGATGCACCTCGGTGGGCGAGATGAGGATGTCCTGATATTCTTTCATGAATTTTTCCTCTTGCTTCTGATGCATAGAGGAGCCCTCTGTGGAGGCCATGGATGTGGTTGTGACCTTCTGTTCACTATGCAAGCGAATCATGAAGAGAATAAATTTCCCAATATGGGAGATGACCTTCCTGCATTGCTTAGTTTAGACCAAAGAAATTGTGGTAGGTGGAGCTACCTTTGGTATCTTGTATAGTTGTCTACCCATAATAACTGTTGAGACCTAAGTATCCACCCATGCCCCTCCTGTCTCATTTCCCCATACCTTCATTTAAATAATTCCTCTTTTGGTTGGTTAAGTCAGTTTCCCATTACAATGACTCTGTTTTTATCATTGTCTTTCTTGATTGATTCTTTTCAAAAATTATTTCTGTTTTCTTGAAGGATAATTGCATGTCGTCGTTTGGGTTCAAAATATTTGTCATCATGTTTATCACTAATTGAGCATGTAGCATGTTGACAAAGCCCTTTGTATGCACTTGAAACATCCAAAAGGAAAGACACAACAATACATTTCGGGCTTAAATTGTGAGCAAACAAACATGTTAAATGTTCGATGGTGGAGATCCAACAGTTAATCAAGATCAACGACTCTCGTGCATTCGAGGTTTTCAAAATCATGCGAGGTTTAACAACAATCATATGTAGTTTCACTCTGGGAGATTATCACTCTGAGAGATTTCAATACAGTTCTAGCGAACCCCTGAAGTACCAGAGCCCCAAAGTGCCGGAGTGGACCCTCACTGCCACATCACTTCGTGAGTTTGTTTATCCGAGAGGTTTTGGTCCAGAACAAGCACAGAGCCCGGAAGTACCGAAGCGCTAGAATACCGGAGTATTTTTTAGATGATGTCATATACCACCTGTCAGTTGATTCCAGATGACACATGACACTCATTTCTGGTATACTGGTTACGCCATCTGCTCTTTTCCAGGTGACACATGTCACTCTTATTTTATTTACACGTCAGCGACTATGACATCATATGGCCATGTCAGATCTGGGAGATCGCCACTCCGAGAGATATGTATACTCGACATTCCAAAGCTCCCAAACCCCAAAGATCTGTAGTCCCGAAGTCTCGAAATGCTTAATGATACGATATATTAATATCGAGTTAATTAGCATAAGCATTGGTTAATGACTCCACGAGATTGTCACTCCGAGAGATTTCAACCCAGAGAAAAAACAATTCGTCGGAGCTTCGAACATTGAAAATCCTGAGACGTGTGAAATTCATCTCTTGAGATGTGTGGCATTCATATGTCATGATAAGTGGCACTCATTTTTGGTACTTTGGGTACGTCATCTGCTCATTTTTAGGTGACACGTGTCACTCTCTTTTTGTGACACATCAATGATTATGACATCATATGGCCATGTCATATCCAATAGATCGCCACTCTGAGGGATTTCAATATAGAGAAAACACATTTCTCCAAACCTTCGAAGTGCCGGAGCCCCGAAGTGCCAGAGCCCCAAACTGCCAAGTCACTCCGGGAGATTCTCAAACTCTACATTCAAATGATCTCGAACGACAAAGAGCCGGAGTCCCAAACTCCCCAAATATTTAATGGTAAAAATATCTTAATCTCGGGTTAATTAGATTAAGATAAGAATGAATCAATGACTNCCAGTGGAATAGGTGGGTGGCCACCAATGTCCACCTAGATTAGTTCTCCCCCCTTAGGAAGAAATGGTCTCAATTTCATTGAGCGCCTCCATCAAATGGAGTCAACTTCTGCTGAACTTGACGTTGGTGAGCCACTTTCCTTGATGCAGTAGTTGCCTTGCTTTGGCAACCTGATAGAGTTGGATCTTATGTTGGCGAGTGCCATTAGCATGTGTGTTCATGATCTGATCAATGGTTTCATGTTTCATGTAGTCAGGGTTTAGATTTATAGGTGTCACAGTTTCTTTGCCACTTCCTATGTGTCCAGTAGTGGGGGAAAATATGGTTGAAGGAGGTCCACATTGAATACTAGGTGCAAGCCAAGAAAGGGGGGAATACTTAACTCAAAAGCATTATCTCCTACAACCTTTGTGATGGTGTAAGGTCCATAGAAAAGTGGTCGCAACTTTCGATGGGGTCTTGTAAGGTGCTCTTTCTGCAAATGTAACCAAACTTTGTCTCCCACCTGAAACTTGTGGGGAACTCGATGTTGATCACAACATTGCTTGTATTTAGCATTGGATTTTTGCAAAATATCATGGACTTGTTGGCGGTTGTGTGGAATCCATTCATTGAATTTGGTGGCTTTGTCATCCTCAGATTGAGAATGGGAAGATTCTTCCTATGTGGATGCAAGGGCTAGTGCTACTTCAATGGGGCCCAATGGTTGAAAGCCCAGGCCCACTTGAAAAGGTATGCGGTCGTTCGAGCTATGGAGGGATATGTTGTAGTTGTGTTGGACCTAAGAAAGACTCTCATCCCATGTGCATGGATACTTGGAGTTGTATATGTGAAATATATGCACAATCATCCTATTTATGACCTCTGTCTGTCCATCAGTTTGAGGGTGGAAGGCAGTGGATTTGGTGAGCTTTGTGTCCAACAACGACCAGAGGCTCGACCAGAATGTGCTTAAGAATAAGTTGTCCCGATCTGATATGATGGTCAGTGGTAGTCCAAAGTGTGCCCATACATGCTCGAAGAAGAGCTTGGCAGTGCCCTCAGCTGTGATACTCTTCTTACGGGTGGTCATAATGGCCATAATAGAGAATCGATCAACCACCATGAATAGACAGTTATTTCCATGATTGGTTGAGGGAAGACCTAACATGTATTCCATCGAGATGGATTCCTAGGGCCCGTCGGGAGTAGGCAAAGGTGTATATAATCATTATTTTTTATTGGGTGGCTTGGAAATGGAGCAGGCAGTGTATTATTTAATATACTTACTAACATCCTGTTGAAGCTTTGACCAATAGAAATTCTTTTGTAGTATTGTCACTATTTTCTCCATGCCAAAGTGTCCTGCCACCCGACTGTAGTGGGATTTCAAAATTAGATTCGCACAATCGCTTGAAGGAACATATATATGACCCAGATGGAATAACACTCCATCCAGAATATGAAATTTGGCAACGATTGATCCTGTTCCCAACATCTGATAGGTCGCAGCGAAGTCAGGACCACTATTATAAAGTTGGGACCGCTCGAAGGTCTCATGCCCGCAACAGTCGAGCACGATGGTTAGTTTTGCAATTGGAGGTCGAATGAGGCAGTGAACAACACGATTGGTGATCCCTTTCTTATACTTAATATTGAGGTGAAACTACTGCAGGTACGTGGACCACTTTTGATGGTGGTCATTCTGCAATTTTCCTTGTGTCTGCATGAACTGCAGAGGCTTGTGATCCATATGGATGATTGTCTTCTTCCCTAGAATGTAATGCTTCCATTGGCAGCATGATTGTATGATGGAATACATTTCTTTTTCATAGGTGCGGTACTTACGAACGACATATGAGAGTGTCTCACCATGATTGGCCATCTGATGAATGTGTTGAATGAGAACGTCACCAACACCATAATTGGAAGCATCTATCTCAATCTCAAATGGTTTTTACAGATCGGGTAAGGCGATCACTGGGGCTAAGCATAAGCGATGTTTCAAATCATCAAAGGATTTTTGTTGTGATCTACCCCACTCAAATTTGGTGAAGCAACTACCCTTGGTCACTTAGCTATGAGCCCTTGCGATATGGGAGAACCCCAATACAAATCTACGATAGAAGTTGGCAAGGCCTAAGAAGCTTCAAAGCCTAAGAATCAACATGCACACCATGCTCATCTATAATGTATCCGAGGTATTGGACCTTATTCATGAAGAAGGGGCATTTCCCTAAGTTAGCTTATAGCTTGTGTTGCCAGAGAGTGTGGAGGACCTACTGAATGTGTTGTAAGTGTTCTTCCCAACTCTTGCTGAAGACGAGGATGTCATCTAGATATACAAACACAAAGGAATTGGTGAATGGTCCCAAGATGTCATCTATCAACCTCATGAAAGTTGTTGGGGAATTTGTCAAGCCAAAGGGCATGACCAACCACTCGAAAATACCTTCTTTAGACTTGAAAGCAGTCTTCCATACATTAGTCTGTTCTATGGGGGCATAATCGTGTCCGAAATTCATATCAATCTTACTAAATTACTTGGACCCCTTTAACTGGTCAATAAGGTAGTCAATTTGTGGAATTGGGTACTGGTTCCTCATTGTGATTTTGTTCAGATATTTGTGATTAATACATAGTCGCTAGGTCCCATATTTCTTCTATACGAGCACAATTAGACTTCCATAGGGTGAGGATCTTGGTCGAATGTGCCCTTTTTTGAGAAGATCTTGAATTTGGCACTTGGTTTCCTCATTTTCCATAAGAGAGCACTGATACACTTGCCTATTAAGCAAAGGCGTTCCAGGGGTTAGCTCAATTGAATGCTTGACCTGACATTACAGATGCACCTCGGTGGGCGAGATGAGGATGTCCTGATATTCTTTCATGAATTTTTCCTCTTGCTTCTGATGCATAGAGGAGCCCTCTGTGGAGGCCATGGATGTGGTTGTGACCTTCTGTTCACTATGCAAGCGAATCATGAAGAGAATAAATTTCCCAATATGGGAGATGACCTTCCTGCATTGCTTAGTTTAGACCAAAGAAATTGTGGTAGGTGGAGCTACCTTTGGTATCTTGTATAGTTGTCTACCCATAATAACTGTTGAGACCTAAGTATCCACCCATGCCCCTCCTGTCTCATTTCCCCATACCTTCATTTAAATAATTCCTCTTTTGGTTGGTTAAGTCAGTTTCCCATTACAATGACTCTGTTTTTATCATTGTCTTTCTTGATTGATTCTTTTCAAAAATTATTTCTGTTTTCTTGAAGGATAATTGCATGTCGTCGTTTGGGTTCAAAATATTTGTCATCATGTTTATCACTAATTGAGCATGTAGCATGTTGACAAAGCCCTTTGTATGCACTTGAAACATCCAAAAGGAAAGACACAACAATACATTTCGAGCTTAAATTGTGAGCAAACAAACATGTTAAATGTTCGATGGTGGAGATCCAACAGTTAATCAAGATCAACGACTCTCGTGAATTCGAGGTTTTCAAAATCATGCGAGGTTTAACAACAATCATATGCAGTTTCACTCTGGGAGATTATCACTCTGAGAGATTTCAATACAGTTCTAGCGAACCCCTGAAGTACCAGAGCCCCAAAGTGCCGGAGTGGACCCTCACTGCCACATCACTTCGCGAGTTTGTTTATCCGGGAGGTTTTGGTCCAGAACAAGCACAGAGCCCGGAAGTACCAAAGCTCTAGAATACCGGAGTATTTTTTAGATGATGTCATATACCACCTATCAGTTGATTCCAGATGACACATGACACTCATTTCTGGTATACTGGTTACGCCATCTGCTCTTTTCCAGGTGACACATGTCACTCTTATTTTATTTACACGTCAGCAACTATGACATCATATGGCCATGTCAGATCTGGGAGATCGCCACTCCGAGAGATATGTATACTCGACATTTCAAAGCTCCCAAACCCCAAAGATCTGTAGTCCCGAAGTCTCGAAATGATTAATGATACGATATATTAATCTCGAGTTAATTAGCATAAGCATTGGTTAATGACTCCACGAGATTGTCACTCTGAGAGATTTCAACCCAGAGAAAAAACAATTCGTCGGAGCTCCGAACATTGAAAATCCTGAGACGTGTGAAATTCATCTCTTGAGATGTGTGGCATTCATCTGTCATGATAAGTGGCACTCATTTTTGGTACTTTGGGTACGTCATCTGCTCATTTTTAGGTGACATGTGTCACTCTCTTTTTGTGACACATCAATGATTGTGACATCATATGGCCATGTCATATCCAAGAGATCGCCACTCTGAGGGATTTCAATATAGAGAAAACACATTTCTCCAAACCTTTGAAGTGCCGGAGCCCCGAAGTGCCAGAGCCCCAAACTGCCAAGTCACTCCGGGAGATTCTCAAACTCTACATTCAAATGATCTCGAACGACAAAGAGCTGGAGTCCCAAACTCCCCAAATATTTAATGGTAAAAATATATTAATCTCGGGTTAATTAGATTAAGATAAGAATGAATCAATGACTCCGTGAGATTATCACTCCAAGAGATTTTCATCCAGAGCAAACATAGTTCCCCGAAGCTCCGGAGCTCCGAAGTGCCGAAACATCAAAATGATTAAAGTCTTAATCCCAGGTTAATTAGCAAAAAGTGTTGGTTAATGACTTCGAGAGTTCGGTCCTTTGGGAGATATGTATACTCTGCACTCCAAATCTCCCAAACGTTGAATTTGCGAAGTGGCTTATCCTCATTTATTGCATATTTTGAAGTTTTTAAACGACGCCAAACCAGGAACGTCGAGCCAGTCAAAGGCATCATATTGCTCATCTGACAGCAGCTCGATGACAATTAACAGGTGCATAAAATAAAGCTGCAGGTCCAGTCCTACAACACCACAACCGGGAATTGGAGAAACTACACACCTAGGTTGTAGAAGGAATATCAGAGACTCCAGAAAAGCGCAAGAAGACTTGCTTCTTTCTAAGGAAGATAATTTGAAGAACGTTGCCAACACATCCAATTATCTCCCATTGGCCTCCAACAATGCGCATAGATTCCAAYGCTTGATACAAAACTTAGTTATGTCACTCCTAGTCATTTTCTGTCAAATCTCAGTTCACTCCAGCATATGCATAAGTCTAGTTTCATTGCTAGCTACAATTTTAGTCATTTTGAGTTCAAGACTCTTTTAGATTAAGTTAATAAGTGGTCTTTTATGTGTGATAAGGACTACTCTTTTTGATTTAGTCAAGCTCGAAGTATATCGCAATATACTCCAGCAATGTTTTATTTAAGTTAATAAATTGTTTCACAACTGATGGTGTAGAGTTAAGACTCAGTCCCAAATGGATGAGAGCCTCTGCAACTCTGATAAATATGCAGTTTTTGTATGCTTTGAGGGTTTAGTTTTTGGGAAAAGAAGATCAATGAATCATCTGGTTGAACCTGTTCTATTCATGGATTAAATCTCTCTACCTGGTGAATATACTCTTCATGACAATGTTTTTGTCCAAATCTACATGTTTTTTTATTTTTTATTTTAATTATATCTTATCTTTAATGCAATTTTTTTTATTTGTGCAAAGAACATTTCATTTCCTTCAACTATTGTATAACTTGTCTTTACTAATATGCAACCTATTAAACAACAAATGCTTTGGTGAAGATTTGTTTTTATTGCAACTTGTGGGAGTAATTGCGTTTTTGATACATGTTTGATGTCCTTAAATGATATTTTAAGTATTAAACTTCTTGCAGCAGATTATTAATTGAGTGGTTTGTTGTTTCCCTTTGTTTTTAGCTCCATTATTTCACTTGTCTGTCATTTGTGTGCCACCAACCAAGGAGGACCCTCATCCATATCATTTTTCCAACCCCATCATGCTCTTGTCTTGGTAAAACCAACCCTCTAACTGACCAACAAAATAAAAAAAAAACCAATCATTTAAAACTTGAGGTGGCCTAGCTCTGCCCTTTAGTAGTTATGTGCAGACTTTAGGACCAACATCTTCTGGTGTCGTTGTCGGGAACAAAGTAACGAAATATATTTTCCTAGGATAACGACAATGATCAGATCTGATCTTTGATGGTGAACAAAGACTAGACACATTCAGACTACAGATCATTCACCTGGCGACTCCATGGTTAAATAATCCTTTGGAGACTCCACAATTTCGAGAAGTCATATTTTTAGATGGAAGCCATCTTGGCTCGGAGGTTTGCTCCTTTTAATTTCTCTGTTGTTCCTGCTATAGATGAGTGGGGTGATTACTTGCCCAGATTTAGAGAAGATCAAGATGATAACCACACAGATCATTTTCTTGCATTCCATGAAGTCATGCATCAGTTCGGTATACATCATGAGGATGTATTAATGAATATGTTCATGTACTCATTAGAGGGAGATGCTCGTGAATGATATCGATCCTTGCCTCCTGCTAGCATATCTTCCTTGAAATAGTTCCATGCAACGTTTAATGATCATGGTAAAAGGTTTTTTTCTTGCTGATTTACTTTTTGAAAACGGTTGTGAAGAATTTGGATCTTATATTCAAAAGCGAATTATTAGTTCTTCTAGTAGTATAAATGAAGGGGACGATAATGCTGAGGAGGAGGAAGAAGATTCGTTATCAATTGTATCTTCTTCCAATTCTATTATACAATAGGACGACTTTCAACATTCTTTTAAAACTGAAAATGATGATGAGAAGGTAATAAATGTTGATGTTAAATCCTTATTTAGTTTGGGTTTCCAGCAAAAGTTTTTTTAGCTTTGTGTTAATGATGCAGCTAATGATAGTCATGACTGTGATCAATTTGTTGCTCAATTTTTTCATGAAGTTTTATCATATGTTTATGATTTATTTGAAGTTGAACACACTCTATTTACTGGTTATGAAGCGGAGCTACCAAATAAACATTTCAAATCTTCTTCTATAGTAGACGTGGATCTACATTCCCCATAGATCGTTGAGCAACAAGAAATCTATAAGTCTGGAAATGACATTCTAGAGCAAGAACAAGAAAAAACTAGCAATGTAGAAGACATACTCTTTCATTTCAAACAACAAGATGAGCAATATCAAGAGTGTTTTGCTGCCCTTAATGGTTGTGAATCACATGACTTTCATGAGTTGTTTCAATGAAGACAGGAGCAACCCAGTCTTGTTCATATAGTAGATTTCAAACAACATCGACTCAGTCTTCTAGATCAACCAAAGTCTCCTCATGTTCTTGATGATCCCATATCTGATTGGATGGATTCAATTTCAACTGGGGTCTCTAATATTGTAGTTGTTGGTATGATGCACAAAGTGTGTGGCAGTAACT
>JZKD02S0311786.1:0-19705 GCA_000966675.3 Picea glauca | reverse complement strand
CGCCCACTTGCAAATTCCATAATTGTTAAACCTTTTGTCAAGTCAACGGATATGAATTCCATAATTAATAATATAAAGTTAGCTCCAATAATGATATCAGAATTCGAAATAATGTGATTTAGCTTCAGTGTTTAGCATTTTCTTAGTTTACATTGCCGGTCCATTTTATTAACAACATTTAGATTACACCGCTTTAGATTACACCATCGTATTTTATTATATAGAATGGTCTTTTAATATATCGAACGGTGATTTATTATATCGAATGGTAACTTATTACATGGAAGGTCTCTTATCAAAAGATGAAAAATGAATTGTACCAAAAAAGAAATAATTTTATATCAATATTAATTTACTTTATAACTTTATATTCACATTAACTTTAAAATGTACTTTATAACTTTATATTAATCGTAACTTTATAATCAAAAATGAAATAACTTTATATCAATATTAATTTACTTTATAACTTTATATTCACATTAACTTTAAAATGTACTTTATAACTTTATATTAATCGTAACTTTATAATGTAGTTTATAATTTTATATTATTGCTAACTTTATAATGTAATTTATAACTTCATATAAACACTAACTTTATAATGTTATATTAATGTTATAAACTTATTATGTCATATGGTTATAATGTGATATTATTAAACTAATATATTAAAGTTATTTATAAAGTTGGTATTAGAATATTAAAGTTACAACATATAAATTTATATATATTCATAGAATGTTTTCATTAAAATTTAATATATAATTATTTATATAAGTTGTATTTTTTTAATTTTTATTTTTTTTAATTATAAAAATATATTTATATTGTTTGTCCTAGCCGTTTCACCGCCGTATCCGTATCCCAGCTTTTCAAAAATGTGGCGGATCCACATCCTGGTAACTTAGGATGATACCTGGACGAGTAAAGCCTGCCTTGCCTTTTCTTCAAGCCAGGCAGAGGCATACTAATGGGGATTTCACTGTTAATCTAGGAGAAAGGTGATGGCAAGTGCCCAGGTTGGCTAAGACCTCTATGAGTGTAATCATGGACAGGGATAACTAAAAATTCATGAGCAGGCAGTCAGACCTTGAGTGCAGACAGTCAGGTTGGCTAAGATCTCCCAAGCCATGATGAAAACATGAGTGCCTGATAAGCACAGACCTCAGACCTTGCAAGCCATACTGAGGATGTGGGTGTTTAGTAAGCATAAAATTCCATTAAAGCACTGAGCTTCACCAACTTAAAATCAGCTTAAAACAAGGGATTTTACTGATAATCTAACGGAAAGGGGATTTGGACAGTGCCCAGAGTGACTCAGAACCCTCTGAGTGAAATCATGGACAGGAATAACTAAAATTTCGTAAACAGCAAGTGGAGATCTGCCAAGCCATAGTGAGAACGTGGGTGCCTAATAACAGCCTTGAAAATCGCAAGCCATATTGAGGATGTGGGTAAATCGCAAGCCATATTGAGGATGTGGGTGTTTAGTAAGCACAAAGTTCAATCAGAGCGCTGAGCTTCATCAACTTAAAACTGGGGATTTTATTGTTAATATAAGGGAAAAGCGATTTGGAGAGTGCCCAGGGTGACTCTGCCCTCTATGAGAGAAATCATGGACAGGGATAATTTTGATTCGTGAATAGCCAGTGAGTGATCTGCCGAGCCATAGTGCGAACGTCGGTACCTAATAGGCACAGACCTCAAACCTTGCAAGCCATATTGAAGATGTGGGTGTTTAATAAGCACAAAGTTCCCTTGGAGCGCTGAGCGTCCCCGACTTTAAATCAACTTAAAACTGGGGAGTTTACTGTTAATCTAAGGGTAAGGTGATTTGGAGAATGCCCAGAGCGACTCAGACATCTATGAGTGAAATCATGGACAGGGATAACTAAAAATTCGTAAGCAGGCAGTGGAGATCTGCCTAGCCATAACGGGAACGTGGATGCCTAATAAACACAGCCCTCAAACCTCGCAAGACATTTTGCGGATGTGGGTGTTAAGTGAGCACAAAATTCCATGAGAGCGCTGAGCTGCGCCGATATAAAATCAACTTAAACCGAAAAAAAACTATACCCTATAAGTGGGCATATAAAGTATGCTGCGTTAAAACAGTTATCAACCCTAACCCATGCAAACACCCCCAAACAAACCCAAATTTTACACAAAACATCCAGCAGGATCAAACCCATGGCTCAGAAGATAAAAATATATAAACACTTACATTTCCCGCTGAAGAAGACTCCGCCGCCTCATCATCGACCAGCCTGTACTCGTGCATGACCCAGTTCGTACGCTCCCCGCGAGGCGAGCGCCCTCTGTGGAACACCAGAGTCTTCTTCATCCCAACAATTGCCCCTCTCGACAAAACCGGGCGGTCTTTACCGGTAGTTTTCCAGTATCCACCTTCGGTAGCCCGGTTCTTCCGCGATCCATTAGGGTATTTCTTCCTATTCCCCTCCGTGAAGAAAAACCACTGTCGATCCCCGCCCTGGAAGCATGCCCTCGCTGCTAAGTCGGATGGCTCGTACTTGTAAAGATCGATATCTGTAATTGCATTCAAGTAAACGGATTCCGACTCTGACTTCGACTTCGATTTCGATGTCGATTTAGAGAGCTTTCTTCTGAGATAATAGCAGACCAGCTCTTCGTCCGTGGGATGAAATCGAAAGCCTGGAGGTAAGTAGTTCAAGTCGCCCATGAACGCTCAGACTTATGATCTGCTGTGGATTGAATGCAGAAGTGTGTTTGTTGGTTGAGGGGTCGAGGGTTTTGAGTTCGTGTTCGACCCCAGTCCATTCAACGCCGCTTTCGTTTGGTGCTTCCTCTCGTACAATGAGTCAAATGAAAATACAACTGGAATAAATATATTTTCCAATGAAGCTTTAGGAAACCTCGCTACATAATCACGATGCCCCACCAAGGGTCAAAACATTGGAACCCTCCTAGGGCTTTCTAAGGGTTTGAAACCCTTATAACTCGTCAACATAAATTTAATTTTTTTAATTCGGGAAATGAATTTTATGGAATTTCAAACGAAAGAGTTGGGGGTTGTCAAAATAATTTATAAGAATTTTATGAAATTTCAAAAGAAATTTAATTTTTTTAATTCATTTATTATCTATGATAGGAAATGAATTTTGTGAAATGTTAAAAAAGGGATTGTTACTAGGAAGGACACATCATATTGTTGTAAAGAGTTTAATAGTGGGAGTATATTTCCCATTTATAATTTACATTTATAATTTACATGATTCTATTGATATTTATTTATGTAAAGAAAGCTTGTTGAGGAAGTAAAGTTATTTAATCATGTAGTAAATTTTTTTAAGTTGTTAAAATTTGATTAACAACTAATTTGATTAATTTTGATTAATAATTAATTTGATTAATAATTTACATGATTCTATTGATATTTATTTATGTAAAGAAAGCTTGTTGAGGAAGTAAAGTTATTTAATCATGTAGTAAATTTTTTTCAAGTTGTTAAAATTTGATTAAATTTTTTTCAAGTTGTTAAAATTCGATTATGTAAGCAGTGAAAATTTGATTATGTAAGCGGTTAAAATTTACAATCAATCTAAAGTTTTAATCAATTTTTCAAAAACTTGGGTTGCTTCAGAGGTGGGTAAGACCTAAGGGGTATTGTTCCACTATACACAAAACTTGGATCGTGGTGGACTCTGGTCATGATCAAAACTTCTACCAAAATCATGTCAAATTTGTCATAAAAAAGAAGGTATTTTTGCTACAAGATTATAATGAAATTGTCTAATCATGTGGCAAACTTCCCTCAAGTTGTCGAGATGCAACAACATAAGAAGTAAAAGTTCCCATCAATCCAAAACTCTCATTGATATTTTGACAATCTAAGTCAATTCATAATTAGACAAATCTCAAGAGGCATTGTTCCAACATGCACGGGACTTGGGTCATGGTGGAACTCTTATCATGACTAAAATTTCTACTAAATACATGTCAAATTTATCACTAAAAATAAGGGATTTTTTCTACATTATTAGATGATCCCATCTAATCATGTCACAAACTTTCCTTGAGTTGTCAAATATGACAACATAAGAAGTCAATGTTCTCTTTCAATCCAAAACTCTAATCGATTTTTCAACAATCTAGATCAATTTATAATTGAGCAAAACACATGGGATATTGTTACACCATACATGGAACTAGGATCATGGTGGAACTTTGATCATGACTGAAACTTCTACTTTATTCATGTCAAATTCGTCATCGAAAAGAAGGCATTTTTGCTACAAGATTAGCTTACTCTCGTCTAATCATGTAGCAAACTTCCTTGAAGTTGTTGAAATTCAACGATACAAGAAGTCAAAGTTCACATCGATCTAAACTCTGATCAGATTTTTGACAATCTAGGTAGATCTATAATTGGGCAAAACCTCAAGCAACATTGTTCCACCATACATAGAACTTGGATCATAGTGGAACTCTAATCATGATTGAAATTTCCACTTAATTCGTGTCAAATTTGCCATTGGAAAGGTCTTTTTGCTCAAAGATCAAAGCAAATCCATCTAATCATGTAGCAAACTTCCCTAGGTTGTTGGAATGTGACAAATTAAAAGGTCAGAGTTCCCTTCAATCTGAAACTTTGATCAATTTTTCAACATTGTAGGTCGATTCTTAGACAAATCCCTAAGAGATGATCTATAAACTTACATGTATATTCCATTGGAACAATTTGTCACAACATATCTAACAAGTTTCTACAAACTCTTTGTTATGCGGTGTTTTATTTGAGATTAAGATTTAATGTCACTGGCTTGGCACACAAAATACTAAAATAAGTTGTGACTGGAATAAAAGAAACTAAAACAAATGTCACATCATCCACAAAATGGACATGAGGCATACCTTGGGAAACTCAATATAGGAAAACCCAACCAAAAGACGAGGACTATGTCTTGCCCATTAGTTTCCTTATCTAACATGGAAGGCTCATTGAGTTTTAGATTTTATCCATTCACTATTGTAAATGTGCATATATGGAGTTACACCAAGTTTTTAGGCATTATCACCTACCTTTTCCAACTCTTCAAAAGGACCATAATGTAGAGCCTTGATCTTCTTACCAAGACCCTATAGCCTTCTTTGTTCGTATAGAACCAAAGTCTGTCTCCCACCTTGAATATCTTCTCAATTGTGTGTTGGTCATGTCGGGCTTTGCAATTTTCTTGTTACTTCTTCAAGGTCTCAAAAAACTTTTACTAAAGGAGGTGAGGAAATTTTCCCGTGCCTTCTCCCTGGAATACCATTTGGCCTTAACTATAAGTTGTCCTTTCAACCCAACCTACTAGAGTTCATGTTGCCCCCATCTAGTTGTTTTGGACTTCTTCTATAAAATTGTGCTCTCTACCAACTTTGCATGATCTTTTGGTACTAAGTCCTCTATGGTAGGTTAGACTTGCTCATTAGTTTCCTTGTCTAACATGGAAGGATCGTGGAGTTTTAGATTGTCCACATTCATTACTACGTAACTACACATATATGGAGGTAGACTGAGTAATTAAGCATTATCAACTACCTTCTCTGACACTTCAAAAGCACCACACCACAAAACCTTGATATTCTTATTGTTAAGTTTTTAATGTTGTTATTAGGTTGTTTCCAAATTACATGAGCATTCCAAAACTACAGCATAAAGAGGATCATTGAAAGAAACGCAATCACAAGGTACACAACATTTTATCTTGGGAAACCCTCATGGGGGAGAGAACCCAACAAAACTTCCTCAATAATAAATTGCCAATACAATGCCAAGACTAAGACCAAAAAACCAAGAATAAACTAAGACTTGGCATGCACATCTCTTATCCTTTCTTCTGCAACTGCAACTGCCTTCAAGATATGTGCACTAGGTGAGTGAGTGTAAGAGTGAGTAAGTGAGGCACCATTCTCACATATAAATACTAGTTGATGAGGTGCCAGGGTTATGTCTCTTCACATGGTAAGGTCGACTTCTTCTAGAAGTCGTTAAAACCACTTTATAAACACCAGGGGTTGACTTTACAAATACCACCATATAAATATAGTTTTACCAATCCACAAAAGGGAATTTGATCTTATACAAGACCTGACATGATCAATCCGCAAAAGGGGATTTGATCTATAAGTGAATAATTCAAACATAATTAGAATATTCTTCGAAGTTACAATATTTCAACACTCCCCCTTAACGAGAAGAGTATTCTACTGACATCACCCAATAAAACATCATCAAGAGAAGGAGAGGGCAACATCATCATCATCATATGGAACACTGACTCACACATCTATAAATCATTGGAAGTTTTTCTCGTCATCAATATCATCATCGTTTATAGCATGGAGCTGGAGTAACATCATCATCAACAACAGCAGCATGAAGTTGAAACATCAACATCAATAGCACGAAGCTAGAACAATATCATCAACATCACGAAGTTGAAACAACATCAGCAGCAGCACGAAGCTACAACAACATCATCAACAACACGAAGCTTGAACAACAACATCATCAACAACACGAACCTGGAACAACATCATCAACATGTGGCAACAAAATGAGGTAGGTGTATCAACAACAACATTTTGTGGTACTCTGACAGACCATCCTTACCAGACCTTCTGGATCTACCCAAGAATCATAATATTCCCTAGGATATAAAATCCTAACAAGCTACCACGTGGTATTCTGACAGACCGTCCTTACCAGACCTTCGGGATCTGCCCAGGAATCATAAGATTCCCTAGGATATAAAATCCCAACAGAGCTACCACTACTGACCACAACTGGCATATACATGCACATGTGCTCTAACAGACCGTCCTTACCGGACCTTCAGGATCTACCCAGGGATGATCAATCCCCTGAGATATAAAATCCTAACAGATCTACTTGTTGTTGGTCAGGATACCATAGTATCATCAACATCACTCCCCCTTCCGAGGGAGGTCCTTTCGGACAACACCAAGCTTGTCTCATAAGTACTCAAACTTCACACGAGACAGAGGCTTGGTCAACACATCTGCAACCTGCTCGTCTATGCCAACATATTAGAGCTTTACAGCTCCCCTTTGCACCATATCACGAATGCAGTGATATTGGATCTCTATGTGCTTTGACTTATCATGGAACACTAGGTTCTTCGTCATCTTTATACAACTCTGGTTATCACATAGAATCACGGTGGCTTCCATCTCTAGATCGAACAGACATGTTAACAACTTATGAAGCCATATGGCTTCACAATTGGTGGAACATGCTACAATGTATTCTGCTTCTGTCGTGCTGAGAGCAATACTAGATTGCTTCCTACTTTGCCATGAAGTCATGGCTGAACCCAAACCAAAACAACATCCTAAAGTGCTCTTTCTGTCTGAAACACTTCCAGCCCAATCTGAATCAGTATAACCATATAGTATGAAGTCATGATCTCCAATATAACAAAGACCATAATCCAAGGTACCCTTAAGGTATCTCATCACATGCTTTGCAGCTACAAGGTGAACACGTATGGGCTCCACCAAATACTTACTCAATGTGTTCACATCAAAGCATATATTTGGCCCGGTATTCATCAAATACATCAACGATCCAATAATACATCTGTATAGAGTAACATCAACCAACTCTGACGAATTATCAACCAGGAGCTTCAAATTCGTTTCCATGGGTGTGTTCATGGTTTTACATTCCAACATGTCAAATCTCTTCATTATTTCAACTGCATACTTCCCTTGGTTAAGGAAGATCTTTAGTAGGCTCTGCCAAACTTCAAGACCTAAGAAATAATGCATCGAGCCTAAGTCTTTCATCTCAAACTCTGTAGGGAGCTTCTTCTTGCAATCTGTGATGAGATTTTCTTCTCCTGTCAAGATTAAATCATCCACATATAGTAGCAATATAACTGGTGCATCATTCATAACCTTGAAGTAAAGGTTAGGATCAACTTTACTTTTGGTAAAGCCCAAGCTCATCAGGAAACTATCAATTCTTCCATACCAAGCTCTCGGAGCTTGTTTCAACCCGTACAGAGCTTTCTTCAACCTATAGACATGAATCTTCATGTCCCGTACTTCGAACCAAATTTTCAAATCATGTTGTACCAACCTGGTACACTTGCTCAACTGCAACTCAATCTATACAATCATTTGTTGGTTCTATGTGCTTTATGCAAAGCACTATCTGTCTCACTTCACGAGGGTGTATTCTCTACTCTCTCTACAATTGTTCCTCTGGAATCGGGACTCTGCACCTACAACTACTATTTTTGAAGCTGAGAATGACTGCTCTATTCTCACTGTAGTTGTTGAACTCTGAGAGTAGCTCCTCTATGGCAACAATTTCATCTGAGAGTGGCTCAATAACTGATATTGAAGGTAGCTTTTCTTCTTTCATGGAGGTAACTCAATCTCAAATACAGGGACTGCTCCCCCTGAATCTCATAATGTATTGGAATCATGGTTGTTATGGTTGTCTTCACGAATACTGGAACTATTTCTTTGATTACTGGAGCAAGTGTCTCATCATAGCCTTCTCCCTCTTGCTGGGAGAATCCTCTGGACACAAATCAGGCTTTGTACATCTTTATACTATTATCTGCAACATGCTTGATCTATTAGATCAATCTTGGAAGTCACGACTGACTTCCCTTCTAGTCTTAAGGAAAAATCCATATCCTAGTCTTCTGACTGGCTTCCTTCTCTATCACTGAAACAAGGGAATCTTCCTAGGAGATTTCATGTCTCTTAGAGGTCTCTGAAGCTACGCTCTAGCCTTATCAAGTCATGGCATATGTATGTCAGTCCTGGAAGATGTCTCCTTTTCCCATCTGATCCTCTCTGAGATCAGGCTCACTCTGAGTCTTGATTTCTTGTGAGTCTACAAAGACTTCATAGTCTCTGCAGGATATACTTGGTGTTGAATACCAAGTCTTAATATGAAAAGTTGAGTTAGACTTCAAACAAATTCTGCTTCCCTTCAAGGTGGCTTCATTATCAATTGATCAAGTCTATTGTGAGTCTATTCTAATGTTTGGTCATCTTTGGAGCCTTCCGCTCCTTACAATCAATCTCCATACGAAATACTCTGTATCTCAAAAGTAGCTTCTTCTTCATCTTCTTTGGTACATGGATGTATACGGTCATGTATACAACTTCGATAGTCTGCTCCATGTCTCATCTAATATGTTGCCTCCTGCAACCGTCACTATAGCTTCCTTAGGGTTATCACCCGTGACATGCCCAAAACAAGAACAACAAGGGAGAAACAATAGACAAGAATAATACTCTTTATAATAATAATAAAACAATAGTAAGAACAATCGTCACAGTAGCTCCTTTGGAGCTATTACTTGTGACTTGCCTGAAAGAAGGGTAAAAAGTAAGAAATACAATAATAAGGAATGATAGAAACACTCTTCTAGTGTTGTGATCAATCATTCCTCCATGGTTACCTGGAAACAAAACAAGAAGTTTCTCCATGATTACAGTAAGCATTTATCTCAATAGTGCTCACGTGCTACCAAGTATTCAATAGTAAAGCTTTTCAAAGATTTCTATCACGACTATAGTGTTTAGCAGTTATCAAATTTGATATGTGTAAATTTGAATCTTATCAATTTAATCAATCAAACCTGGAACCTGGAGTCTTGTCCTCAAGAATGAGTGTATTACTTTTCTTATGAGTTTCATTCACTCAAGATGATAAGTATTTTCTTCAACCTGCCATCTGTACTAAGATAATATGATTTCTTGACAGAAAATTGGGTTAGAGATTAAACTCTATAATCTCAACTTTAATCAATATAATACATTGACTTTGATTTTGACCAATGGTTAGTATGATGGTTATAACTTCAACATACGACCTAGATGTTCATAAGATCAAAATAATTTCATAACAAATAGATGCATATCAAAATAATCAAACCCGGGGTGCATTATTCCTTTGAATTTGTTGGATCTAAGATCCCTCTGGATCTATTTAGATAAAAGATCCTTTCTCCTGCAAATACCCTTTAAAACTAATAATACAGTTTAAACATATGTAAGTACATACCTCTGACAGTATTGGCAGGCAGTGGCACCATCCGACAAGAGTGACAATAAATAACAAACCTTTAAAGGTGTTGCAACTTGTAATTTAAAGGTAGATGGAGATTTGCTAGGGTAAGGTGCACTAGGACAATAAAAATCAGTCCTAACACTTCACAAAAACTTTCACTGCAACTGCAACTTAGGGATTTACGAGGAAAAAACTATTTTGTTCAAACTTCAAATTTTGGAATTTTGATCTAGGGACTAGCTGCGTTGGGTTGAGGCGAGTTTTCTAGAGCTAACTGTTTAGGAAAATTCCAAGTTTTACCCCTTGAAACTTGACCTATGCAATTATGGAGTGGTACTTTTGGTACTAGTTTCCTGGTTTTCTAGTACCAGTCAAAACTAGGGTTTGACTTTCCAGAGAATTTGGCCACTGAAAAAGTTCACTCAAGCTGCCAAAAGATGCACTAGGGCAAGGTGCACTTCTTAAGATAGTTTTTGGTCAAAAATTCTCTTCACTAAAAAGCCCTAATTTCTTGTACGACAACAATGATGTTTTTAGATACCCAGTGAAAGATGCTATATTCAGTCAAGCTCTGATACCATGTTAATTTTTTTACTGTTGGTATTAGGTTATTTCCAAATTACATGAGCATTCCAAAACAACAGCATAAAGAGGATCACTGAAAGAAACACAATCACAAGGTACGCAACATTTTATCCTGGGAAACCCTCATGGGGGAGAAAACCCAATAAAACTTCCTCAATAATAGATTGCCAATACAATGCCAAGACTAAGACCAAAACACCAATAATAAACTAAGACTCAGCATGCGCCTCTCTTCTCCTTCCTCTTGCATCTGCCTTCAAGATATGCGCACTAGATGAGTGAGTGTAAGAGTGAGTAAGTGAGGCACCATCCTCACGTATAAATACTAGTTAAGGAGGCGTTAGGGTTATGTCTCTTCAGGTTATGTCTCTTCACATGGTAGGGCCGACTTCTTCTAGAAGTGGTTAAAACCACTTTATAAACACCAGGGGTCGACTTTACAAATACCACCATATAAATATGGTTTGACCAATCTACAAAAGGGGATTTGATCTTATACAAGACCCGACATGATCAATTCGCAAAAGGGGATTTGATCTATAGGATAATAACTCAAATATAATTAGAATGTTCTTCAAAGTTACAATATTTCAACACTTACAAGGATGATGTAGCTTTTCTTTGTTCAAATGCAGCCAAATTCTACTCCCACCTTGAACGTCTTTTCAATTCTATGTTGGTCATATCAAGCCTTGCACTTTTCTTGTGACTTCTTAAATGTTTATTGTACTTGCAAATGGATATACTTGATCTTATCAATGGATTTTTCAGCCTTCAATGTTTCTCTTCTAATGTCTTCCCTTGCTCCTTGTTATCCATATATAACCTCTAAGGGCGAAGGTGGCAAATATCCAAAGCAAGTTTCAAAAGGTGACTTAGTGGTGGAAGTGTCGATTGCTCTTTTATAAGAGTGTTGAATATAAATCAAATTTTCATCCCATGTCCATGGATGCTTCTAATTGTAACCCCTCAAAAGTTGAACCAACGTCATGTTCACTACATATGTTTGTCCATCTATTCGTGGATGGAAAGTTGTAGATCTCTTCAACTTGGTGTCCATATTCTCTCGAAGAGTTGTCCAAAAGGCACTAAGAAGCCTGGTATCTCCATCTAAGATATGCTCCTTGGTATCCCAAAGTGCACCCAAACCTTTTCAAGGCACATGATTGTTGCATCTTGTCCCTTGATGGTCCTTTTACAAAGCATGAGAATGCACATCTTAATAAACCTATCCATTACCATAAATAGATAGTTGGGTAATTTCTTCTTTTAATCCACCCATGCAAGCTTCCAACAAATGTTCGATGCTCATGTTATCCACCCTTGTGGCCAATACCTGAAATTTTGAATTGTAATCTTCACCTAAGTTCTTGATTATAGTCAATTGACTATGTTATCACACAATTTGTAGTTTTGGAAAAGCCCAACCCAAGCCACACATGTGTGATACAACTAGGAACAACTATCACTAACACCTCAATAGATGTCCCCCTTATTTTAGTGAAGGACAAGTACAACACAAGGGAGGCTTCTAGGGTGACCCTAGGGGGATTGCGATGGGATAAGCAAAGATCTTGGAGAGTGCCCCTATAGGTCAAGGTCAAGGATGGAAATGAGGCTTGAGAGAAATTCTTGTGAGCTAGTAAATGGTTGTCAAGGTTGTGTGCCTGCAAAACAATGCTAGACTTGCCCGTAACAAGACAATATATGATGATTAAAGCCTCAAAACCAATGGGGAATCAACAAGGAACATTGTTGTCACAAAATGGCAACAATATGGAAATATATATATGCAGTAAATAAGTTATGACAACTTCAAATTAAACCATCAAAGTCGAGCACATGATGTTGGAAAACAAAGTTAACAATTAGCAGACAAACTTCCAATAATTGAACCAAGACTTTGATAGCAAAAGAGGGTTGTTATTGAGTGTTATCAACAATATTTTATAACAACCTTATGTCAGTAGCAAACTTTTCCTATAGCAGAAAGTTCTAGCCACTAAAATCAACAAGCAATCCACCCAAACAATAGCCTTTAAGCAATAGATCAATTATGACAGCTTGCAAGTAAATTTCAGCAGTAGAAAAGTGAGTAAGAGAGTGAAAGAGAGAAAGTTTGTTGCAGCCCTGTTGGTTGCACCTAAATGTTTATTACAATAGCTATATTACTTGTCTAATCAAAACACCTTTAGGGCACAATATAGTTTTAAGCATGTAGAATTGAATTCCAAACTTAAACAATTCAATCTCCTTGAAATCATGTTTACCAATGCACAATATTCAATCTCAAATGCCAAAAGATCAATGTGTTATCTATTGGGTCATGGAGTCTCTTGTTTATGAGCTAGGGTTTATTACTCCTCTAGGGGTGTAAGCCTTTTTACTTCGTAGAGTAAACAAATATTAGCAAGGTAAATCTACAAGTGTGTAATCTCCTTGTAGCAACCTTTTAAATAGCCTTTTCAATGACAATAAAAGAGAGATCCTTGATGGAGAGTGTATGTCCTTGTACTCCTCCAAGGGTTTGACAAAATAACCTTGAAATCAAGAAGAAACACATACAATTGCAAAAACTCCTTACCTAATCCAAGAGATAGCATGAAAACCCCTTACTTATCAAGATATTCCACCACAATTTCCAAGAAGAAGCATGGAAGAGAAGTCACTAGTCTTATTCCACCAATAGACAAGTAAAAGCATCCATTTTGCACCAAAGACAAGAGAGAGTGAATTGCCCAAGTAGGGAAAAAATACCAGCTAAGAGTTTATGTGTCTCAAGTGAGTTATGTCTAAAATGAAAGTGAGATGACCTCGATTTATATGAGGTCAATTAAAACCAATTTGCCCACATAAGAAATTCAACAACAAATTAAAAGAGGGTCGACCCCCTTTATTTTCCCTTACAATTTGCAAAATTAAAATTACATAAAGCAAATCCCTTAGAAGGATGACATCATGSCCTAAAAGGTGATGCTAGGCCCAAAATGTGAGACATTAAGGCTCTAGATGCAAGTCGTYGGGCCTTCAAAGGCCATGTGTCCATCTCTCATGCTCTSGAGTGTCATGCCATGCATATTCCTTCTTCAAACCACATCACCTCTCTTCTGGAACCATCAATCCCATAAAACCCTAGCCTCCACAYGACGTCAAGGCTTGGAAGGTGACATCCTAGGCCTCCAAATGCCAACGTCCAAGTGTAAGGGCTACAATGTCATCACCTAGTGTTGTCCAAGAGCCTCCAAAGGCAACATCCATCACCTCAAGTGTACGATGGCTTAGGGGTCCTCTGCCCATCATGTGGGGTATGACATCCATCCTCGAGGTTTTCAACCCCCCATGAAGGTAAAAAAGGCACAATTCCTCCATGGAATAGCTTACACCTGGAAAGGTCCTACAAAGACAACAAGTACGCCCTCCAAGGGTCCACAAGCCACATGTATCATGCCAAGTAAGCCATATTCAATAAAAGAATCACCCGAACATGTGCATTAAACCCCCCCTTTTCAAACTAAACAAATTCTCAAAAACCTTATACAACTTGCCAAATTTAAGTATGGGAGGGTTGTCATGGTGCCCTATTAGGTAGATCAATGCCCAAGTCAAGGAGTGTTTCCCAAGAAGACCCTCTCCAAGTCATGTAGTAAATATGAGGTGGATGGGAGTATGACTTTTGGGCACGGGGTTCTTGACATATCAAGGGCTCATATTGTCTCATTTATGGGTGCCTTTATAGAGGGTGTGTTGCATCCTTGTTTGCAATGCAACATTTTCCCAAGCCCTTTATTGTTATTAATTTATTATGGTCCTAAAAATTGAGTGTTATGTGCAATGGAAAGTAAGGAGCACCACAATTCCACTTGGAGCTAGGAACACATTGACTGCCATGTGCAAGGAAATTAAAAGACATCGCAAATGCATTCCCTCAACAACGAGACATTTATTAATTATGTGTTTTGTTTTTTCAAACAATCCTTCATTTTTTTATGGAGAAGCGTTTCATTGCTCTCAAGGCCTTATGGAGAACGTCTAGAGGATAATTTATGGCTTTTGTCTCTTGCCAGCTACAACACCTTTGGGCCTTTAGCCCCTTCTTCCCATGAAATGAGGTACAAGCCCTTCTTGGGTAAGCCCAAAAACCTAAAAGATGAGGAAATGAAAGGGAAGAAGTGTGGAAAGTGGCAAGTATGGATGAGAATGGTACGATGACCCTTCAAGGAAACCCCCTAGTAGGAACCATTTTCTCGAGGGTGACCCACTTACTAGGAAACCATGTCAACCACCAAGGTGAAATGGGGAAAAAGGTATAATTTCCAAGCAAACATTTTCATAATCAAGAAAGGACTCTTTGCAACATGCTCAAATGCTTCAATTATTAAAATGACACTTACCACACAACCATACTTGTTACCTCATGAAGCAAGACTTGTTATCCTCTATGGGCCAAGCTGGTGTGGTGGATGTTGTTGCTCCCAACCAATGGTGATGTGTAGTAAGAGGAGGGGCTCTACCTTCTCATCTAGCTCTCGACGCTCCATGTATTCAACCAGTGGGCCTCGAGACATCATCTCCTTAGTTACCCCTATCTTGGGGGGGTAACATCTGGCTCTTACATGGGTACATGTGCTCGTTGTAGAGTACATGAGAACCTCAGTATTTCCTAGTAAGACATGTTCCTACACATACTCAAGCAACATATTAGAGCATCGAGGGGTGGCTTACTCACCCTTTATTCATATAATTAAAGCTTCAAAATTTCAAAATTGACAACCACTCTATAAAAAAAAAATCGCATTTTTTGAAAACTTCTAACTAACATGTAATATGATTCAAGCAAATGTATCATAACAACTATGCATAGATGTAGATAAAACGACATGTAAAGCAAAGCATGAAAGTAAATGTAAATGTACTAGGATGAACACACAAATGAAAATGCAAGAAAGCAAATTACTTACCTACTCACTTGGGGTCCGAGGCCGATGGAAATCATGTCCTAAAGATGTCAGGTGAAACTGTACAACCAATGCAACCAACTGATCATCTCATCAAGGTGTCTTCCCCCGTGCTTGATTAAATACAATAAAGATAAGTCAAGCACATAATAATCATGAATATAAATAAGCATGTAATCAGTGATAAACAACAACTCATGGATACGAGTGAGAGGGAGACAATCTTGTTGGAAAGAATAGCCACAAGCTTGATCCACCCATCTCTTAATAGGGCTACCATATATAGATGATGGCACATCTTCTTCCTCGCTCACATGATCATTGCTTCCTGAAGACTGAGAGGAGACGAGAGATCGAAAGAAAACTACATGGCTACCCAAAGAAGAATATAAGAGGTAAGGGACAACCTCATGTCCGGAGAAAGAAATATTCCTGCTACTGAAAAATTGTTGCCTCTTCATCTGCAAATCCCTACAAAAGGCCCCAGGATAAAAATATTATTGCACAGTAGTGTGAGTCTTTGATTGTTCTCGGTTGACCATGGTCTCATGTCTATCAAAAATTGAATGCAAGGATGGTGGAAGATCTCCATCATATAACCAATTTGAATGATCAAAAGGATATGCATCACAACTCCAAAGGCATGACTGAAAATCATAATGGGCACCCTGTAACAAGCCATCCTCGAGTGGATGAAAACTATTTGTAACTGTATCATCGTCAAGCTATTGAATAACTGGATCATCTGAGAGTAACACATCATCATATTGAATTCGAAAATTACCTTCCATGTCGTAAATGGGATCTCCATAAAAAATGAAATAACTCACATCCTATCTACGCCTCCCGATATATATGAAATCATCAATGTGGTGATCAACCATGTTGGAGGGGTCCTCCATGAAAATATTTGTATCATTGGGAGTAATCACTTCTTCATCTTCATGTGCAGGAGGAAAACGAGATTGGACAACTTCATCTTCATCAAGCGAGAGAATGGATACCGATGCCTCATCTGGATTCTCAACATGTTGCACTTCATAGAAATTCTTCATTTTCTTCTTGGGAGATTTCTTCATGGACATGTTGTTCCAACGTCTCTTCATTACAAGGGGCTTAATTCTCAATGAGGAGTGCTTCATCTGTTGAATTATTATAACTTCGAAGAATATTATAATTATATTTGAGTTATTATCTTATAGATCAAATCCCTTTTTGTAGATTGATCATGTCGGGTCTTGTATAAGATCAAATCCCCTCTTATGGATTGATCAAACCATATTTATATGGTGGTATTTGTAAAGTCGCCCCCTAGTGTTTATAAAGTGGTTTTAACCACTTCTAGAAGAATTTGACCCTGCTAAGTGAAGAGACATAACCCTAGCGCTTCCTCAACTAGTATTTATATGTGAGGATGGTGCCTCACTTACTCACACTCACACCCACTCATCTAGTGTGCATATCCTGAAGGCAATTGCAGTTACAGGAGGAGGGAGAAGAGAGGCACATGCTTAGTAATAGTTTATTATTGGTGTTTTGGTCTTAGTCTTGGCATTGTATTGGCAATCTATTATTGAGGAAGTTTTGTTGGGTTTTCTCCCTCATGAGGGTTTCCCAAGATAAAATGTTGTGTACCTTGTGATTGTGTTTCTTTCATGATCCTCTTTATGTTGTTGTTTTGGAAATGCATTGAATTTGGAAATAACCTAATAACAACAATAAAAACTTAACATGGTATCAGAGTTTTACTGAATAGAGCACCTTTCATTGGGTATCTAAAAACGTCATTGTTGTCATACAAAGAAATGAGGGATTTTTACTGAAGAGGAATTTTTGACCAAAAACTATCTTGGGAAGTGTGTCTTGCCCTAGCACATCTTTTGGTATCTTAAGTGAACTTTTTCAGTGGCCAGATTCTCCAGAAAGTCAACCCCTAATTTTGGCTGGTACCAGAAAACCAGGAAACCAGAACCAATACCAGAAGTACCAGTCCGGATTTGCACAGATCAAGTTTCAAGGGGCAAAACTTGGAATTTTCTGAAATAAGCAGCTCCAACCAACTCGCCTCAGCCCAACGCATCTCCTAGTAAGTTCAGATTCATTTTTTGAGCACTTTCATTTTTTGGTCATTTTCCTAGCTCCAGGTCAAGATGTCTGCAAGCACTAAGCTTGTTGACAAATTATAAGGCGTGGAAATTTTTTGTTCCTGGAAGTACGTAATTGGACTCATTCTTGAAGAGAATGACCTTGCAAAATTCACAAAAGAAAATGTGTCGGAACCCGAAGAAGGTGAAGCCAGAGAGAAGTACAAGAAGGATATGATTAGGGCTAAAAGAATAATTACAAATTCCATTAAAGACCACTTGATCCCTCAAGTGTCTTCTAAGAATACTCCAAAATATATGTTTGATTCCCTAACCAAAATGTATGAAGGAAAGAACATCAACCGGAAGATGAACTTGAGATCCCAAATCAAGAATACAAAGATGTAGAAAGGAGAAACGATTCAAGACTATTTCTCTAGGGTTTCTCAATTCAAAGAACAGTTAGAGGCAATCAGAGACAACTTAGATGAAGATGAACTTATAATGACAACTCTTAATGGTCTCACAAGACCTTGGGATGCCTTCATCCAAACTATTTGTTCAAGAAAAGAGAAACTCCAATTTGACAGTTTATGGGAAGAATGTGTTCAAGAAGAAGCTAGAGTAGCCAATCGAGAAGTCATCCTATTAAGAGATGAAGATCAGGCCCTAGCTACTCATGCTAAAGGAGGAAAGAAAAAGTCTCATTTTCAAAAGGAGACCCACTTTCATAAAGAATCTTACCCTCCAAAGAGATTCCAGAAATATCATAGGGGTCAAAGAAAGGGAAAAGATTTCTCCTCTTATCAATGTTATCATTGTGATAAGATGGGACACATTAATAAGAATTGTCCTGCAAAAAGGGAATAATACAATAAGAGAAATAACAAAAGACATCATGGCCATGCAACTAAAGATGATAAGCCACCCAAGAAGTTGACTAAAGAAGAGATTGAAGATTATGTTTTGTTTTCAGCCCTCTCAGTATCCGTGACACCTAGAGAGGATACTTGGTTCATAGATAGCGGTGCCTCTAAGCACATGAAAGGTCAGAAAGACATTCTTTCTATCCTTACAGAAAAATACTTCCCCCAGAAAGTTTCATTTGGAGATGATTATCAGTATCCCATCAAAGGAATCAGAGAATCCACCTACAAACTTGATTTAGGAACTCTGATGAGAATGAAGGATGTACTTTATGTACCAGGTTTGACAAAGAACTTACTTTATATCTCAAATCTAGATAAGAAATGGTTCAAGGTTACATTCATAGATGGTGAAGTTCTTATGTGGCCTAAAGGAAAAACTATAGAAGATGCAGTTGTTCTTGGAACAAAAGAAGGTGGGTTGTACAAGTTAAAAGGTCACTCAGATGTAGCCCTGACTCACTCTACTGAAATTCCTTTTGAACTTTGTCATAGAAGACTAGCTCACATCAACTACAAAGCCTTACCATATGTAAGCAAGGTAGTTACAGTTTTACCAGAATTAAAGGTTGATCATGAAGGTGTATGCAAGGGATGTGCACAAGGAAGGAACATAAAGAATCATTTTCCAAAGAGAGTCAGTAAAACATAAGGAATCCTGAAACTTGTCTACTCGGATGTATGCGGCCCAATGCCATCAACCTCACTAAGTGGATATGTATACTTTGTATCCTTTATTGATGATTACTCTCGTAAGACTTGGGTTTATTTCTTGAAATCAATAGATAAAGTACTTGGAAAGTTCAAGAAATTCAAAGCCTTGGTAGAAAACCTCTCCAAAAGGAAAATCAAGATAATTAGGTCAGACAATGGAGGAGAGTACACTTCAAATGAATTTGGAAGATTTTGTAGAGATGTCGGGATTAAAAGGGAGCTCACCAATCCCTATTATCCTCAACAAAATGGTGTAGCAGAAAGAAAGAATAGAACGATTATGGAAGCAGTAAAGACTATGATTCACGATCAAGATCTTCCAATGCACTTATGGGTTGAAGCAACAAGAAC
>JZKD02S0311753.1:0-19706 GCA_000966675.3 Picea glauca | reverse complement strand
AATGGCCCCGGAAGTTAAAACTGCTAAAAATAGTAAATTACCAAAATTGCCAGAAACATGTTTTGGGCCAGTTGGAGAAGGTGGGTGGCCACCGATATCCACCTGGATCATTAATGATAGGGTCGTTTGTAACTTTGATTATAAATATTTCAAACTTAGAAGTATTGAGGGTTGATCTTTACGCCCAAGCAAGTTGTAATCGTTGTAAATTTTATCAAGAGGATTATTCTAGTAATACAAAGAGATGTTTCATAGGATTTTTGCATGTTATCTATTGGTGAAGTTTCCTCTGTCTTCATGAAAAAAAATTCTTTCTTAGTTATCATATTGTTTTTCTAATCTAATCTTTAAAAGAAATTAAAGTTGCAGAATTTGCCATTATGTACTCTGTTCTTAATCTTTTATAGATTTAAATTTTTTCCTTCTGATGTTATAACAAAGAATTCTTAAATGCTTTTTTGTTCTAACTGATATCTCACCTTTTTCAACAATACATCATTTTTATTCCTAAAGAATCCAGCAGTTGCACTATCTCGCCCTGTAAAATGAATCTTCTAAAAAGTTGTCCTTTAACCTCTATTTTATAAAACAGACCCCATGTCCCAATGGAAGCGTAAGTGACATTCAGCCATTTTATTTAAAAAACAATACAAACAATTCGGTTCTATTGTTTCTAAACTAGCCTAAGATATGAAAATCCGAACAAATATAAATCTTACAGAGAAATCCCTCTCTGAAACTAGTAGGGCTAGCTCCTAGTTTCGAAGTGGTTGGTTAATGTTATCTCTGATAACTTTCTTCTTTCCTCACAAAAACCTCTAGGAATTTACAAAGTGATAACACTTTGCACAAATCCTTGGACAACTGCCCACAAGAGAATCATCTTCAACAAGTGGCCATGCAACCCCCTTCAAGGTACATGTAAATTTTGATATTCCATTATTTGAAGGATTGATATATGCAGATGTTGTAGATAAATGGTTGAATCTACTCGAAGGGTATTTTTTGGTCCATAACTTTTCTGATAGGGAAAATATTACTTTTTCACTCCTCAAAGTTGTCCCCCATGTTAAGGACTAGTGGGACACTTACTCTGAACAAAGGGGCATTGAGGAATCCACAATATTTGTGGTTGCCCCTACATGAGATTCCTTCTGGGATGCCATTAAAGAACAATAATACCATGTTGGAAGCTACAAGGACCAATACATCAGATGGACCACTCTATGTCAAGAAAGGGACTAGACAGCACCAAATTTCACCAATATTTTCCATACCCTATGCATCAAGTTAGGTATTAAGGACTATGAGTGACATCTGGTGCTCAAATATTGTGACTATTTGCATAGATATAGTCAAATAGAAATGGATTTTCTGGACATTTCCTCATTGGTACGACTTATAGATATGCTATCAATATTGACTAGAAATTTAAGTAGAAGAGGCAAGAGTTTGGATCTGTAAAATCCTCACAGCCGAAGCAGGGAAAAGATGGCCCCAACCCACACAAAAAGGAAAAAAAAAAAAGATATCGACTCTCAACACAACCAATACAAGCCACAACACAAGAAGGGAAATGAGAATATGAAGAAGGACACGGGAAAATGGTGTGAATACCATAAACTCCCTTGGCACAACCCTGAAGAATGCCACTCTAATCACTCACTCGTGGTCAAGATGAAGGCTTACGAGTTAGAGGTTGATTTTGATTCTGAATCAAATCCAGAAGGAGGGAAGCATATTATCGATGTTGAACCTAGTTCCACTGTCACTACCACCAAATTCCATCCAAGAGAACTAGAAGAACTGGAGGAAGGGGAACACCTCTTTCAGTCACAGATGTGGGTAAAGGGGGATCTCCTTCATTTAATTTTTTATAACGATAGTCAAAAGAACATGATATCATCAAAGGTCATCAAGTGGTTGGAACTGTCGACAACACCACACCCATGACCCTATGCCATCGGTTGGCTTCACCAAGGAAGAGATCTATGTGTCAACCAATAGTGTCGTCTTCCTTATGGAATCAAGCCCTTCAAAGATGAGGTATTGTGTGATATTGATCCCCTTGAAGTTGTGATGTTCTTTTATGAAAACCATATTTTTGGAAGCATCATGTTGTGTATGAGTCTATACCCNAATGCTTTTTTTTTCTAACTGATATCTCACCTTTTTCAACAATACATCATTTTTATTCCTAAAGAATCCAGCAGTTGCACTATCTCGCCCTGTAAAACGAATCTTCTAAAAAGTTGTCCTTTAACCTCTATTTTATAAAACAGACCCCATGTCCCAATGGAAGCGTAAGTGACATTCAGCCATTTTATTTAAAAAACAATACAAACAACTTGGTTCTATTGTTTTTAAACTAGCCTAAGATATGAAAATCCAAACAAATATAAATCTTACAGAGAAATCCCTCTCTGAAACTAGTAGGGCTAGCTCCCAGTTTCGAAGTGGTTGGTTAATGTTATCTCTGATAACTTTCTTCTTTCCTCACAACAACCTCTGGAAATTTACAAAGTGATAACACTTTGCACAGATCCTTGGACAACTTCCCACAAGAGAATCATCTTCAACAAGTGGCCATGCAACCCCCTTCAAGGTACATGTAAATTTTCATATTCCATTATTTGAAGGATTGATATATGCAGATGTTGTAGATAAATGGTTGAATCTACTCGAAGGGTATTTTTTGGTCCACAACTTTTCTGATAGGGAAAATAATACTTTTTCACTCCTCAAAGTTGTCCCCCATGTTAAGGACTAGTGGGACACTTACTCTGAACAAAGGGGCATTGAGGAATCCACAATATTTGTTGTTGCCCCTACAGGAGATTCCTTCTGGGATGCCATTAAAGAACAATAATACCATCTTGGAAGCTACAAGGACCAATACATCATATGGACCACTCTATGTCAAGAAAGGGACTAGACAGTACCAAATTTCACCAATATTTTCCATACCCTATGCACCAAGTTAGGTATTAAGGACTATGAGTGACATCTGGTGCTCAAATATTGTGACTATTTGCATAGATATAGTCAAATAGAAATGGATTTTCTGGACATTTCCTCATTGGTACGACTTATAGATATGCTATCAATATTGACTAGAAATTTAAGTAGAAGAGGCAAGAGTTTGGATCTGTAAAATCCTCACAGCCGAAGCAGGGAAAAGATGGCCCCAACCCACACAAAAAGGAAAAAAAAAAAAGATATCGACTCTCAACACAACCAATACAAGCCACAACACAAGAAGGGAAATGAGAATATGAAGAAGGACACGGGAAAATGGTGTGAATACCATAAACTCCCTTGGCACAACCCTGAAGAATGCCACTCTAATCACTCACTCGTGGTCAAGATGAAGGCTTACGAGTTAGAGGTTGATTTTGATTCTGAATCAAATCCAGAAGGAGGGAAGCATATTATCGATGTTGAACCTAGTTCCACTGTCACTACCACCAAATTCCATCCAAGAGAACTAGAAGAACTGGAGGAAGGGGAACACCTCTTTCAGTCACAGATGTGGGTAAAGGGGGATCTCCTTCATTTAATTTTTTATAACGATAGTCAAAAGAACATGATATCATCAAAGGTCATCAAGTGGTTGGAACTGTCGACAACACCACACCCATGACCCTATGCCATCGGTTGGCTTCACCAAGGAAGAGATCTATGTGTCAACCAATAGTGTCGTCTTCCTTATGGAATCAAGCCCTTCAAAGATGAGGTATTGTGTGATATTGATCCCCTTGAAGTTGTGATGTTCTTTTATGAAAACCATATTTTTGGAAGCATCATGTTGTGTATGAGTCTATACCCCGCAGCTTTATTATTACTTTGGGCAAACAATTGTACAAGATACCAAAGATAGCTCCACCTACCACCATTTCCTTAAAATCTGCTAACCAATGCAGTAAGGTCATTTCATAGAATGAGAAGTTAGTTTTCTTTTGGATCCATGCTCACAGTAAGCAGAAGTTCACTGCCACATCTATGGCCTCTACAAAGAGTCTCTCTTTGCAGGAGAAGCAAATGGATGAGATCGTGGAAGAGTACATAGACATCTTCTCCTCACCCACCGGGGTACTAACACACTGCCAAGTCAAGCATCCAATTGATATAATCCCCAATGCACCTATGCCTAATGGACCAATCTATAGCTTCTCACTAATGGAAAATGATGAAATCAAGTGTCATATCCAAGAGCTACTTCAAAAGGGGCACATCAGACCGGAATCATCCCCTTGCGGAAGCCCTATTATACTGGTGTAGAAGAAGGATGGGACCCGACGAATCTGCATTGATTACAAATAATTAAACAAAATTACAGTCAGAAACCGGTACCCAATTCCCATGATTGATGACCTTCTTGAAAAAATAAAGGGGGCAAAGTTCTTCAGCAAGATTGACCTCAATTCTGGCTACCACAAGGTTCCCATTGAACCAACTAATTTTTGGAAGAAAAAATTCAAATCTAAAGAAGGTCTCTTCGAATGGTTGGTCATGCCCTTTGGCCTAACAAATGCACCAACCACTTTCATGAGGTTGATGGATGATGTATTGAGACCCTTCACCAACTCTTTTGTGGTGGTGTGTTTCGATGACATCCTCATATTCAATAGAACTTGGGAGGAGCACATGCGACATATTCAACAGGTTTTGAGCACTTTGTGAAAACACAAGTTATATTCCATCTTGGAAAAATGTTCCTTTGGAATGAACATGGTCCAATACTTGGGCTACATTGTTTATGAGCATGGGGTACATGTTGATCCCTCTAATATCCAATTCATCTGTGACTGGCCATCTCTGACCATACTAACCAAGCTTCGGAGCTTCTTGTTACTGGAAAATTTCTACCGACGGTTCATGTTAGGATTCTCCCATATTGCATGGGCCCTCAACCACATGACCAAGGGCAGTGGTAGGGAAAATTTCATGTCGGGGAAGGGAAAAAAAATCATTTGATGATCTAAAGCATCGCTTGTGCTCAGCGTCAATACTCTCTTTGCCTAATCTACAACAACCATTCGAGATTGAGACTAATGCATCTAACTATGCTATAGACACAATTCTTACTCAACACAGTCATCCGATGGAATACCATAGTGAGACACTCTCATATATTGTCCAGAAATACACCACCTATGACAATGAAATGTATTCCATTGTATAATCATGTCGTCAATGGAAACATTTCATTCTAGGAAAGGAGACAAATTAGGGATGATTTTAGGGGCTAATTTTCGTTCATGGGCTAACTTTCCATGGTTTTTCCCAAAATAAGATTCGCTATTCTAAAAATGATTCACCCAAATTCTATAGGATAAAATTATTTTACCTTAAAAATCGCCAAAAAATTATACAAACTATATTAAATCATTGTAAATTTGAATATTTTTACAAAAATATCGCCAGACATTTTATAGTTGGCATATGAAGGATTAGTAAGATTCACCAAGGTTTATACATTTTAAAATAAATTTTCATCCTTAAAATCATCCCTCGACACAATCATCTACATTGATCACAAGCCTCTACAGTTCATATAGACATAGGGGAAGTTGTAGAATGACCACCATCAAAAGTGGTCCACCTACCTGCAACAATTTCATCTCAACATCAAGTATAAGACAATGAGCACAAATTGTGTTGTTGACTTCCTTAGTCGACCTTCCATGGATTCCCTCACCACTATGCTCCATTCTTGTGGACATGAGGAATTTGAGTGGCCCCAATGTTATCAACAAGATCTAAACTTTGCCACCACCTATCAAGTCTTGGGTACAGGTGCGACTGTCATTGATTTTCACATTCAGGATGGGATGTTATGCCATCTGGGCCATCTTTATGTTCTTGCAAGATAGCATGCAAAGATTATTTGGGAACCCCACTACAGTCAAGTGGCAGGAAAGTTTGGCGTGGAGAAAAATTTGTCCATTCTCCAAAAACATTTTATTGGCCAAAACTTCGGCAGGACGTCAAAGTATATCAGATCTTGCACTGCCTGTGCCATTTCCAAGCCAACCATCAAGAAGAAAGGCTTATACACCCCTCTTAATACCCCCATGAAGCCTTGGGAATCCATCTCGATGGATTAACTATTTTTTCTTTCATCCACCAAGAAAGGCAATGATTGTGTATTTGTGGTTGTTGATCGATTTTCACAGATGGCCATCCTCACAGCCTGCAAGAAGACCATCACATCAACAGATACTACCAAGATATTCTTCGAATGAGTGTGGTTCTATTTTGTGATACCACAAACCATCATCTATGATCAGGAGTGTGGGTTCATCAACACATTTTGGTCGAGTATCTACTGGCCATGCAACCCCCTTCAAGGTACATGTAAATTTTGATATTCCATTATTTGAAGGATTGATATATGTGGATGTTGTAGATAAATGGTTGAATCTAATCGAAGGGTAATTTTTGGTCCATAATTTTTTCGATAGGGAAAATATTACTTTTTCACTCCTCAAAGATGTCGTCCCCCATGTTAAGGACTGGTGGGACACTTACTCTAAGCAAAGGGGCATTGAGGAATCCACAATATTTGTGGTTTCCCCTATATGAGATTCCTTTTGGGATGCCATTAAAGAACAATAATACCATGTTGGAAGCTATGAGGACCAATACATCAGATGGACCACCCTGTGTCAAGAAAGGGACCAGACAGTACCAAATTTCACCAATATTTTCCATACCCTACGCACCAAGTTAGGTATCAAAGACTATGAGTGACAGATGGTGCTCAAATATCGTGACTATTTGCATAGATACATTCAAATAAAAATGGAGTTTCTGGACATTGCCTCATTGGTAGGACTTATAGATATGCTATCAAGATTGAGTAGAAATTTAAGCAGAAGAGGAAAGAGTTTTGATGTGTAAAATCCTCACAGCCGAAGCAGGGAAAAGGTGGCCCCAACCCACACAAAAAGGGAAAAAACAAAGATGTCCACTCTCAGCACAACCAATCCAAGCCACAACACAAGAAGGGAAATGAGAAGATGAAGAAGGAAATGGGAAAATGGTGTGAATACCATAAAATCCCTTGGCACAACCCTGAAGAATGCCACTCCAATCACTCACTCATGGTCAAGATGAAGGATTACGTGTTAGAGGTTGATTCTGATTCCGAATCAAATCCAGAAGGAGCGAATCATATTATCAATGTTTAATCTAGTTCCACTTTCACTACCACCAAATTCCAGTTAAGTGAACCAGAAGAACCGGAGGAAAGGGAACACCTCTTTCAGTCATAGATGTGGGTAAAGGGGGATCTACTTCATTTAATTTTTTATAAAAATAGTCAGAAGAACCTGATCTCAGCAAAGGTTGTCAAGTGGTTGGAACTGCCAACAACACTACACCCATGACCTTATGCCATTGGTTTTCTTTACCAACAAAAAGATCTCTATGTCAACCAATAGTGTCATCTGCCTTATGGAATCAAGCCCTTCAAATATGAGGTATTGTGTGATATTGATCCCCTTGNCAAGTTAGGTATTAAGGACTATGAGTGACATCTGGTGCTCAAATATTGTGACTATTTGCATAGATATAGTCAAATAGAAATGGATTTTCTGGACATTTCCTCATTGGTACGACTTATAGATATGCTATCAATATTGACTAGAAATTTAAGTAGAAGAGGCAAGAGTTTGGATCTGTAAAATCCTCACAGCCGAAGCAGGGAAAAGATGGCCCCAACCCACACAAAAAGGAAAAAAAAAAAAGATATCGACTCTCAACACAACCAATACAAGCCACAACACAAGAAGGGAAATGAGAATATGAAGAAGGACACGGGAAAATGGTGTGAATACCATAAACTCCCTTGGCACAACCCTGAAGAATGCCACTCTAATCACTCACTCGTGGTCAAGATGAAGGCTTACGAGTTAGAGGTTGATTTTGATTCTGAATCAAATCCAGAAGGAGGGAAGCATATTATCGATGTTGAACCTAGTTCCACTGTCACTACCACCAAATTCCATCCAAGAGAACTAGAAGAACTGGAGGAAGGGGAACACCTCTTTCAGTCACAGATGTGGGTAAAGGGGGATCTCCTTCATTTAATTTTTTATAACGATAGTCAAAAGAACATGATATCATCAAAGGTCATCAAGTGGTTGGAACTGTCGACAACACCACACCCATGACCCTATGCCATCGGTTGGCTTCACCAAGGAAGAGATCTATGTGTCAACCAATAGTGTCGTCTTCCTTATGGAATCAAGCCCTTCAAAGATGAGGTATTGTGTGATATTGATCCCCTTGAAGTTGTGATGTTCTTTTATGAAAACCATATTTTTGGAAGCATCATGTTGTGTATGAGTCTATACCCTGCAACTTTATTATTACTTTGGGAAAACAATTGTACAAGATACCAAAGATATCTCCACCTACCACCATTTCCTTAATATCTGCTAACCAATGCAGTAAGGTCATTTCATAGACTGAGAAGTTAGTATTCTTTTGGATCCATGCTCACAGTAAGCATAAGTTCACTGCCACATCTATGGCCTCTACAAAGAGTCTCTCTTTGCAGGAGATGCAAATGGACGATATCGTGGAAGAGTACATAGACATCTTCTCCTCACCCACCGGGGTACTGACACACTGCCAAGTCAAGCATCCAATTGATATAATCCCCAATGCACCTATGCCTAATGGACCAATCCATAGCTGCTCACTAATGGAAAATGATGAAATCAAGTGTCAGATCCAAGAGCTACTTCAAAAGGGGCACATCAGACCCGAATCATCCCCTTGCGGAAGCCCTATTATACTGGTTTAGAAGAAGGATGGGACCCGACGAATCTGCATTGATTACAAATAATTAAACAAAATTACAGTCAGAAACTGGTACCCAATTCCCATGATTGATGACCTTCTTGAAAAAATCAAGGGGGCAAAGTTCTTCAGCAAGATTGACCTCAATTCTGGCTACCACAAGGTTCCCATTGAACCAACTAATTTTTGGAAGAAAAAATCCAAATCTAAAGAAGGTCTCTTCGACTGGTTGGTCATGCCCTTTGGCCTAACAAATGCACCAACCACTTTCATGAGGTTGATGGGTGATGTATTGAGACCCTTCACCAACTCTTTTGTGGTGGTGTATTTCGATGACATCCTCATATTCAATAGAACTTGGGAGGAGCACATGTGACATATTCAACAGGTTTTGAGCACTCTGCGAAAACACAAGCTATATTCCATCTTGGAAAAATGTTCCTTTGGAATGAACATGGTCCAATACTTGGGCTACATTGTTTATGAGCATGGGGTACATGTTGATCCCTCTAATATCCAAGTCATCTGTGACTGGCCATCTCTGACCATACAAAACAAGCTTCGGAGCTTCTTGTTACTGGAAAATTTCTACCGACGGTTCATGTTAGGATTCTCCCATATTGCATGGGCCCTCAACCACATGACCAAGGGCAGTGTTAGGGAAAATTTCATGTCCGGGAAGGGAAAAAAAATCATTTGATGATCTAAAGCATCGCTTGTGCTCAGCGTCAATACTCTCTTTGCCTAATCTACAACAACCATTCGAGATTGAGACTAATGCATCTAAATATGCTATAGACACAATTCTTACTCAACACAGTCATCCGGTGGCATACCATAGTGAGACACTCTCATATATTGTCCAGAAATACACCACTTATGACAATGAAATGTATTCCATTGTATAATCATGTCGTCAATGGAAACATTTCATTCTAGGAAAGGAGACAAATTAGGGATGATTTTAGGGGCCAATTTTCGTTCATGGGCTAACTTTCCATGGTTTTTCCCAAAATAAGATTCGCTATTCTAAAAATGATTCACCCAAATTCTATAGGATAAAATTATTTTACCTTAAAAATCGCCAAAAAATTATACAAACTATATTAAATCATTGTAAATTTGAATATTTTTACAAAAATATCGCTAGACATTTTATAGTTGGCATATGAAGGATTAGTAAGATTCACCAAGGTTTATACATTTTAAAATAAATTTCATCCTTAAAATCATCCCTCGACACAATCATCCACATTGATCACAAGCCTCTATAGTTCATATAGACATAGGGGAAGTTGTAGAATGACCACCATCAAAAGTGGTCCACCTACCTGCAACAATTCCATCTCAACATCAAGTATAAGACAATGAGCACAAATTGTGTCATTGACTTCCTTAGTCAACCTTCCATGGATGCCCTCACCACTATGCTCCATTCTTGTGGACATGAGGAATTTGAGTGGCCCCAATGTTATCAGCAAGATCTAAACTTTGCCACCTCCTATGAACTCTTGGGTACGGGTGCGTCTGTCATTGATTTTCACATTCAGGATGGGATGTTATGCCATCTGGGCCATCTTTATGTTATTGCAAGATAGCATGCAAATATTATTTGGGAACCCCACTACAGTCCAGTGGCAGGAAAGTTTGGCGTGGAGAAAACTTTGTCCATTCTCCAAAAACATTTTATTGGCCAAAACTTCGGCAGGACGTCAAAGTATATCAGATCTTGCACTGCCTGTGCCATTTCCAAGCCAACCATCAAGAAGCAAGGCTTATACACCCCTCTTAATACCCCCATGAAGCCTTGGGAATCCATCTCGATGGATTAACTATTTTTTATTTCATCCACCAAGAAAGGCAATGATTGTGTATTTGTGGTTGTTGATCGATTTTCACAGATGGCCATCCTCATAGCCTGCAAGAAGACCATCACATCAACAGATGCTACCAAGATATTCTTCGAATGAGTGTGGTTCTATTTTGTGATACCAAAAACCATCATCTATGATCAGGAGTGTGGGTTCATCAACACATTTTGGTCGAGTCTCTATTGGCCATGCAACCCCCTTCAAGGTACATGTAAATTTTGATATTCCATTATTTGAAGGATTGATATATGTGGATGTTGTAGATAAATGGTTGAATCTAATCGAAGGGTAATTTTTGGTCCATAATTTTTTCGATAGGGAAAATATTACTTTTTCACTCCTCAAAGATGTCGTCCCCCATGTTAAGGACTGGTGGGACACTTACTCTAAGCAAAGGGGCATTGAGGAATCCACAATATTTGTGGTTTCCCCTATATGAGATTCCTTTTGGGATGCCATTAAAGAACAATAATACCATGTTGGAAGCTATGAGGACCAATACATCAGATGGACCACCCTGTGTCAAGAAAGGGACCAGACAGTACCAAATTTCACCAATATTTTCCATACCCTACGCACCAAGTTAGGTATCAAAGACTATGAGTGACAGATGGTGCTCAAATATCGTGACTATTTGCATAGATACATTCAAATAAAAATGGAGTTTCTGGACATTGCCTCATTGGTAGGACTTATAGATATGCTATCAAGATTGAGTAGAAATTTAAGCAGAAGAGGAAAGAGTTTTGATGTGTAAAATCCTCACAGCCGAAGCAGGGAAAAGGTGGCCCCAACCCACACAAAAAGGGAAAAAACAAAGATGTCCACTCTCAGCACAACCAATCCAAGCCACAACACAAGAAGGGAAATGAGAAGATGAAGAAGGAAATGGGAAAATGGTGTGAATACCATAAAATCCCTTGGCACAACCCTGAAGAATGCCACTCCAATCACTCACTCATGGTCAAGATGAAGGATTACGTGTTAGAGGTTGATTCTGATTCCGAATCAAATCCAGAAGGAGCGAATCATATTATCAATGTTTAATCTAGTTCCACTTTCACTACCACCAAATTCCAGTTAAGTGAACCAGAAGAACCGGAGGAAAGGGAACACCTCTTTCAGTCATAGATGTGGGTAAAGGGGGATCTACTTCATTTAATTTTTTATAAAAATAGTCAGAAGAACCTGATCTCAGCAAAGGTTGTCAAGTGGTTGGAACTGCCAACAACACTACACCCATGACCTTATGCCATTGGTTTTCTTTACCAACAAAAAGATCTCTATGTCAACCAATAGTGTCATCTGCCTTATGGAATCAAGCCCTTCAAATATGAGGTATTGTGTGATATTGATCCCCTTGAAGTTTGTGATTTTCTTTTATGAAAAACATATTTATGGAAGCATCATGTTGTGTATGAGTCTAGACCCCACAACTTTATTATTACCTTGGGTAGACAATTGTACAGGATACCAGAGATAGCTCCACCTACCGCCATTTCCTTAATATCTGCTAAGCAATGTAGTAAGTTCATTTGATAGACCAAGAAGTTAGTATTCTTTTGGATATGTGCTCACAGTAAGCAGAAGTTCACCGCCACATATAGGGACTCTACAAAGAGTCTCTCTTTGTAGGAGAAGCAAGTGGTTGAGATCGTGGAAGATTACATAGACATCTTCTCCTCACCCACCGGGGTACCGACACACTGCCAAGTCAAGCATTCAATTGATATAATCCCCAATGCACCTATTCCTAATGGACCAGTATATAGTCTCTAACTGATGAAAAATGATGAAATCAAGTGTCAGATCCAAGAGCTACTTCAAAAGGGGCACATCAGACCCGAATAATCCCCTTACGGTAGCCTGATTGTACTAGTGTAGAAGAAGTATGGGACCTGGAAAATATGCATTGATTACAAAGAATTAAACAAAATTATAGTCAGAAACTGGTACCCAATTCCCAGGATTGATGACCTTCTTGAAAAAATCAAGGGGGCAAAGTTTTTCAGCAAGATTGACCTCAATTCTGGCTACCACAAGGTTCCCATTGAACCAACTNCCCACACAAAAAGGGAAAAAACAAAGATGTCCACTCTCATCACAACCAATCCAAGCCACAACACAAGAAGGGAAATGAGAAGATGAAGAAGGAAATGGGAAAATGGTGTGAATACCATAAAATCCCTCGGCACAACCCTGAAGAATGCCACTCCAATCACTCACTCATGGTCGAGATGAAGGATTACGTGTTAGAGGTTGATTCTGATTCCGGATCAAATCCAGAAGGAGCGAAGCATATTATCAATGTTTAATCTAGTTCCACTTTCACTACCACCAAATTCCAGTTAAGTGAACCAGAAGAACCGGAGGAAGGGGAACACCTCTTTCAGTCATAGATGTGGGTAAAGGGGGATCTACTTCATTTAATTTTTTATAAAAATAGTCAGAAGAACCTGATATCAGCAAAGGTTGTCAAGTGGTTGGAACTGCCAACAACACTACACCCATGACCCTATGCCATTGGTTTTCTTTACCAACAAAAAGATCTCTATGTCAACCAATAGTGTCATCTGCCTTATGGAATCAAGCCCTTCAAATATGAGGTATTGTGTGATATTGATCCCCTTGAAGTTTGTGATTTTCTTTTATGAAAAACATATTTATGGAAGCATCATGTTGTGTATGAGTCTAGACCCCACAACTTTATTATTACCTTGGGTAGACAATTGTACAGGATACCAGAGATAGCTCCACCTACCGCCATTTCCTTAATATCTGCTAAGCAATGTAGTAAGTTCATTTGATAGACCAAGAAGTTAGTATTCTTTTGGATATGTGCTCACAGTAAGCAGAAGTTCACCGCCACATATAGGGACTCTACAAAGAGTCTCTCTTTGTAGGAGAAGCAAGTGGTTGAGATCGTGGAAGATTACATAGACATCTTCTCCTCACCCACCGGGGTACCGACACACTGCCAAGTCAAGCATTCAATTGATATAATCCCCAATGCACCTATTCCTAATGGACCAGTATATAGTCTCTAACTGATGAAAAATGATGAAATCAAGTGTCAGATCCAAGAGCTACTTCAAAAGGGGCACATCAGACCCGAATAATCCCCTTACGGTAGCCTGATTGTACTAGTGTAGAAGAAGTATGGGACCTGGAAAATATGCATTGATTACAAAGAATTAAACAAAATTATAGTCAGAAACTGGTACCCAATTCCCAGGATTGATGACCTTCTTGAAAAAATCAAGGGGGCAAAGTTTTTCAGCAAGATTGACCTCAATTCTGGCTACCACAAGGTTCCCATTGAACCAACTGATTTTTGGAAGAAAAAATTCAAATCTAAAGAAGGTCTCTTCGAATGGTTGGTCATGCCCTTTGGCCTAACAAATGCACCAAACACTTTCATGAGGTTGATGGATGATGTATTGAGACCCTTCACCAAATCTTTTGTGGTGGTGTATTTCGATGACATCCTCATATTCAACAGAACTTGGGAGGATCACATGCCACATATTCAACTGGTTTTGGGCACTCGATGAAAACACAAGCTATATTCCATCTTGGAAAAATGTTCCTTTGGAATGAACATGGTCCAATACTTGGGCTACATTGTTTATGAGCATGGGGTACATGTCGATCCCTCTAATATCCAAGTCATTTGTGACTATCCATCTCTGACCATACTAACCAAGCTTCGGAGCTTCTTGTTACTGGAAAATTTCCACCGACAATTCATGTTAGGATTCTCCCATATTGCATTGGCCCTCAACCACATGACCATGGGCGGTGGTAGGGAAAATTTCATGTCATGGAAGGAAAAAAAAAATCATTTGATGATCTAAAGCATCGCTTTTGCTTAACGTCAATACTCTCTTTTCCAGATCTACAACAACCATTTGAGATTGAGACTAATGCATCTGACTATGATATAGACACAATTCTCACTCAACACAGTCATCTGGTGGAACACGATAGTGAGACACTGTCATATACTGTCCAGAAATACCCCACCTATGACAATGAAATGTATTCCATTGTACAATCATGTCGTCAATGAAAACATTTCATTCTGGGAAAGGAGACAAATTAAGGATGATTTTAGGGGATAATTTTCGTTCATGGGATAATTTTTCATGGTTTTTCCCAAAATAAGATTCGTTATTCTAAAAATGATTCACCCAAATTCTATAGGATAAAATTATTTTACCTTAAAAATTGCCAAAAAAATATACAAACTATATTAAATCCTTATAAATTTGAATATTTTTACAAAAATATCGCCAAACATTTTATAGTTGGCATATGAAAGATTAGTAAGATTCACCAAGGTTTATACATTTTAAAATAAATTTCCATGCTTAAAATCATCCCTGGAGACAATCATCCACACTGATCACAAGCCTCTACATTTCATATAGACACAGGGGAAGTTGTAGAACGACCACCATCAGAAGTGGTCCACCTACCTGCAACAATTCCATATCAACATCAAGTATAAGACAATGAGCACAAATCCTGTCATTGACTACCTTAGTCGACCTCACATGGATGCACTCACCACTATGTTCCATTCTTGTGGACATGAGGAATCTGAGTGGCCCAAATGTTATCAGCAAGATCTAAACTTTGCCACCACCTATCAACTCTCGGGTACAAGTGCGACTGTCACTGATTTTCACATTCAGGATGGGATGCTATGCCATCTGGGCCATCTCTGTTTTCTTGCAAGTGAGAATTCAAATATTATTTGGGAACCCCACTACAGTTGAGTGGCAGGAAATTTTGGCATGGAGAAAACTTTGTCCATTCTCTAGAAACATTTTTATTGGCCAAAACTTCGACAGGACGTCAAAAAGTATATCAGGTTTTGCACTGCCTGTGCCATTTCCAAGCCAGCCATCAAGAAGAAAGGATTATACATCCATATTACTATCCCTGCGAAGCCTTGGGAATCCATATCAATGGATTACCTGTTTTTTATTTCGTCCACCAAGCAAGGCAATGATTGTGTATTTGTGGTCGTTGATCAGTTTTCACAGATGGCCATCCTCACAGCCTGCAAGAAGATCATCACATCGATATATACTACCAAGCTATTCTTCAAATGAGTGTGGTTCCATTTTTTGATACCACAAACCATCATCTTTGATCGGGAGTGTGGGTTCATCAGCACATTTTGGTCTTGTCTCTGGTCACTGTTGGACATCAAGCTCACTAAATCCACTTCTTTCCACCCCCAAAAAGATGACCAAACAAAGGTCATCAATCATATGAATGTGCACATTATGTGCATGTATAAATCTAAGCATCCATCATCATGGGATGAGATTCTCCCCTATTTTCAACACAATTACAAGAGGGATCTCCATAGCTCCACTGGCCATAGCCCATTTCAGGTGGGACTAAGATTCCAACCCTGTTAGACAACTGAGAGGGGGGGTGAATCAGTTGTTACCATGCTTAAACAATTATGGTTCTTTTAAACTCTTTTTAGAGACACTAAATGATGATCACAATAATGCAGGGAAATAAACAATGGCACTTTCAACGTCATTCACATATATGAGAAACACAGAGACAAATATTTCCCGAGGAAACCCATGCAAGGTAAAAACCTATTTTCCTTTATATGATAAATAATGGTTACATTATTTACAGTATCATACATATGAGCACCAACTCATAATGAGGCTACAACCTCAGTTTTGCAAGCTACAACTTGCTCAGAGCACCAATTCTTTGTTTTCTCTAGAACCCACTAGAAGGAAGCACCAATTCCCTGGTTTCTCTAGCACCAACTAGAAGGAAGCACCACTTTCCTGGTTTCTCTAGCACCAACTAGAAGGAAGCACCATCTCCCTGTGTTCAAGCACCCACTTGAACCTTTGGGGACACCAATCCTCCCTAGCTCCTCCCAACCACCCTGAAATATAAATCTTTGCTACTGAAACTTATTACAGTGATATGATGTTCAAAAATGGCTTACAAGACTTATCACTGTTCTGCTACATTTCATTGCTCTATCTGCCTCATTGCCTTTCTGCACACATCACTTGCACTATCTGTTCTTCCACTTTTTGTGTTCTATGCTCCATGTCCATTCACTGCACAATTCCTCTTCCGTGATATTCAGCTGTTGCACTCTCCTCCTTCTTCACACATGAATCACCTTCACCAACAACAACCACAACAACCACCAACAACAACTGCAACCTCATCTCTTCTCTATACCGTGTATATATGGCTTGTGTGCATCTTGTGCATGCAATATTTGCCATTCCTATGAATGCTCATACTGCACCAATATCCTCCACCTCTCGAGTTCTCTGGGTGATCATCATCGTAACTCTTCAGCTTCTCTGGCTGTTTTCCCACACGTTTATCATCACTGGATGTTATGTTGAGATTCCTCAACCTCTATGGTAGTTGGGACTCTTCGTATTCTCTGTGATAGTCGATCTCACCTTCTCTATTTTAGTTATAGTATTCCACGCTCATCCATTTGTCAATCCCTTCTAAAAATAGTCTTCCTTCACTTGGACGAATCTTGGAGACTCTTCATCTCCTCTGGTGATCACACAGGGGTTTCTTTGAATTCTCTAGCAGACACCATCAATGGTTTCTGGTAGTTTCACTGTGTCATGCATCAGTAGCCCTCCGATCAATACTTGATCTAACGGTTCAGATTATATCACAATTTCACCTATCGTGATATTGGGATTCTTGATGTCAATTTTCTTTGACATGTCTAACTCTTGATCCCTAATGCCTCTCCATTGACTGGAATCAATGGTCCATATTTGATCTTGATTCAATGGCTATGATTTGAGTCATGATTTTGCATATCGATAAATCAGGATTCCTATTGCAATGTTTCTTTGACATTTCCAAAATGTGATCCTCGAAACTTCGACGTGGTGTCCATCTGTTTATGTCACACGTGGATTGACACGTGTTGAATAATGCCATGTGTCACTCTGATTCGTGACTTACATGTGCCTGAAATGTTGAATCAGTCTGACACTTGTCATTACCTGGTTGTGCCACGTGTTCCTAGCTAACGTGGTCTGCTGACATGATTCGGGTCGACGGTCTAGATCACATCTTGATCTGACGGTTCAGGTTCAGTCGGGATTTCACACATCGCGATTTCTGGATTCTTGATGTCAATATTCTTTGACATATCCAACTCTCGATCCTTGAAACCTCGATAGGGAGTCGGATCAACGGTCCACATAACCCCCTGAGATGGACGGTCCTCCTGCTTCCGGGATTTGTGGGCCCTCTACTCCTTGCACTTTTTAAAGATCATGTAGGTTTTCCTCAATCCAAAAGTGGTCCGACTCTACGCTCAGATATGACGCCTCTAACTTCAATTATCCCTCCAGATGAGCTCGTGGTCCACATTACCTCCCCCTATATGACCGCAGCCAAACCTTCTCATCGAAGTTTTGGACTTTCCAATGTCGAAACATGTATGTCCTCAGGATTTGCAATCTCTGGAATCCCGACGCACTCTTTACACACTAGCTCTCCTGGCTAGGATATTGGCCCATATGACCGTTATCCCTGTGACCGCAGTCTTACCACTCGTCAAGGTTTCAAGCTTTTCAATGTCGCAATGCATTGGCTCATGGGATTCCCGATATGTGAAACCCCGATGAGTCAACCCTCCTTTCAGGATTTCACCTTGGCTTTTCCCGATGGTAAACCTCATGCAACTCTTGTTCGATCTGACGGCTGACAGGATTTATGAATGAGATCCAACGACTCTCGATCTCTCCCTTCCGTAGCCTTCTCCTGAGCTCCTCCTGGATGTAGAAACCAATTGTCTAGATCTTCTTCTTCATCCGATATGATGGCGGCTATGCTCCCTCCTGAGCTTTGCACACTTTCCTCCCAACCTTCGGAGAATTACAAGTTCTCAATGGCCTTGACCTTTCTCTTCCTTCTCCTATGCTAACTCCTGTATCTTGAGCTTTGCTGCACACATTCTCCTTGACGTTGTTCCTCCTGAGATTTCACTTTTGAATCCCCAAGGGATTCTTGGACTTCTGTGCCTCTACAGAATCTTCACATGCACACTCAGTGTTGTCTCTCCTGATCTTCTCACATGATCAAATCCCTAAGGGATTTTATTCTTCTTCATTTCTCCTATAGATGGAGGAATATGGATGCCTTTAATTTTATCCTTCTACCTATTAAATGCACTGCATTTGACTCTGCGCTAATTCCTCTTGATCTTACGTTGTTATTGTTTTTCCATCGATGCACACTCTGATCCTGCCATCTTCACTATTGTACTTGCCATCAATGACTAGCATACTCTACCTGTTAAACATTTGCCAATAGTCCCCCCCTTTGGCATTGATGGCAACTAAGGCACCCGAATTCTTTTCTCCCCTTTTGACATCAATGTCAAAGAAGAGACATGCTCCCCCTGAGCTATTGCGGTAATTTTAGGAGGCATTAGATATTCAAACAATACAAATCTCCCCCTAACAAGATGGAATCTTTTAGGTGTGAAATGAAATGACACCCAGCTTCTGTCTGAGATATTCAAATGGTGTCTTGGCTAGGGGCTTAGTAAAGATGTCTGAAATTTGTTCTATAGTGGGAATGTAATGGACCTGAACAATCTGATTGGTGACCTGCTCTCTCAGAAAATGATATTTTATGGGAATATGCTTTTTCTTGGAGTGGAGGACGGGATTTTTAGACACATTGATGGCACTTGTGTTATCACAATGAATTGGGATCGATGCAATATATTTTACCTCTAAGTCTGCAAGTATTTGAATCATCCATAATACATGTGTGCAACAGGTAGTAGCAACAATGTACTCTGCCTCTGTGGTTGATAAAGAAATGGAACCTTTCTTTTTACTAATCTAGGCTACTAAGGAGTTACCCAAGAAGAAGGCTCCTCCACTGGTGCTTTTTCTCTCATCAACACAATTTTCCCAATCTGCATCTGAATAAGCAGTCAACTGAAGACTTTGATTT
>JZKD02S0311742.1:0-11925 GCA_000966675.3 Picea glauca | reverse complement strand
GATTGGAGCATGTCCCTGTGGAAATTGATGGAGTAAGAACATTTGCAGATTTCGAGGTAATTGAAATAGTTGATGACAGTTGCCCCTACCCCGCACTATTGGGAATTGACTGGGCCTTCAATAACTCTACTATTTTTCACTTAAAGAAGAGACATATGACTTTTGAAGGTGATGGTCTAAGGTTCATTGCACCTTTATATCCTGATGAAGGTCAGTGAGACACAGATCCCATAAAAGAAGAAGACTATGCATATGCACTAGAAAACATCTACAAGCTAACTGCCAAACGGTAGGATTACATTAATCCCACAACCGATGGGAATCTAAGTTGGCGAAGTGAGAGCGCATGTTCATCAGATTCATAAGAAACATTGGATAAATGGAATAATAATATGTACGAAGTATCCACAAGAAGATGTGCTATATTAACCAAAGAAGTTCGTTGGATTGGCACAACAGTAAGTAACTTACCCACCTTTGATGGTTTGAATCCTTTAGAAACATTCTTGTTGGACTTTGAGGAGAATGTACCAATACAACAGAGATTACTAGCCATGGATGAGGCCCTGAAAGCCACACCAGTGAGATGGTGGGGGACACATAAAATAAATATTAAAGATTGGATACAGTGTCATACCTTGATGACAACGAGCTTCTCAGCACAGGTAGAAGGCTTCGAAGTTCGCTACACAGGTTGAATTTTCCCAAAGGACCATGTGTGAAGCTGCAAAGAGGCCTGGAGTGAAATTCCACAAGAACAGTGGGTACACAAATTAATCAACATGCTAGACATGATACCTATCAACTGGTACCTCCAAGCAAAGTTGTGCCTCATCACTATGGATTGGGAAGGTATGACTCGGAATTTTATAACTACATTCCTGTTTGAAAGTCAATTTTCGTCAGTAGATCAAGCATCACAGATTGTGAGATAGAAAGCATTCGAGGTATCCATCCTTCCCTTATAAAAGGAAGAGGATGAATGGACTGCGCCTCTCCAGAAACTGCAAGGTTGTTACAACATTAATGTGGATGAATATGATGATCTGAGGAAAGTAAACATCGAAGAAACAGAAGGCCAGAGAGATGTGGAAGGACCAGGAATTAATTTTCCATTCATTGGATAGCCAATTAAGATTAAGAAAGTCAATATTTGAACAGAGGAGACATTGAAGGTTGCCAATGTCAGATATTATTGGGATGTTTCCACCATTGACAAGATTACTGAGTTGTTGCACGAGTATCAGGACTTGTTTCCAACCAAGTTCACTGATATGAAGGGAATTAAAGGGCCTATGGGAGAGATGAGGATTCCCTTAAAGCCAGATGCTAGACTAGTCAAACAGAGACCTTACAGATTGAACCCCAAATATAAGGAGAAAGTGAAGATTGAGCTTGACAGAATGTTGGAAGCAGGGACTATAGAACCAGTGGAAGAATCAGAGTTGATTAGCCCTATGGTGGCACAAGGCAAGAAGACAGGAGAGATCAGAATATGTGTAGACCTTCAAAAGCTGAATGATGCTTGTTTACATGACCCCTTCCCTACACCATTCATTGATGAAGTGTCAGATAATGTGGGAGGCCAAGAGATATATTCTTTTACATATGGATTTTCAGGATACCATCAGATCCGGATTGCCAAGGAAGATCGCCACAAGACCACATTTGCAACATAATGGGGGTCCGATTAGTATACAGTAATGCCATTTGGATTGAATAATTCCCCAACCATCTTTTCCAGGGTGGTGGTCGAAGCATTCAAGGATTTTTTGCATAAATTTTTAGAAGCATATTTTGATGATTGGACTGTCTTTAGTTTATTGAAGAATCACATTGAATGTCTAAGGCTAATGTTGGATAAATGCAGGCAGTGTCAAATTTCTTTGAATCTAAATAAGTGCATTTTATTTTCCCCATTTGGATTTTTATTAGGACATATTGTATGTAAGAAAGGATTACTAGTAGATCCATCCAAGATCGCCATTATAGTTGATCTACCCCCTCCTACAACAGTTAAACAGCTACACATTGCATTGGAACACACAGGCTACTACAGGAAGTTCATTAAGGGATATGCTCATATCACAGTGCCCATGGAGAAGTTGTTGAAGAAGGATTGTCAGTTTAGTTGGACTGAAGAATGCCAGCAGAGATTCGACACATTGAAAGAGAAAATGGTTATTGTGCCCATTTTGGTTTTTCCAGACTGGACCCAAGAGTTTCAAGTACATATCGATGCATCCTCTATTGATTTAGGAGTTGTATTAGCACAACCGGGAGAAGGAGATATTGAACATCCTCTAGCATTTGCTAGCAGAAATTTATCCACAGTTGAGATTAGTTATACCACTACTGAAAGAGAGGGATTAGCCATGGTGTATGCACTACAGAAATTTCACCACTATTTGTTGGGAGGACACTTTAAAATGTTTACTGATCACTCTGCATTGAAGTTCTTGGTCAATAAGCCAGTGTTGGGGGGGAGAATATGTAGTTGGATTCTGTTGTTTCAAGAATATGATTTTGAGATCATAGTTAAGCCAGGAAGAATGAACAAAGGCCCTAACCACTTGTCGAGGTTGGAACATGGTGAAGAACCCACCAATTTGGAGGATACACTATCGAATGCATAATTTCTAGCCATTAGAATAATTGATGACCACTTCACAGACATATTCCAATTCCTTTCAACTGGAATGGCACCTAGAGAGTACACAATTCCCCAGAAGAAATAGCTAGTGGTGTGCGCTGCAGACTTTTCACTTATAGTTGGTCAGCTATACAAGATGGGACCAGATGAGATCTTGCGAAGATGTGTTATGGAGGTAGAACACCCGTTGATCCTCGCAGAAGCTCCTGAAGGCATCACAGGAGTACATTATGCAGGGAAATCAACTGTGCAGAAGGTCATGAGAGATGGCCTTTGGTGGCCTACCTTATACAGAGATGCTAAAGACTATTCTAGAGCATGCGATGTATGACAAATAGTTGGGAAACCATCCAGAAGAGATGAAATTTCGTTAGCACCACAACTGACCCTACAAGAATTCAAGAAATGGTCCATTTACTTCGTTGGACCTATAAACCCACCAGGGAAGCGCACAGGAGAAAGGTACATAATCACAACAACAAAGTACTTGACCAGATGGGCCGAAGCTCAAGTAGTTAAGAACTGTAGTGCAACTATAGCTTTGCGCTTCATATTTTATGACATCATAAACAAGTTTGGATGCCCAAAGATCCTCATGAGAGATCAAGGAACACATTTCATCAATAAGACAGTGGAAGCCTTGACTAAAGAATTTGCAGTCCACCATTAGAAGAGAACGTCGTACCATCCATAAGAAAATGGGACAGTTGAAGCATTCAACAAGATTTTGGAAACAACACTAACCAAGATATGTTGCGTGAGCATGGATGATTGGGATTTAAGAGTACTAGCAGTATTATGGGCCTATAGAACCACGTGAAAGAATCTAACAATGCAGACCCCTTTTAAGTTGGTCTATGGTCTTGAAGTTGTTGTTCCAATGGAGTATTTGGTACCAAGCCTGAGAATTGTTGCCTTTACGGGTATGGATGATACTAGAGTTGTTCAAGAGAGACTTGCGCAGTTGGTATAACTTGAGGAAGATAGATTCATTGCAGGATTCCATCGACAAGTACAGAAGGAAAGAGAGAAGGTCTATCATGACAGGCACATCAAGAAGAAGGCATTTAGACAAGGAGATCTAGTGTTGGTTTATGAAAAAAAGTTCATCAAGCATCCTGGGAAGTTTAGAATGCATTGGATGGGGCCATACGAGATCGCCTATGTTACAGAAGGAGGAGTTGCACAAATGAAGACGTTGAATGGAGAATGGAAGGAAGGACTAGTGAATGGGAGTCAGTTGAAGTTGCACTATGACAACCAGCTACCTCACAACTCTCAGTAAAATCAAACATATCAAGGGTCTAAGTACCAGGTGCAATTGAAATTGGGTACCAGACACAGAAAAGACAATTTTCACAAGGAGGAAGAGGAGGCATAAAGCAGAAAGAAAAGGCTGCACTCCGCAGTCTGAAGTTAAAGTACAACAGAATAGTCAGATTGAAGTGCCTCGAGATGAGTCACAGGTGATTTTTGGGGGCCTGTTGGCCCTTGGTTATAGAAGGAAGCAAAGAACAATAAATAAAATGGAAAAAGTGAACTTCGAGGAAGACACAGTGATTGATACTGGGTTGAAGTGAGAAAAAGAGCAGAAATATGGAGTGAGGCCCGAGAAAGAAATTCGTTGGACGAGGAGATCGAGGATGACAGATAAGCAAGGAAGAAGGATCGTGGACAACTTATAAAGAGGAAAAATCCACCATTAGATGCTTTGGAGCACCGCGCAAGAACGAAGGAAAGACAGGCTGGCAAAGCCCTAAAAACACGGGTCAAGTTGACCTAGGGTTTTAGACACCTAGGGTTTTTTTATCTAAGGTTTTGGAAACTTAGGTTTCAGCCTAAGGATGTCAGTGAATGATTGTAAAGTATAAATAGAGGTCTAAAGGGCCTAGGTTGGGTTGGTACTTTTGGATTGATGTGTTGTTATTTTTACTGTTGATATTGAGTTGGTCGAGAGAAGAGTATTGTGAGAGAGAGAAGTGTTGGGTACAAGAGCCTTCTGTATTGTAAGATATTCAGTTGGGTGCGAAGATCAACCCTGCAACTGGGTGTGTAGGGAGGGGAGAGAAATATAGGAGAAGAGAAGATCTTCTAGCTCAGAGCACAGACAAGAATTGTATTCTTTACATCAATATAATATAGCACAGTTATGTGGACGTAGCCCTAGAGAGAGGATGAACCACGTATATTTTGTGTTGTGTATGATTGGTATTTTGTATTTGTCCTTCATATACTGCTATTGCATTGCTAAGGTAGATTTTATAGATGCATGGAGTATATCAAGTTGATAAGTGATATATGAATGTTGTGTTGTTCCTGTGTTAGATCCACTTGATATTCCCCTTGGTTGTAGACATATTTGTCCTACAACCCCCTCATAGCTGCTTCAGGTGAGACTGCATCTGCTTCACAGGTGTTGCCAAAAGAGCTAGTAGCTAGGGCTTGTCGGTGTGCTCTTGGAGATGAACCTTGGGTCTGCCCCTGTGCCAACAGATAGGCTTTTGATAGAACAAGGTTATAGTAGATGTCATTCTAATCACTGTGTTTATTTTAAAAGGATAGAAAATGGAAGCTATATTATCTTACTATTGTATGTAGATGACATTCTTGTTGCAGGGTCTAATATGCAGGATATAAATGTGGTCAAGAAGAAATTAGATAATTCATTTGCAATGAAGGATTTGGGTGCTACAAATAAAATCCTTGGTATGCGAATAACAAGAGACAGGAAAAATCGTAAATTGACATTATCTCAGGGTGAGCACATAGAGAAGGTGTTGGAGAGGCTTAGAATGAAGAATGAAAAACCAGTTAGTACACCTTTGGCCATCCATTTCAAATTAACTAAGGAAATGTGTCCCAAGACATAGGAGGAGATAGAATACATGTCAAAGGTCCCTTATTCATCAGCAGTTGGCAGCTTGATGTATGTGATGGTTTGCACAATACCAGATGTTGCACATGCAGTGGGAGTTGTGAGAAGGTATATGAACAATCCATGTAAAGAACAATGGGAGGTAGTAAAGTGGATTTTCAGGTATTTGAGAGGTGTTTCTACTCATGCATTATTTTTTGAAGGTTCAGACATTTTTCTACAGGGATACATTAATTTAGATATGGTGGGTGATGAATATAGCAGGAGGAGCACCAAAGGGTATGTTTTTACTATAGGTGGAACAATAATAAGTTGGATTTCAAAACTGAAAAAAAAAAATAAAAAAAAAAAATAAAAATTCACTTTCAACAATAGAGGCGGAGTATGTTGTTTCTACAGAGGCTAGTAAAGAGATGATTTGGTTACAGAGGTTTATGGAGGAATTGGGAAAGAAGCATGAGAATAGCAAGTTGTATTGTGACAGTGAGAGTGCCATTAATCTTGCAAAGAACACAGCCTTCCATTCGAATACTAAGCATATATATCTTAGATACCATTTCATATGATATGTCTTGGAAGATGGACATTTGAAATTGGAAAAGACACACACTAGTCAGAATCCTATAGACATGTTAACTAAGGGAGTAACCAGGGAGAAACTGAGTTCTCGCTTAGTTTCAGTTGGTCTTCAAGCATGAAGGTGAAGATGATAAATTTTCCAGGTCTAAGAAGGTTCATATGCTAGTAGATACAACAATGGTGGAGTTGTTGAGATCAATCTCCAAGTGGGAGATTTTTGGTTGTGGAGCCTGATTATCTTCCTGATTTAGAGGCCTTTGTTTTTAGCCATGTTTATACCCCATGAAGACTTTACACCCCAGAATAATGTACACTCCTCCACGCAGGGGAGTGTAGAGTGGGGTTACCCCCTTTACGAGATCTAAGGGGTCCGGAGGCAAGTGGTCCCCCTGTGGGGGTTTGGGGGTGAAGCCCCAGAAGGAAAATTTTCCTTGTAAATGTATATTGTAATTTCATTGTAAATCTAGACCATTCATGATAAGGTCGCAGATCTGACGGTAAAAGTTATGTTATGGTTCTTTTCCCTACAAGGAAACCCTCTTTTATGAGGGAAATGTATTGTGGCTATGCATCATTGCGAATATTATATTCTATGAGAGGAGACTATGAGAGAAACAAGAGGAAGTTACAGTGGATGTGCTATTGGTTGTATCCCTTCATTTGTTGGATAATAATAAAGGAAGGACCTGACAATGTCTCTGGTGGACGTAGCCCACATTGGGTGAACCACATATATCTATGTCTCTATTGTATTGTGTATCTTATGTGTTTTATTTCCGCATTTGTTTTATTTTATTGCTCTGGGATCCTGTTTTTATAACAATTGGTATCAGAGCGAAAGGTAACTCGCAGGAAAAGAGGGTTCCTGGTTCGAGTGGGAGAAATGGAGGAAGATGGAAAGTTTAGGGTCGATAAATTTAATGGCCAAAACTACTAGTTATGGAAGATGAATATGGAAGATTATTTATATCAGAAGGATATACTACTACCATTAGGTGGAATAGAAAACAATCCAACGACCATGAAGGATGAAGAATGGGAGGTTCTTGACAGAAAGGCACTAGGAATGATACGGTTGATCCTGGAAGCGTCGGTGGCTTTCAATATCTCTAAACAAAAGACAATGAAGGAGTTGATGGACGTGTTGGTTAAGTTGTATGAAAAATCCTCAGCTTCCAATAAGGTATTTATAATGAAGATATTATTTAATATGAAGATGTCATAAGGTGGGTCTATTGCAGATCATTTAAATGAATTTAATATGGTTGCTAATAAACCAAGTTTTGTAAAATTGGACTTTGATGATGAGGTCAGGGATCTTCTAATCTTGTGCTCTTTGTTAGAAAGTGGAACGGATTGGTCATGGCTTTAAGTAAATATATCTTTGGTTCAAGCACTTTAAAATTTGATGATGTTTTTGGTGTTATCCTTAGTGAGGAAATGCGATAGAAAAGCACAGGTGAGACATCGGGTAATGTGTTAAACATGGAGAACATGGGAAGACAAAGGGATAGAGGAAAGGGCTCAGGGAACCACGAGAATTATAGGAAGGGCATATCCAAATCTATATTTGGAAATATAGAGTGTTGGAATTGTGGGAAGAAAGAACATCTAAAGAAATACTGTAGAGCTCCAAAGAAACAAAGAGATGGACAGTAGGAGAAAAATCAAGAAGCAAATGTAACAGGTGATGTGTTATGTTCAAGGCGATTTTGGACATGTTCATTTGGGTGATGATGCACCATGTAAAAATTTTGGAATGGGAAAGGTAAAAATAAATCAAAGTAATGGAAACCAATGGTTTTTTAAAGAGGTAAGACATGCTCCAGATCTAAGGAAAAATATAATTTCAACAAGCCAGTTGGAAAGTGAAGGTTGTATATCCATATTTACAGATAAGGTGTGGAATGTCACCAAAGGATCATTGGTGATAGAAAAAGGAGAGAAGGTAGGTACATTGTATTTATGTACTGGTAATATTAACTCTTCTATATCTTTAGCTTCTACAGGAGTGGATACAGCATTGTGGCATCATAGGCTTGGACACAAGAGTGAGAAGGGGATGCATATACTTCACAAGAGAAATTTGTTTCTAGATCTTAAACAAAATTATTTGGATTTCTGTGAACATTGTGTTTATGGAAAATAGAAGAAAGTCAGATTTATCAGAGTCGGAAAAGAAAATAAGAGTGAAAGGTTATATATTGTGCATACAGATGTATGGGGACCAACTCATGTATCATATCTTGTGGATATTTTTATTATGTTACTTTTATTGATGATGCAAATATAAAAACTTGGGTTTATTGCATTCGACAAAAATCTGATGTTTTTGATACTTTTAAGAAATGGAAAGCTTTGGTTGAGAATGAGACAGGAAAAAGGTTAAAGTGTCTCATATCATACAATGGAGGTGAATATTGCAGCAAAGAGTTTGATTATTACTATTAATACCATGGGATTCATAGAGAGAAGATAGTTCCAGGAACACCACAAGAAAATGGTGTGTCAGAAAGAATGAAGAGGACAATCATGGAGCATGAAAGGAGTATGAGATTGCATGTTGGTTTTCCCTTATAGTTCTGGGAAGATGTTGGAGATATTGTTGTTTACTTAATAAACTAAGGACCTTCAAGCTCTTTGGATGGTAGAATTCCAGAGGAGGCATGAATAGGTAAAAAGGTAAAATATTCTTTTTTGAAGACTTTCGGTTGTGAATGATTTGTCCATATTGATAAAGAAAATAGAACAAAGCTTGAGGGAAAATCCAAGAAGTGTACCTTTATTGGATACGATGTTAATGATTTTGGTTATCGCTTATGGGATTATGAAAATAACAAAATCATTAGGAGTAGAGATGTTATAATCAATGAGAAGTTCATGTACAAAGATCAGTTGCAGGGAAAGAAACGGGAAAAAGAAAAACCAGAATACACATTGCTTGATGAGATCACTAAAAAAGAAATTCCAAAGGTACCAGAAAGTCAAAATGTACAAAAACATGATTAGCAGGTACCTCAAACTCCTGAAAGTGTTTTTAGAATATCTACCAAGTTAAGTAGACCCCCTGAACAATACTCTCCTTCATTGTATTATTTATTGTTGACTAGCTATGGTGAACCAAAATGTTATGAAGAGGCAATGCAGTTAGACACCAAAAAGACGTGGGAGCAAGGCATGAAAGAGGAAATGGATTCCTTGGTAAATAAACAGACTTGGGACTTGGTTCGGTTTCTTGCAGGAAAAAGAGCATTGCAGATTAAATGGGTTTACAAGTTGAAGGAAGAAGATGGAGGAAAAAGGTCGTACAAGGCTAGACTTATTGTAAAGGGGTTTGCACAAAAGAAAGGTATAGATTTTGATGAAATATTCCTATTTTGTTGTTAAAATGACTTCAATTAGGACTATTTTAATTCTTGTGGTAGTAGAATATTTTCAACTTGAACAGTTAGATGTAAAAACAACTTTTCTCCATGGGGATTTGGAGGAAGAGATTATATGCAGCAACTAGAGGGGTATGAGGTCAAAGGGAAGAAAAATTTGGTATGCATGTTGAAGAAGAGATTGTATGGCCTAAAGCAAGCTCCAAGGTAGTGGTATTTGAATTTTGACAGGTTTATGACAGAACAAGGTTATAGTAGATGTCATTTTGATCACTTTGTTTATTTTAAAAGGATAGAAAATGGAAGCTATATTATCTTGCTATTGTATGTGGATGACATGCTTATTACAGGATCTAATATGTAGTATATAAATGTGCTCAAGAAGAAATTATCTAATTCATTTGCATGAAGGATTTGGGTGCTGCAAAGAAAATCCTTGGTATGAGACTAACAAGAGACGGGAAAAATCGCAAATTGACATGTCTCAGGGTGAGTACATAGAGAAGGTGTTGGGGAGGTTTAGAATGTAGAATGCAAAACTAGTTAGTACACCTTTGGCCATCCATTTCAAAGTAACTAAGGAAATGTGTCCCAAGACATAGGAGGAGATAGAATACATGTCCAGGGTCCCTTATTCATCAGTAGTTGGAAGCTTGATGTATGCAATGGTTTGCACAAGACCAAATATTGCACATGTAGTGGGATTTGTGAGCGGGTATATGAAAAATCTAGGTAAAGAACATTGGGAGGCATTAAATTGGATTATCATGTATTTGAGAGGTATTTCTACTCATGCATTATGTTTTGAAGGTTCAGGCACTGTTCTACAGGGATATGTTGATTCAGATATGGAAGGTGATAAAGATAGCGAGAGGAGCACTACAGGGTATGTTTTTACTATAGGTGGAACAACAGTAAGTTGGATTTTGAAAATGCAAAAGGTTGTTGAACTTTCAACAATAGAGGCAAAGTATGTTATTGCTACAGAGGCTAGTAAAGATATTATTTGGTTACAGAGGTTTATGGAGGAATTGGGAAAGAAGCAAGAGAATAGCAGGTTGTATTGTGATAGTGAGAGTGACATTCATCTTGGAAAGAACTCAGCCTTCCATTCGAAGACTAAGAATATATAGCTCAGGTACCATTTTATACGATCCCTCTTGGAAGATGGACATTTGAAGTTGGAAAAGATACACACTAGCTAGAATCATGCAGACATGTTAACTAAGGGAGTAACCAGGGAGAAAATGAGTTCTTGCTCAGTTTCAATTGGTCTTTAAGCATGAAGGTGAAGATGAGAAATTTTCTAGGTCCAAGAAGGTTCATAGTCCAGCAGATACAACAACGATGGAGTTGTTGAGATCAGTCTCCAAGTGGGAGATTGTTGGTTGTGGTGCATGATTATCTTCATGATTCATAGGTCTTTATTTTCAGTTGTGTTTATACCCCATGAAGACTTTACACCCCATAAGAGTGTACACTCCTCCATACGGGGGAGTGTAGAGAGGTGTTACCCCATTTGCAGGTTCCAGGGGAAAGCAAGCCCTTGATGGGGGTTCGGGGGTGAAGCCCCTAAAGAAAAAATTTCCTTGTAAATGTATATTGTAATTTCATTGTAAATCTGAACCGTTTATTATAAGGTCACAGATATGATGATAAAAATTATGTTAGGGTTTTTTTCCCAAGAAGGAAACCCTCTTTTATGAGGGAAATGTATTGCAGCTATGCATCATTGCGAATATTGTATTCTGAAAGAGGAGACTGTGAGAGAAAGAAGAGGAAGTTACAACAGATGTGTTGTAGGTTGTATTCCTTCATTTGTTAGATAATAATAAAGGAGGGACGTTGATAATTTCTCTCGTGGACATAGCCCACATTGGGTGAACCACGTATATATGTGTCTCTATTGTATTATGTATCTTTTGTGTTTTATTTCCACATTTTTTTTATTTTATTGCTCTGCGATCCTATTTTTCTAATAGTGAGCCTATGAGAATATGAATACTCATGCATGGACTATCACCAACAGAAAGTGGAATGTTATTTATCCTCTGAATCCAGACATTTTTCACAATATCTATAAGTTGTCGAAACCATTGGTATTTTTGTACAATGGATTGCTAGAGAAATTTACTATAGAAAATATGAGGCCACTAGAGATCATTCAGGATTCGTGGGATGGGGAAACTCCTTTCATCTAAAAGTTGAGTGGGGTATATAATACCCAGTATTTTAAGCCACATTATCATCTATTGATTTCCATGATATGAAGACTATATGGGGAGGATAATTGCATGCACTTCAAGCAGGTGTTGATGTCCTGATCTAAAAATGAAGAAGACTTGAAAAACTTGAATAAATATTGCAAGTGAAATGTTATGTGTTTAAAGCAACAGGATCAATTTGCAACACATAAATTAAGGATTACTTATGCA